>CM068384.1:103021612-103366247 GCA_034770075.1 Aralia elata | reverse complement strand
TCAAGCATTGGATCTTACAACTCAAACTCGGCTCAGTTAAGAAATGCTCAAGATATGATAGAAAAGTTTGGCAGTAAGATGATATATCTGACAGCAGTGATTAACAAATCTTTAAGGAGAAGAGATGACATCTACTTCAAGAAGATCGATAAGCATGCCGCAACAGTAAATAAGATGCAAGAGACCAACTCAACCCCCATAAAGCTTCTCATAGATAAAGTCTTAGGTCTAAGCTCAAACATTCATCAGTTTAAGGAATTTACAAATGATGTCATCACCAAAACAAATAATGTTATGGCTATGGTTCATGAACATCGTCAAGACTCCAATAAGAAATATGAAGAACTACGAGGAGTAGTGACACTCTCTATAGCTTAATTCGAGTCTATGGTGGAAACCATCAGATTACTTACTGCAGAGGTGGCTGCTCTCAAGGAAGATGTTGACGAAAAGGGGGAGAAGAAGAAGAAAACACCTGTCAGAGGAGCTCAATCATCAAATCCTCCTCCTCTTTCTAGACATCCGCCTCAAGTCGTTCCTTTGGGTCAAGGTCAGTCATTAAGAACTCCTGGATCATCGAGTGGAGTCACTTCTACTAGGTCAAGACTTTCAAACATAAACGATCTAAGTTTATGAATAGAAATCTGTATGAGATTAATATAGAAGGAGAAGAACAACTCAACATACCATATCTAGGACCAAGGAACAACTCAACATACCATATCTAGGACCAAGAGACTCTGCAGAAGAATTGAGAAGAAGAGGCTAATCAAGCTTCTAAGAGGAGAATAACTGAAGAAAGAAAAAATCTTCCAAGAAGGAGACCATACAAAAAACCTAGAAACAATTAAAGTTTTTTTTTTGCTCTAATATATGTATTTTCAATACTTGTAATTATTTTTCTCTCATTTATAAAATCTTAAATATTATCAATAAAATTCATCTTTCTCTAGACAATATAATTGCTCACTATATACTAAGGCATATTTAAATTTCATATATTGTCTTGCATTTAGAATTGATGATTGAACTTTAACTACTTGTTTTGTTATCATCAAATAGGGTGAGATTGTTAGTACTTGCATTTATGTTAAACCTATTTGATTTGATGATGATTCAATTTTCATGTATATTTGTAAATAATTAGCTTTTGTAAAGTCATTGTGAAAAGAATTTTATGTAAAAAGGACTTAATTTAGGGATCAAACTTATTAGGTTAATCCAAATCATAGAGTAAATCTTGTATTAACTAAGCTATCCCTGGCCAGAAGACGTTCGTAGAGTTAAAGACAAAGTTACCATAAGAACACCGAGTAAACTGAAGACAGTTAGAGATCGTTGAGTACAAGCCGATTTGTAGAGCCAGATTCACAGAGCCACTCAAATTCATAGAGCATAAATAACAGAGTAAGTCACTTTACTATCAGAGAAGTCATTCTACGAATTCACTCTATGAAAATCAAAATCGTATAGTACAAATTTCTGACAAGTCGGTGACAGGTTATGACAAGGGTCATAAACCTTAAACACATGATCCTCCGAGGTTATTCTCATATATGTTTGCGAAAGGGACAAGATGTTAAATGTTCTATCTAATAACTATATTAGAATGGTTAAAGAACACATGTCTATATATAGTTGTACTATTCACAGTACTAAAGAAAGTGAGGTGGTCCAAGCGGACAATATTTCAAAGTCAAACAACCGAAGATTGACAAGTGTCCAAGTCAGAATGGAGCAACAGTAACTTTCTAACGGGAAGATTCCTAGAGAACTCTAGAAAAGGACATTAATTTCAAGCATTGCTAAGAGAACGAATCGATCAAGTCCAAGTACTAAAACTCTAAGTTAATACAAGCTCCACTCTACGATTCTAAGATACAACATCTGTTGCTAAGTCAATTGGAAAGGAACTTAAAGAAACTTAATAGCATCTCACAACAACCAACTTTCCTAATGATTGATAAGATTTTAGTGATGTTTTGTAATCTAAGTCTGCATGACTTGAAGGATTCTTTGTACGAATCAATTATGTAATAGTTCTAAGTGAACTGTAATATTTGTGATTACATTCCTTAGTGGAATATCCCTACTCGCGGAGTAGAAGAGAGTACTAAAAGACTTTTGTGCTCCGAACCTCTTAAAAATACATGTATTCTTTACTTTATGCACTTTTACATTCCGTCAATCTACGATCTGTTACTGTGACATATTTCTGCATTGTTCACTAAATTTAGAGCTGTATGTTTTCATATAACCTTTGAAGAAGTTTTCAAAATATAATTCCGCTGTGTTTAACTTATCAATTAACTTGTTTAACAGATTTGGTAATAACTCTTTAAAAAGAAAGTTTAAATAATCTATTCAACTCCTTCTTCTAGATCTTTTTGTGCCTTTAGGAATAACAAACTTTTTCCTTATCTCTTTGACATATTTTGTTAGTTTAACAAAATAGTATCTATTGGACTTTCGGTTATATATATATATATATATATATATATATATATATATATATTTATATATATATATATATATTATATTACTCGGAGTTTTATTAAGTAACCCAAAACTGATATATACATATTGAACAACGTTTTACAAAGTTTTAGTATTGTTACTGGAGATCATAGTGTTTAGTTGTAATCCTTTTTATTCTTAAATTTCATATCTTATAAAAGGGGCTTCGGAGTGAAGCAAAGGGTTTCCTTTAATATTGTACAAGGAGAGTTCAAAGGGGTAGAGGTGTCCAAGGGAGTAGTTGTACTTAAAGAAAGCAGATGTGCTCAAGAGAGTATGTTTCCTCAATGGAGTTGTGTACTCAGGAAGTTTTCTGAATTATATTGTACATGGAGTTGATATTATTGTAATTGATTTATTAATATTAAAGAAAACTTGTTGGGTATCAATTGATACTTGGCCTTGGATGTAGGCCCATAGAGTAGAGGACTAAGGGGCCGAACTAAGTATAAATCTTGGTGTGCATGTGTGGTTAGTTGTTGTTTTACGTTTACAATTTATTTAATTTTGTTTGTTGTTGGTTTTCTGCATTAGAATATATCAAAAACATCACTACATACACGTTTCATTTAAGTCTGAAGTAGTACAGGAAGAAGTATACGAATCACTCAATACATACAACTAAAAGCAAACAACTAAATTAGCTGTTTGGATTACACCTATGCGAAAAAATTAAAATTTGTCATAGTTCGTTGACGCAAACGCACACACCTATTCATCTCTCCTTCTAGGTGTGAACATACGGGGAATTTTAGATTCATGTCTATTTTTAATTTTAATATTATTTTTATAATTAGTATTTTTAGATAGTTTACAATATTCATAATTGTATTAACTAAAGCTATAAATCGTGAAAATGATATTATATTTTGAAACAGAGGGATTATATAAAATTAATTGATAATCTTATAATAAGAAAATCTTGTATTATTATCTACACGTTGATAAATAATTAAAATATAAGAGATTGTTTTGCCTGAAAAAATTATGCAAGATAACCAGTAGGAGGTAAAATCATATTACCACCTTTTTATGGTCATCCGGAAACCCAAATCAAGTGGAAATCTTAAAAATTTACTGGATATGTTGATTACTGGTAATATAGGATTACCAAATATACCAAGCATAATTTACAAAAATGATTGACTCATATTATTGACAATTTGATATGAGTGTTACTATACATGACGATAAATTTATGTCGATATTAAACACCGGCGTATGTGGATACATGAAATTAAAGAGTGTAAAAAAATGACCTATAAATTAGTGTCTATTTTAACATTTACGTTTCCATGTTATTGGCAATCTATATTCGATATAAAATTAATTATTTTTCATTTGATATTATCACTTAACATGACCTTACCAAATACCCCCTAGATAATTAATAATTTTTTTTATTGTAGGCGATTGTAGAATTATCTGAATGAATACTGATCATAGGTTAATTAAGAATCAATAATACTAGGACTCATGTATTTAACATCCAATGGTGGGGCCCACTTCATATTTCTCTCATTTTTTATAGCGTTTGTGCTCAATTTTGTGTGTATAGTTTATGTCCATAATATTACTCATTAAAATATAGTCACAGAGATCCAGCTTGAACTTGGTGGTTAAACTCTATCGCGGTGATGATATTGTAGGGAGGTCCTGCGTTTTGGCCGCTGTAGGATGCCTCTGATGTAGGTGTTTAATGAGTGGGGAGTAAGAAAGATAGGAAGGTTTCAAGCGTAAATAGTGTCTAATTTCAACAATGTTGTAAGAGGATCGTTTTTATAGATGTTGTTGGTGTCCTATGTCCTTTCGGCCATCCCATCAACGACTCTCAAGGTGCAAGCCCATCTTAGTTGTTCAATGTGAGTTGTTCAGAGATGTCCCATCAAAGTACAATTGCACTGTCCCAGACTTTGAATAAACGACCAAAAATGGTTCGGTGGGGGCCTCAGACCTAACATCAGTGCTCGATATCCAAGTATGTAGCTAGTGGGGTCCCTCAGTCGGGCCTGGGTGTCTGGTGTATTTGGACCTTTGGGCCTATATCCAAATAGTGATCACAAAGAGGAAGATTGTCTGAATAATGGTGATCACTTGACTAAACAATAAGTTAAACTGACTATTTTTCTTACTATTGTTGCTTGTGTTGAGATCAAAATTCTAATTAAAGCAGACCGTATTTTATTTTATTTTTTTGAGTATGAGTAACAAATCTTGTTACGGATTGAAAAAAGTCAAAAGTCAAAAGTCAAATGCAAACATCACTTTGGGAAGAAGAGTTTTATTAAGTTTATTATTATAATCTTAATAAAAGTTCAATTTTATGGCCGTGGAATCTTAATTATAACCGATGGTTGGAATTCATAAACTGAGAAAAGTATTTCAGTGTATAAATTTTCCACGTAGCCTATATTTGGAACATGGAAAACTTGAAGGAAAATAAAGGTAAAGGAAAATGAAATGAAATCTAAAATTTTATTGGAGCATCTTTATTTGTTCTTTACAGTATATGTTAACATTGTTCTAAATAATTAGATTTTTTAAAAGCATAGACGGTTAGATTTACTTTTGTTGCGATGGTTGTTATATTTTATTATTTATTTTTTTACATTAATTTTTATTTTCCTTTTCCATTGGTTTCCATCGCATTTTTCAACTTCAACATAACCTTAAGTTTTCCCTATTACTTCCTGCAAATGAAAATAAGACACAATATATTTGATTACATCTGAATATCTTTTAATAAATTTGTTTCTGATTCGGCAAAAGACTAAACTTATTTGGTTAATTTTTTTTTGCCTTTTAATACCTCTTAATCGGTAAGAGACAAATATAATTATAAACCATTCAGAGACACATCTGAATAAGTTTATATTTTTTGGACAAAAATAACCTCTTCAATATTACTAAATTCCTCTTATATCCCCTCTAATAAAATACACAATCCACCGTCATCGCCATCGCCGACTTCTTTGATTTGCAAGTCGAAATTCACTATCTTTGACGAGGTTCAACCCACTCCTCACACCATCTCCGACGAGAAATACTGAATCCAAATCTGATCGAAGACATAGATTAATCCTTTTTTTATACTTCTCCAAAAATTACAGGAGGAGAGAGAAACACCACCGAAGCGAGAAGAGGTAGCTGAAGAAAACCCGAAAGAGGAGAGAGAAGGACGAATCGACGAGGTAGCTGAAGAAAACCCGAAGGAGGAGAGAGAAGGACGAATCGACGATGCCATCGGTATAATTCGCACCATCTCTCTTACCAAAATAAACTTTGATCACTACTTCTTCTTCTCTGTGTATATGTATGTGTAGATTTCCTGAAGAGAGAGAAGGTGGTGATTCTTTATTGATTCAATGGAATTGAGAGAGAAGATAATTGAATTGACGTAAAATTAAAATTAAAAGAAAATTAAGGAGTGGATTTTTAACAAGTTTTGCTTAAATAGCTTAGAGGGTTAAAATGGTAAAATACCGTTATTAAAATATTTTGAAAAAATTAGTTATCAAACAACATTTCTTCATTCAGATACAATTTTAAACAGACGTTCTAATTATTCAGATGTCTTAACTTTTCAGATCTTAACATTTAATTTTATCAAACACAACCTAAAACTGAAGACCTCGACTTCTTGAAAAAGTATGGGTTCATTCTTTACGTCTTTTCTTGACGTGAAAATTAAGTTTTCCCCATTACTTTTGTTTTCGTTGATTGTGTATTATTATGCGATCGCAATAAGTTTGAAAAATATATTTTTTTTTCTTAAAAGTTGTTGTTTTAAAAATATATTTCTAATTTTAAAACGAATGGAGATACCTATCATTTTTTTGATATAAACATTTCTGTTGAATTTTTCTAGTTCTCCCGTTACAAATTAGAGATACATTTTTTTCCGTTTAAGAATTTAGAGATATATTATTTTTTGTTATAAAGTCACATGAACTTCATAACATGTATTTTTAGTTTTGGAACAAATGGAGTATTATTTATTCTGGATATTACAAGCTCAATCTCTACTTATGTAATTTTTAGTTAATTAGAAAAAAAATAGAGTAATTAAAAAGAAATGCAAAAGTAAAGTTAGAGTGCCCACAGCTATGCTTTTGAAACTAGAAGAATATAATCTAACCCAATGCACTACCTCTCTGGAAGTCATCCCTTACTGTGTCTGAAAGCTTATATATTCTAAGAATATCATCTAAAGTTGGTTCAAAATGTACATTGCAAGAAAAGATGAAGAATAAATAAATAGGCAGAGAAAATTGAGGTGGGTCCCAACTAATTTCATTTATAGTTTTTAATTTCTTGTCCGAACTTGGGAGTAGTTACGTAGTACTCTCTCCGTTCTAAAATAAAATAAAAGTCTTTATAATTATTTTAGATAATTTTAAATTAAATATCTATTTACCTTAAATAATTTATTTTTTATAATAATTTTTCTATAATACCCTTAATATTAATTATCATATTTCTATTATCTATGCATATTTATAGAGTATTACTAGTTATGTACAGAAAACTATATAACTAAATAATAATTTAAATATGAACAATTTTGTCATTTTATCATATTTCTTAATATGCGTAAAAAATCAGCCATGACTTTTATTCTCGGATGAATGGAGTATAATAATCCCAGCATTTCATAATAATAATCGTTTTATCTTCATACACATGGATTAAGAAAGCCATTTAATACTGTAACTTGATAACTAAAATTTGCATAAAATTTCTTTACTACCTTGTTAGATTTTAAGATCGAATAATAGACAATCACACATAAATTAGATAAAGAACGGAACAGAAAACTACACCAGATATACCAAGGTTCACCAATTTGGGCCATTTGGCTAGTCCTGCTTGTCAGATATATTCATATATGTGCCTCTCACTAAGGGTGAGTATTCGGTTATAACCGAACCGAATTGTCTATTCGGTTATAACCAAATACTGAATTTTATATAATTTTACTATCCGAACAAATATCCGAAATATGTACTAACCGAATAACTGAAACCCGAATAACCGAATTATACTATCCGGTACGTTATTCGGTTATAACCGAAATATGAACCTGTTTTTACCAAACAAAAAAATTAATTTCAAATTTCACACTAGAGTTTCCAAACAATATTAAACCACAGTCCACAATCATAATAATTCATAAACTAGTTTAATAATTTCAAATTAACAATACATAAGTACATAATCTATGGGACAAAATTGATCAAAGTCTAATGAAAAATAGTATTTTATTTTTTATAAGATTCTAATTTGGTTAATCGAATATCCGAATAGTCTAATTTCTATACCCGAAACTGAATACCAAAATGTAAAATGGTTAAAACTGAATATATCCGAATAATCGAAGTAATCCGGTTAAAAAAATTTGGTTCAGTTATTCGATTTTATCTGCCTTTTTGCTTAACCATACATCTCACACTTTATAATTATTTACACAACAAATAATATTTATATAATAATTAAAAAATCCTAACGGTTATATTCAAAACTACCATGTTATAGTGATCATTAATTAGTCGGACACGCAAAAGCTCGTATCAACCAATCTCAACATTAACTTTTTATGAGAAGTTAATAACTACTATTATAAGTGAGAGAGTGGGAATTTAAGGGTATCAGAGAAAAGTAAATAATTTATTTTCTTATAAAATTGTGCACGACAAGTATATATATAATGGGGGGAGTATCTATTTAGAAGCATATATGACTTGCTGAACTCGAGCATATAGATGCAATGGAGAGATTTGTAAAAGAGGAGTGGGTGATAAAAGTAGATGATGAACTGAAAGAAATGGAAAATAGCTCAACCACGGAGATGGAGCAGCAGTTTTGGAAGAAGCGGTCCATATATCGATTACCAGCATCCGTTACAGATCCAAACAAGAAAGCTTACATGCCTCAGGTAGTCTCTTTCGGGCCTTATCATCACGGCGAGGAACATTTACAGACGATGGAAGAGCACAAGCACCGAATTCTCCTTCGTTTCCTCAAAAGATCAAATAAACCCCTGGAATATTATACCGATGCTTTAACCTGCGTGGTGCAGGATTTGATGGATTCGTACGATTCCCTGGATCCTGCCTGGCAACAGAACACAGACGCATTCTTGCAGATGATGATTCTTGATGGATGTTTCATACTCGAAATCTTGCGTGTGGTAGCCAAGGATAGAACCAGGAGCATGAGAAGCAGCTTGCCCTTGGAGTATCCTTACAACGATCCCATCTTCAGCGATCATGCGAAGCTATATATTATGCCGCGCCTCAAGCGTGATATGCTCTTGCTGGAAAACCAACTTCCTATGTTGGTCCTCAAGATATTGTATTTTTTACAAGATGACGTTGAGGTATGTGTTATGTTATACTGATTTGAATTCGATAAGGTTAAAAATTGTCAAGTAATATGTAAAAGCCATAGGTAATGTCGGGACTGTGTGGTATCCTTATAGTGGCTGCATTTGTTGAAGTTGCCACGTGGTCAATTTAGGGGGTTCTATTATATAGAAAAAAAGTAGCTTTGTATAGGGTTGAATATCGGCTCATATTTGTGTTCCTGGGGATTTGTATATCTTGTTTGCTTACGTGGAAGAAGGGAACAATATATATATTATCTATGTGATGGAAAAACAAAAATGGGCAGCCTTTTTTTCCTTGGTTGTCGGCAGAAACTAAAAGAGAAGGAAAATCTCTTTTGTGCAATGGAGGCAAGAAGGTAAAAAGGCTTTTGTTTTGCCTTTTGCATATATGGCATACTTGGTAGGCTAATATATATATATATATATATATATACAAAAATGATCAAGAACATACTCTTTATTTGACATACCAAGTATACTCCCTTTAGTGATGAACCGGACGACGGTTTGGTCCGTCGCTATATGTTTGTCCGTCGTTGTATGTTGTCCGTCGCTAAAAGCTATAGCGACGGACCGAATCTATGGCGACGGACCAAACCCCCGCCCGGTCCGTCGCTAAAGAGAGTATACTTGGTGTGTCATATAAGGAGGTATGCTTTTGATATGCTCTCGCTCTCTCTCTCTCTCTCTATATATATATATATATATATATGATACATGGTATACGTAGTGGCGGCATGAGTTTGGAGGAGTGCGAGAAAAGGCTTTGCCTTTTCTATTTAACAAACAAGTTGCCAACAAACTGTAGGCAAAGAAATCGTACCTTGCAATGTGGTGGGGTTTCGTGTTGACTGAAGAGGAGAGAAATCCACGAAGAGTACGGAATTGATTGATGAGTTGGAGAGGGGAGAAGAACAGGTAGACGATTACTCCAGTAACACGTGGCAGAACTTTTAGGGTGGAAGAGCCTTCTCGGGTGTCTCGGGTGCAGAGAGAATCCAAAGAAAATCCACCCCTTTCTATTGTAATAGGGGGAGTATTTATAGAATTTCTTGTAGAGTGATCATGTGCCAAACACATGTCTGGGTAGTGTGCCAAGCATGTGACCTCAGGAGAAATTCCAAAAATACCCTTAATTACTTGAGTAATGCCTAAATCGTCTTGTCCTTCTAGCCACCAATCCAATCCCTCTATCAATTCCCAAAATGAGTTGCCTCCATGAGTCTTCTACCTCGGGACTCGTGGAGGCTCCTCTCATGTCTTGTTTTTCTGACTTTTCTGAATTTATTATTCCTTTTTAGGTCTCATATAGACCCTAATTTCTACTTGGGCTTACATTTGCCCATTGCACGTGAGTCACACCTTCAAAGTGAGGATATTCGTGCAAAAAAATTCAAGTCTTGAAGTCCCTCTTCCAAAGTGTCAACGGATGGGATCTCCAGTTTGGACGACCAATTATGCCCCCAAATTCTTGTAAATAACATATCAAAATTTAAAATGTAAGTATTCATAAATGGTATATGTCATGCATCATGTACATATGGCCTATATATATATATATTTCTTCTTTTCTTCTTTTTCTTTTTCTTTTATTTTTTTAGACATGATAAATGTGGGGAGAGAAATAGTGGGAACATGTGATTCTTTCCTTTCTCAGTTTTCTCATTTTTGTTGTTTTTTCTCTTTATTCTTTTTTTCTCATTTTCTTCCTTTTTCTCCTTTTTCTTCTTTTGGCAAGTGAATTGCAAGTAGTATAAGATAAATCCATTTCTGAATTTCATTTCCTTCCTCCAACACTTCATCCACAAAAGTCCAGAAATTTCTAAATTTTTCGACATGAACAGTGACCGCGTGAACAATAACTGACGTGAACAGTAGCAATCGTGCACAGTGCCCGCCTTAACTAGTTGTCGGCGTGAACAGTAGTTGTCGTGAACAGTGTCCGTTATGAATAGTGCCATCGCGAACAATTACTGACATGAATAGTGCCCGATCGTCGACATGAATAGTCTCCGATTTTGGGCGTGAACAGTCGTTGTCGTGAATAGTGTCCGACATGAACAGTCGCTGTCATGAACAGTGTCCGTTTTGAACAGTTCCACCGTAAATAGTTACCGACATGAACAGTTCCCGATCGCCGACGTGAACAGTGTTTCAATATTTTTTTTAACTGTGTTCTCATGTCAAGTCTCCCTTACCGTCGACATGAACAGTCCCGATTCCCGGCGTGAACAATAGTTATCGTGAACAATAGCCAACATGAACAATTGCCGGCGTGAACAGTAGCGACGTGAACGGTGTCCGTTATGAACAGTTTCAGCGTGAACAGTTCCCGACCACCAGCATGAATAGTACTTAAGTATTTTTTTTTTGAACTATGTTCTCATGTCAAGTCTCCTTTGTTGTAGGCCAATTTCGTCGAGCGTTCCGCATACACAAAAATCGCCAAAGAAGTCCCCCTCCAAAGTGAATGGGGGAAAAACTCCTTTTTATGGTCCCTTTGATGTCTTTTGGAGTTACGTGAAGGATTATGATCGTTCAGCCTTTCCTCCGCTTGACAAAGAAGGCCTATTTCTATACGTTGCGGCTTACGAAAGTCGGGATAAATTTCCCGTTCTGGTAGTATTCCCCGCATGCATATCAGAAACAGGAATACCCATTCAGCTTGGTCCGCATCCTTCAGCAAAACATCTCCTTTAGAACCCTCATGATGATCATGTCAGTCTTGATGGAGACGATTTCTTGTGTGATGTGGTCTCGAGTCCTACTGTGAATTGTATAAGTCCCTCACCCACATACCTCATCTCCTAATGACAGCCTTGATGGTACTGGTGATGTCCTCGTTGATACTGATGATACAATGGCCCCTCACAGGGAGAATCCTTTAGAGCCTGTTGTTGATTTTTAATCCTCCCAGAAGGATTCTGCCGAGATGTCGCCTGATAGGGAGTGTGCAATTCTTGCTCTTCGGGTAGGGCAACCAAGGTCTTGGGTTCATTGGTAAGTGCATGATTATGGTATGGACCTTCCCATGTTTCTGTCCATTGAAGACTTTTTGATCACCATTGTTATGAGAAGTTGATAAGCATTTATCTTCTTTAGGTATATTTACTAGAACTGTTGACTCATTAATCAGATGAAGAACCAAATCTCCATAAGATAACATGACACTCAACCGTTGTCTTTGCTCCTTGTCAAGTTTTGTGGTTGAAAGAATCTCAAACATGCTTACAACCTCTGCTAGTGGAGATCTTATCTCATGCGACATTGTTGTAAGCATTTGTTTTGCTCGCATAGTTTCCTTTGTTATATAACTTGTTTTGTAAGTTCTGTCTCCTTTCCATGGTAGGATGGATCTCCATAGTTCCAGTTTATATGTTGGTGAACTACGCTCAAAGGTCTCTTCCAATATTATCATGAGTGCCTTCATTCTTTCTCGTGTCATCACTGCGTTGTTTATCAGATTGCATTGAATTTCTTATGGGTACGACAAGTGACGCGACCACTTCTACTATTTGTAAGTCTCCCCGACCTATCACTATTGTTGTTGAGTCCTCTTCACCACACGATGATTGCATCAGTCTTGATGTTGACTTCCTTTTTTGGTGTGAGCATCCTATAACATCTTCACATGATAATTGACAACATTGAGGGTACGAGTGATACTCATGCTGATGTTGATGATCCTATGGCCACGAATCCTCCGTCCTCGAGGGAGAATCATTTAGAGTCTGTTGTTGATTGTCATCCTCCCCAGAAGGATTCTGCCGAGATTTCTCCTAACATGAGGGACATTGTCAGGTTCGAGGACTTAAAGTCAGGTGCCTCGATCACTTTTTAAGTTAAAAGCGTAACTTGTCGGGTTCGAGGACTTAATGTGAGGTGCCTCAGTCACTTTTAAAGTTGAAAGTGTAACTTATTGGGTTCGAGGACTTAAGGTCAGGTGCCTCGGTCACTTTTAAAGTTGAAAGCGTAACTTGTCGGATTCGAGGACTTAAGTTCAAGTGCTTCGGTCACTTTTAAAGTTAAAAGCGTAACTATTGTGATGACTATCTCATGTGTAATATTTCTTTACCTATTTTCAGGTTTAGTGGCCCTAAGATAGCATCTGATCCCTCACGAGATATTTTGCAATACCCGTTTTCGGATATCTCTCGTACCCTATACAGGCCTTCCCATTTGGGAAAAATTTTGGTGGTTGATGTTCCTTTCGTGACTTGATTCATTGTCTTGAGCACCAAGTACCCCACCAAAATTTGTCGTGGTGTCACTGCAGTATTGTATCGTCGTCACAGCTTTTCGTGGTTACGTTCCAGCCTTTATATTATTTTGTCTTTGAAGTCGACTAAGCTCTTTACTTGTCAATTACCTTTTGGGTAATAAGGTGACGATTTGTCGTGTTTCACCTTGTATCTATCTATCAGATTCTTAACGTCCTTATTCCCTTTTTTTTAGATTGAATAGAAACAAAAGAATATATATAAAAGTAGAGGGGTATACCCTAAATCATAATTGACGAGATCTCATATGCATAACATAAGAGATGTCAACTAAATAAGAAAGCAAACTAGCCAAATCATACTAAACATCCTACACATCCTAAACATCCCCAAACAAGAAGGGTCCTATCAGTAATCTTAGCACATTGGAACTTAGTAGAGGAAGTCAGCCTTATTGATGAAGGGAGTTTCATTGCCTAATAAGGTGATTAGGCAGTGGCTTGTCTAGCACAATGCTTCCCCAATTTCCAATTCAATTTCACTTGCTCCTAATTTCTCATTGTAGATCCTTTGCAAATTATAACAATCCATGGTAGAGTGTCATGCATGTTAATGGTACACACAGAAGTCAGGTCTCCTCTTCATTCCTCTGCATCTTGCCCCCTTGTGGCTTTTACTGAGAATCTGCTAAAGCTACGGTAGTTGTCCTCTTGCCTTTCCACATAACAGTAGTATGGTTCTCGGGCAATGTCATAATTCCTCATAAGTCTTGTGCAAATGATGAGAGTGTTGCAAAGGAATCATATGCTTTAGTTATTAGATGGGGTTTGAAGGCATCTAGGGCACCATTGTTGCATATGTTCACTAGATTTTTCTCTTCGACCGGCTCCGCACACTTCTGTGCCTGAGCCCTAAATCTGTCCACATAGTCCGACAATTCTTCGTTTGGCTTTTGTTTGAATATCATGAGCTCTACTATGGTCACTTGTTTCTGCACATAGAAAAACTTCTTAAAAAATTATAATTTCATATCATCCCAATCGTGGACTGATCCCTTCTCCAAATTATAGTACCAACTAAAGGCACTATCCATCAACGTCTTGTTGAATTCTTACATCAAAAGGTTATGGTTGCTTACTTCGTTGTAACCCAACCATGGTAATATTGACTCTACAAACCTGGTTATATGTTCTTTGGCATTTCTTTTTTCTCCGTTGTACTTTGGGAACTGTGGAGGGTGCTCAATATACCCTGTTGGGTAAGGCTGTCTCCGGATATGAGTAGGGTAAGGTAGAATGAAGTCTAATTCTAAAGGTCGGGTTGTTTGTTCGTGAAATTGATTAATTACGTCGATCATATCATCCTTTGTCATATACTGACTTGTTGTATGAATTCTCTGAGGGGTTGTGATGTAATGTTGCATCAGTGATGTGTGCAGCAAATAGATCGGTTGGTGTATACTTGCATCATGCGGAACTTGCATTGGTTGTGCTTGGTGACTAGTTCGTTGGATGTGGCTCGGAATGGTCGGCATCTGCACTTGTGAAAATACTGGGAGTATAACTGGAATGATGGTTGGTTGAGGCTGGCTTGCTTCCTGTTTGGGTTGTGGTACGTCACCACTGTTCTGAGGCTCTAGGTGGATGATCGGAATTAGCTGACTCTCCGTTATTGGAGTTGCATTCTGATTTTCCTTGTTATTGTCATCCACTCCTGCTTGTTCTACTTGCGAATTTCCTGGAAACATGGCCTTGAAGGTTGGTATCTGCATCATCTGCTTGCGAAAATTCTCCATCTCTTCATGTTGCCCTCTGCATTTCTAAAATCGTGGCCATCACCATCCCTTGTCCTTCTCGTACTTCCTTTAATGCCTTAAGCATTTCCAGCTGCACAATGTTCATGGTTGTCTGCTCCCCTGCTGCTTCTTCGCCTTGCATGCCCGTGCTCGTCTGCTTGGTGTTGGTTGGTTGTTGATCAGCCATATGTGGTGAAGTTGAACTCCCTTCTGAGGTGTCTTCTAGGATTGGTCTGTCAAAATCCAGATTTGCGCCTTGGGAAGCTTGATTCGCTTGCCTTGGAGTTGGATTCGGTTAGGTAATACTTATGGTCGGTGACGCTCTACTCGTAGTTCTCCCACTTCGAGTTGTGAGCATACACTCCACGAATTCTACACCTCCCCAGCAGGGTCGCCAGAAAATGTAGGCAAGGAAATCGTACCTTGCAATGTGGTGGGGTTTCGTGTTAACTGAGGAAAAAAATCCACGAAGAGTACGAAATTGATTGATGAGCTGGAGAGGGGAGACGAATAGGTAGGCGATTACTCCAGTAACACGTAGTAGAACTTTTAGGGTGGAAGTGCCTTCTCGGGTGTCTCGGGTGCAGAGAGAATCCAAAGGAAATCCACCCCTTTCTATTAAAATAGGGGGAGTATTTATAGAATTTCTTGTAGAGTGATCATGTGCCAAACACATGTCTGGGTAGTGTGCCAAACATGTGACCTCAGGGAAAATTCCAAAAATACCCTTAATTACTTGAGTAATGCCTAAATCGTTTTGTCCTTCTAGCCACCAATCCAATCTCTCTACCAATTCCCAAAATGAGTTGTCTCCATGAGTCTTCTGCCTCGGGACTCGCGGAGGCTCCTCTCATGTCTTGTTTTTTTTACTTTTATGAATTTATTATTCCCTTTTTAGGTCTCATGTAAACCCTAATTTCTACTTGGACTTACACAAACAAATATAGAAAGAAAGATTTACCTCCAAAAAAATGTCATCTGAGAGCAACATGAGAGAGAAAAGCTCAGTTAGGTTTTAGAGAGAGAAAGTGAGGTAGAGAGAGAAGTTGAGAGAAAATAATTAATGCGTTTAGTTTCGTAGATAAAAAGGCTTGTAATCTTTAATATTTCATAGTGGATTTATGAGATCTCTTCCCGTGTTTTTTTCCAAATTGAGTTTTGCACGTAAAATTCTTGTGTCATTTATTTATTATATGTCATATAGTATTGCATGTGTTATCTCAGTGTGTGTTTGTGCTCGATTTATGCAACAATTGGTATCAGAGTCAGGTTTATTCTGTTGAAGAGAAATCTCACATATCACAAATACGAAGATATAAAACACAAGTATGAGGTACAATATTGAACCATTTGACGGGAAGTCAAATTTTAGTATTTGACAGTACTGTTATGGATGTGTTAGTTCAATAGGGACTAGCAAAGGCATTTGAAAGGAAGAAGATGAAGCCATCAATTATGACAGATGAAAAATGGACCGATATAGAAGTAAAGACCATGGCAACAATCAAATTGAGTTTGACACCATAGATCAATTAAATATCAGGTTTTGACAAAAACCTCTCCGAAGGAGTTGTGGGAGAAACTTGAGAAAGTTACAAGTCGAAATCTCTATCAAATCAGTTATATTTGAAAAAAGAATTGTATTGGCTTTAGATGAAATTGAAGGTTCAGATTTGACCAATCATATTAATGAGTTTAATAGATTGGTGACCTAACTGACCAGTATAGATGTGAAACTGGAAGAAGAAGATAAAGCCTTATTGCTTCTTGTCTCTCTACCAGATTATTCATACTCAACTTTCCAGACTACTCTCTTTGTAGGGAAGGAAAAACTTGCAGTTGACGATATGATGTTAGCAGTCCTGGACCAGGATAAGTTTAGGGGCACTACTTTTACAGATCAAGGAGATAATCTTCTTATATCTTTAGATGGACGTGCCAGAGGTCCTAATCGGAAGAAGAATTCTAACAAGGAACGAGGAAGGTTTTAGTCGAGATCAGCAAGAAGGATAAACCTCAGGTTGAGTGTTATCATTGCCACGAGAAAGGCCACTACAAAAATTAGTGTCCATTGTTGAAGAAAGAAAATAAGAAGAAAGGTAAGCAAATTGAAAATTCTGCTAATGTTGTTGAGCAAGAGGATGTCTGCAGCGATGGAAAGCTATACACAGTGATAGAAAATGAAGCTTCACAGGGTGATCTCTTATCTGTTAGAGACAGTAGCAGCCTGACAGATTGGTACTTGGATTCCAGTTGTTCTTTTTATATGTCCCCTCAAAGGGATAGGTTTGATATTTTTACATCCTGTAATAGTGGTATCGTGATATTAGGTTATAATGCAGTCTGCAAAGTTACTGGGAGATGAACCATCAAAGTTAAAATGTTTGACGGTATTGTCAGAATATTAGGTGATGTAAGGTATATTCCAAAATTGAAGAAGAGCTTGTTATCAGTTTAAGTACTTGTAAAGTAACCAACTCATCTAAAAACTTAAGCTATAAGATGGAGGGCCCAACAATGTATATCATATTAGGACTCCCTCTCAAATGCAATTTTTTATAGAGAAGGGAGAAATAAAAGTGCATTTGCACTATTAAATTAATTATAAAGGCAATGTGTGGTCGGAAAGATTTGAACCCAAGACCTCGCACATCCTGAGTTTTAATACCATGTAAGAATGTAATAATATGTACACTCGCTTGTATTATTCAGATTATGAGTTGTTATATTTATACATAGGTGTTGTCCTAATTCTAGGAAGAAAACATGGAGAAGAAAACAGGGAAACATGTTTTTCCTAATACATTCTAATAGTACTTGATTTTATGGGTTGCAGTATCTCAGTCAGAGATGGTGTCCTGAAAATTATCAAGGGTTCAATGGTAATTATGAAGGGTCAGAAAATGGGTACCCTCTACAGGTTGATAGGGGACACATTTGTTGGTAGAGCAGGAATTTATGTGCAGGAAAGTTCCAGCAGTGATAGCATATAATTATGGCATATGCGACTTGGTTACTTGAGTAAAGGTGGAATGAAAGAACTTCACAAAAGGGAGTTGCTGAAAGGTATCAAAACGTGCAGTTTGGAATTTTGCAAGTTTTGTGTGTATTGCAAGCAACGAAGGGCCAGTTTCAAGGTAGGAGCACACAATAGTAAGGATATACTTGATTATGTATATTCAGATGTGTGGGGCCCCGATAAGACATACCTCAATGGGTGGAGCCCATTATTTTGACTAGTCTAGAAAGGTGTGGGTGTATTTTATGAAGCAGAAGTATGAGGTTTTTAGAATATTTAAGCAGTGAAAAGCTAAAGTGGAAAACTAGAGCAGAAAGAAGCTGAAGTATTTCAGACTAGGTAACAGCACGGAGTACAAAGATAAACTATTCCTACAGTTTTGTTAAAATGAAGGTATCACCAGACACTTCTCAGTTAAAAGAACTCCTAAGCAGAATGAGGTTGCAGAGAGGATGAACAAAACTCTGTTGGAACACGCCAGATGTATGAGGTTGAATACAGGTTTGCCTAAGAGTTTATGGGCTGAGGTAGCCAACACAACCTGTTATCTGATAAATCGATCTTTTTCAGCTAGAACTGATTACAAAATTCCTGATGAGGTATGGTCAGGAAAAGCAATTGATTTTTTGTGATGAAAATCTTTGGTTGCCCAGCTTATTTGCATCTGTCAGTCGAGGAGTGACAGTTTAAACTTGATCCAAGGTCAAAGGAGTGTATTTTCCTTGGATATGAAGATGGAGTCAAGGGATATAGGTTATGGGATCCTGTATCTAAGAAGAAGATTGTCAGTAGAGATGTAGTGTTCATTAAGAAACACATGTTGGACAAGTTTAGTAAAGAAGAATATGCAGCAAGTGAGTTACAGAAACACCCAGTTGAGGTGGAGCTCCCGAAAGAGACAAAAGAATCTAAAGTGATTAAAGATGATCATCCTTCCCATGAGGTGTCCTATAATCTTGTCAGAGATAGAGAAAGGCGAGTTAGCAAACCAGTGGAGAGATATGGGTTTAAGGACATGGTTGCCTTTGCCTTGATTGTTGATAGTGGAGATCCAACTAGCTATTAGAAGGTTATTTAGTTCGAAGGTAATGATAAATAGGTGATAACGATGGTAGAAGAGATAAAGTCTCTACAAAAGAACCTACCTTGGGAGTTAATTTAATTTCCAAAGGGATCGAAAGCTATAGGATGTAAGTGGGTGTTTAGGAAAAAGGAAGCTCAATCAGACAAAGAAGGTGAAAGATTTAAGGCCAGTTTGGTGGTAAAGGGATTCTCTCAAAAAGAGGGAATCAACTACAATGAGATCTTTTCACCAGTTGTGAAACACACATCGATTCAGTTAATCTTGTCTATTGTAACATCACAGTATATGGAGTTAGAGCAGCTTAATGTGAAGATAACTTTTTTCCATGGTGATTTAGAAGAAAAGATCTATATGAAACAGCCTGAGAGGTTTATTGAACTAATAAAAGAGGGCTTAATTTATAGTTTGAAGAAGTCTCTCTGTGGTATGAAGCAGTCCCCGAGACAGTGGTATATACGGTTTGACAACTTCATAGTGGCTCATGGTTACTCTCGCTCGGAGTATGATCCGTGTGTGTATTTCAGAACGCTTGATGACGGTTCTCTAGTATTGCTAACGTTGTATGTAGATGGCATGCTAATAATAGCAAAGAGGAAGTCAAATATTAATTCTTCAGTTGAAGAATTTGTTGAGTAGTGAATTTAACATGAAAGATCTTGGGTTAGCCAAGAAAATTCTAGGTATGAAAATTCACAGAGATCGTCAGGCAGGAAAACTATGGTTAACTCAAAAAGGATATGTGCAGAAGGTTTTGGAGAGGTTTAACATGCATAATGCTAAACCAGTTAGCACTCTGTTGGCAGCACATTTCAGATTATCTTCACAGTAGTCCCACAAATACAAGATGAGGTGGAGTATATGTCCAAAGTACCGTATGCAAATGCGGTAGGTTATCTTATGTATGCCATGGTATGTACAAGGCTAGATATCTCACATGCAGTTAGTGCGGTTAGCAAATATATGACAAATCAAGGGAAAGAGCATTGAAATGTTGTTAAATGGATTTTTCGTTATCTTGCAGGTATAACCAATTATTGTCTTATGTTTGATCGTGATACCGCAAGGAGTGAGGTTACAATGTTTGTTGATTTAGATATTATGCTGGAGATCTAAACTCAAGGAGATCTGCAACAGGGTTTGTATACACTTTTTGTGGAGGATGTATATGTTGAAGGTCAGTGCTCTAGTCTACTGTAGCATTATCAATAACAAAAACCGAGTATATGGCATTGACAGAAGCAGGCAAGGAGGTTTTTTTTGGCTAAAGGGACTAGTTGAAGAACCAGGGTTTAAGTAGGGAAATATCTAGATAAAGTGTGATAGTCAGAGTGCTATTCAGTTAGCAAAAAATCAAATGTTCCACACCAGGACCAAACATATTGTCGATGTTCGGCATCACAAGATTCGTGAATGGTTGAACAGTGGTGATATTGTTGTTTGTAAAGTTCAGACAAAGGAGAATGCCACAGAAATGCTTAAAAAGTCAGTTTCTAAAAAGAAGTTCAAGCACTGCTTGAACTTAATTTACTACATTGATTGTTGAATTCATAGTGGAGTATCCAGGGAGAAGGATATATCTACAGTGATAAAGAAATTCATAGTATAAAGTATTTAAAAAATATGAGTCAAGGTGGAGATTGTTGAATATTGACTCATATTTGTGTTCCCAAGGATTTGCATATCTTATTTGCTAATGTGGAAGAAGGGAACAATATATATGTGTATATATATATATATATATATATATATATATATATAAATGGCCAGCCCTCTTTTTCCTTCTTTGTCGGCAGAAACAAAAAGAGAAGGAAAATCTCTTTTATGTTATGGAGGCAAGAAGGGAAAAAGGCTTTTATTTTGCCTTTTGCATACATGGCACACTTGGTAAGCTAATATATATGTATAGGTAAATTTTCAAAAACGAACCGGAAAAATGGACCAAAAACGAACCGGCCTATAGCGACGGACAGAACCGTCGCTATAGGCTATGGCGACGGGTCGATCGCTCACTACAAGAAAAAGGTTTATTTTCGACGGAATATTCCATCGGAATTAATCCTATTCCGTCGGAATTAAGTTATTTTTGACGGAATAGTTTGTTGGAAATTCGGCCGGAAATAACGCCCTCGGAATTAAGTCCGTTGTAACTTCCGTCGGAAACAATCCTATTCCGATAGAATAATTCTGACGGATAGTCCGTCGGAAATAAGACTTTTTCGACGGAATAAATTCCGATGGAATATTCTGTCGGTACTAACCTGCCACGTGGCGCTTCCCGGGACATTCATAAATAAGGTATTTCCGTTGAAAATACTATTTTTTTAAAATAAATATTAATACTTAATTCCGACGGAACTTCCGTTGGAAATAACT
Source organism: Aralia elata (assembly GCA_034770075.1). Taxonomy (NCBI): domain Eukaryota; kingdom Viridiplantae; phylum Streptophyta; class Magnoliopsida; order Apiales; family Araliaceae; genus Aralia; species Aralia elata. Next base: position 103,344,851 of record CM068384.1, on the reverse strand, counting down.
TATTCCGTCGGAAATAGAATGTTTTTTTTAAATAATATTTTTGTTTTTTTATTTTCCAGGTTTTTAAATCCCATTTTTGTAGTTGTAACCTGCTTTATCCCAACAATACATATAATACAATACCAATAGCTACATCCAAGAACAACATATATCATAATCAACCTATAACGTTAAAAACTATAAAGAATAACTCATTATGTGCCGAAATACTTTCAAAACTAAAGTATATTACATCGATTTACAAAGAATCAAACTAAACTATACAATATATGATTTACAAAACATCTAAGTAGATTCTAAATACAAAATACCTAAGCAAACTAAACTATATATACAATGTATGAGCATGGACTATGATGTATGTAAATTCACGTCATCATCCCCTCCGTCGCCGTCGTCGTCGCCATCGCCACCCTGTTGATACAATTAAAAATATAACGCATTCGTTCGTATGAGAGTATTAATTTAATAACATGCAGATTAAATAAGTAAAAGTAAATATAATACCTGAGTAGGCGAGGGCTGACTTCCAATTGAGCCAAAAGCCTCCGATAGTAATGTAACCACTAACTGGAGCACCTCGTCGCGTATCGCGACGAACTGCTCCTGCGGGATACCCGTACTATCGACGGTGGCCCCTGCTGCAATATCCTGGGTGAGCTGGTGAAGGCGAGCTCGGCTGGGCAACTCCTAACAACGGATGACCGGATCCGTACGGAACGTCTAAAAACACCGCAACCATGACCCTCTGAAAAATCTCGTCGTCCAAGCCAGCGCCTGTATGAGATGGTCCGGCAGAAGCTCTCGGGCGCTGACGCTGGCTAGAGCCTGCGCAAATAAATATACCATTACTAATAATATATGCAGTTACTTAATCTTAACTTATTAGAAATAATATTACCTCCAAGTAATGTATACGCCGATATCCTCGGCAATCTCAACACTCGATATCTGCTGGTACTACTAGTAGGGGGATCCTGAGCCGCGACCCATAGTGTCAGCTCCTCATCCCGAGATAATTCAATCTCAGGCGGAGGAACGGTGGAATCTAACGTCTCAGAATCCCCCCTAGTCGCCTGCAACTAAGCTACACGCTGGTCCCGACTAGCCTGAAATCGGTCCTGTAATTTATGACTTATACGTAAGTTAATTATATCATTTTATGAACTAACTAATATTAAACATTACGTAAAATTACGATTACACTTACCCGTATAGCTAATGCTGCGGGAGACATAGTAGAGTCCTTTGGCGTGTGGGCTCTATCCCAGAACTCTAACATAGACGGAGGTCGGCCTAAGCTCTGTCGCATGGCCTAATAAATACATTCATAAAGTAGTTATGAAGTTTACTTGTGAGAAATGAGTAACTAAACAACTAAGTATATGACACTTACCAACTTTTCCTCCTCAAAAGACTGCGAGCTAGTAGTGTGTACGACTCGAAGCTGACGACGGTTCTTCTTTGCCTGCTCTGACTTCTTCTTGAAGTCGTCAGCATCCCAGTGCGTACACATAGCCTCTCATACTACATCATAGACTATGCGGGGCTGGTGATCTCTAATCGTGGTCCCGAGCTGGTCATCAACAGCCCGGGCTGCCTTCTGTTGCATCTCATACAGCCAGCCAGCGTAGTTCTTAGCGATGTGTGCAATAACAACATCATCGTCGGCTGCCTGAGAGATGCCCTCATCATATCTAAAATATTTCTATAACAAAAGTTTAAAAGTTATAAACCATTAAATTATTGGGCAACGACTATGTACGTATAATTTTCTAATTTATAAGAAAATGAACTTACGTGAAACTCCCGCAAGACAGTGACTATAAACGCGAGATCGTACTGGCTGTACTGGCTGAAGCGCATGCACCCAGTCGGGAGGTGCGTCAGACAGATAGCGTGTATGGTCGCCTTAGTGACCGAGTCTAGTATACTGCAGTAAAAACAATTGAATATTGTTACGTTAAATGTTTAATGCAACAAATTATATAAATTTAACTCTTTATTTTTAAGTCAAAGTAGAATACTTACTAGGAAGAGCCGACATCCACTCGGACTACATGTGGAACTACCGGCGGACGATCAAAAAGACCGAGGTTAGTCTGCCGGTCTCGTCGACGACGAGCATCTGTAATTATATTTTAAAGCTTTGGTCAAAATACATAAACTAATGCATATTGAGATATATTATACGTTTACATGAATCAGACCACTTACTAGCTCCTGAAGACGAGCCTCCAGCCTGGCTCACGTCTCCAGATCCTGATCGCCCACCGCTGCGGCGACCGCCACCGCTATTTCTAGCCATAAATGTGCTACTGAAATAACGAAAATAAGTTATATTATATTTCAAGTACAATATTAATTATTTAAATCTAATATATTAATATTAAATTATTTACTAATTTAAAATACGTTTAGAGGTTGTATGTCATCAAACCCATCAGATTCAACATCAATATCATTATCGGATTCAGTCTCTTCCTCCTCCTCATTATCATCGATATCAGATTCATTGTCGTTATCATCTTCAACGATAACGTACTCATGCACGACCTCCAAATCATCAACTTCCTCATCGTCGGGTACGTCAACCACATCATTTGTCATCACATCTTCATCATTTAGCAATACCTGCGTGGGATTGCTAACATCTTCTTGCAACGCCTCATCCATCCCCAACATATTAGCACTATCAAATGCACGTATTTTCGTTGTGACAACTGTAAACCAGGAGCTTCTACTATTTACGACGTTAGGAGCGTAGTACACTTGAGTCGCTTGACTGGCTAACACGGAAACGTCATCAGATATGAGTTTTGACTTGATATCTACTGTGACGATTTTATTACGATTAACTTTAACACCTTTTTCAGTATTAAACCAGCGACACTTAAATGTAACTACCTTTTTACCCCCGGGATAATTAAGCACAAGTACATCATCTAGACGTCCATAGTAATTGGACTCAGAATCATTGTAACAGCTTCCCAACACCACAAGCCCAGAGTTGACTGATGTGAGTTCATTCAAGTTGTCGCCCTTAAATCTGTATCCAATCATGATGCATCCAGAAAAAGAACAAACAACCTTGGAAGGACCATGGATGACATCTCTAAAACGCTCAGAAATGTTCTCTGCGTCAATCCTTGTCTGAAACCACTGTTAGAAAGTTGCAGTAGTGAATGCTTCCAACTGGGCTGCAGTTAAATCTAGGTTAGAAGCATACACTTCCTCTTCGAATGAACTGAAATAATAATAAAATGGTTTAATATATAAGTTGATTACGCTTATAAATTATATTAGATGTGACATATAACAATCCATACTTGATGTATGACGATACTTCTGGCATATTTAGAAGCACATATGTAGATACTATCTTCAAATCTTTGTCGCTTAAGTAAGTCATCGTCTCATGGCCAAATGGTTTAGTCGGATATGTGAATACAGCTAACTCATTAGCTGCATGAGATTGGAGATCGATGACCTCATTCCTACTTAAATAGTTGTGCTTCGTTGAGACAACATCGTCAAAATACAATGAGCAGAAGTTGACAAGCTCTTCCTCCGTATAGCGTTCGGCAATAGAACCCTCAATATGAGCTTTGTTTTTCAATTTCTACTTTAATCGACGCATATACCTACACATATTGCATTTAATATGATTATTATTATTAATATGAGTATATGCAATTTGTAGATTATATTACCTCTCAAAAGGATACATCCACCGATATTGCACCGGACCACCAAGTTTTAGTTCATACGTTAGATGAATAGGCAGATGTTCCATCGAGTCAAAGAACCCTGGGGGAATATCATTTCGAGCTTGCAAATGGTAAGCACAATATTGTTCTCCATCTGCTCCACATCACTATACCTTATTATAGTTGAGCATAGATCCTGAAAGAAATTTGAAAGTTCAGTCAATGCATCCAACACTTTTCTGGGTAACATCTCAGGAAATGCAATTGGCATCAACTTCTGCATAAATATATGACAATCGTGACTCTTGAACCCATTAATCTCCAGTTGCTCAACATTACTGCAGCAAGATATGTTAAAAGCATATACATTTGGGAGCTTCAACCCACTAACCCACTTGCACACGTCTTCAACTTGTTGCTTAGTAAGACAAAATTGAGCTTTAGGTTTTGAATTGTTAGCGCGAAGCCACAATTCCGGCCTGATGTTCAGTGCCTCTAAGTCTTTTCGGGCATTGTCATTGTCTTTTGTTTTACCACTCGCATCTAACACGGTGTAAAACAAATTTTCAAAAACATTCTTTTCTGTATGCATGACATCAATACAATGACGGACTGAAAGTGTGACCCAGTACGACAACTTAAACCATATGGGGACGTGTGTCCAATTATGAGTCTTCCCGTACACAAATGCTCTCAGTTTACTGTGCCCCTTGCCTGGCAGTGGAAATGTCAACTCGTTCAGCCAGGTCAAGACCTCGTTGCTTGATAGTCTACCAACAACCCCCTTCTTCTCTGTCTTTCTGTTGAACTGTACAGACATCTTTCTGTAATTATGATCAACAGGCAAGAATCTATGAGTTGTTCCAAAGAAACTACATTTTCGCCCATGCTGTAACTGATGACCTTGCACATCCCCCATACACACTGGACATGACAGCTTCCCATGAGTCAACCAACCACTAATCATCCCCAAGAGCCGGAAAGTCAGTGATAGTCCACAACAAGGCTGCCTTCATCAAAAAATTCTCGCCGATCGATTTATCATACGTCTAGACCCCCGTCTCTCATAACATCTTTAGTTCATCGACTAACGGCCTGAGGTACACGTTTTTATCTTTTGTAGGACTCTTATCACCCGGTATGAGTAAAGTCAAGGACAAATACGAATCCCTCATGCACATTGACGGTGGAAGATTATAAGCTACCATTATGACTGGCCAAACTGAGTAAGGCTGGCTAAAATTATTAAAAGGGCAAAAGCCATCCATAGCCATGCCGAGCCTCACATTCCTGACTTCCTCTGCAAACAGTGGAAAATTTTCATCAAATTTCTTCCATCCATCTCCATCTGCAGGGTGTGTCAGTTGACCAGACACGACGTCCCTTGTTCTATGCCAATTCATATGATGAGCCGTATGAGACGACATGAATAGCCGTTGCAGTCTCGGCGCAAGAGGAAAATACCGTAGGATCTTCTTGGGCACATGTTTCTCCTTCCCCCCACGTTTTGTCACCTTGTACCGAGGTAAGTTACATATAGCACACTGCACCTTATCTCTGTCCGTCCCATAGTATAACATGCAGTCCTGCTCACAAGCATCGATCTTCTGATATCCCATATTCAACCCCTTTACCATCTTCTTCACTTCGTATAATTCGAGGGCAAAGTATGATCCTTGGGTAAGAACTCGCTGATAAGAGAGAGCAAAGCATTGAAACCTCTCTCACAGCAGTCATGCTCATTCTTAAAGTGTAAGAGCTTTGTAATTGCAGATAGCCTGGTGTGCTGATCATTTCCGGGATACAATGGGACCCCCGATTCAGATAGCATCTTGTAAAAGGCAGCAATTGTATCATTTGGCTCTTGTTGAGCACTGCCTGAAGAATGATCATTTTCAGTCTAATTTATATTGTTAGGCCCATAAGCATCCACCAACATCTCCACGACATCATAGTTATCGGCGTTTGAATCACCGTGAACTGGTTGGTCTACTGAGCCTGTCAGTTCCCTCAACTCAGCTGATTCCCGTGATGGATCCATACAAAATACCCATCCACAAACCATGAGAAAATAAGTCGAATTTAATCTCGTCGGTTTTCTTCCAGATCAAGTTTTTACACTTGACACACGGGCATCTCATCTTTCCGTTCGGATCATCAGCATGTTCTATGGCTTTGTCCAGAAAGTACCACACCCCTTCACGGTAAGCTTCCACTAATCCCTTCCCATCAATGGGTATTCTACGGTACATCCAACTCTGGTCGACTGACATCTTTAACTGAACAAAAGACACATTTAGGTCAGGGATATTCATTCATGTGGTCCATGCATGAATTATATGTTTCTAGTATCTCCACTCTACAGGGGTTAGGCTTCTATCCCGTTCCTGGATGCGTCTCCTCACTAGTGTCAACACGTTCAGGACGTTTCTACCTGTTTCAAGAAAATTTCGGCAGCACCTCCCCATGATCTCCAAGTACACGAAATAGACTAAGATAAATTAGTCTAAGTATGCACTCGAAGAGCATGTAGAGATAACCGTCGAAAAATCATCAAAACAATTAAAAACGTATTTAACTCATTGACACCGACCTAAGTGAGAGACATAACATCCAGTCACAGTCCCAAACTAGGGACTATTCGACATTCACTCCAAATGAGTGAATATCAAACGGGTTTCTAAGCTCCAAACTATACTACATGTGTATTATATATGCAATTTACTGTAATTGTGGAAAACTAAGCAAATGGTACTTAGTTTATTTTTTCAATGATAAACTAAGCAAATGCTACTCAGTTTAGGACTATCATTTGAATATATTAAACTATTTGTAATTTATTGTATGTACCGGTAAAACTAAGTAAATGATATTTAGTTTATTATATTATATTGTATTGTATTATAATACTTTATTTTACTTTACTTTATTTTTTAAAATTATTTAAAAAATGTAATTTATCTAATTACTATATTGAATTTTATTTTATTTTATTTTATTTTAGTTTATTTTATTTTATCTTATCTTATCTTATTTTTATTATTTTATTCTTTTTCATATAATTTTTATCATATTATATTATTTAATGTAATTTATATTAATTTAATTTACTTTAATTAAATTTAATTTATTGTAATTAAGTTATTTCATTTTCAACTGTATTATATTTTATTATTTTATTGTATTTAATTTAATTTAATTAAGTTATCTTGTTTTATTTCATTTTATTTTATATTATATTATATTATTTAATGTAATTTATATTAATTTAAAGTAAATATTAATTTTAATTAATTTATTTCATTTCATTTTGTATTATATTTTATTATTTTATTGTATTTTATTTTATTTAATTAATTAATTTATTTTAATTAAGTTATCTTGTTTTATTTCATTTTATTTTGTATTATAGTATATTATTTAATGTAATTCATATTAGTTTAATGAAATTATTTATTTTATTTTATTTGTATTATATTTTATTATTTTATTGTATTTTATTTAATTTAATTTACTTTAATTTATTTTATTTTAATTAAGTTATTATGTTTTATTTCATTTCATTTTATTTTGTATTATATTATATTATTTAATGTAAATTCATATTAATTTATTTTACTTTAATTAAATTAAATTTAATGTAATTATTTATTTCTAATTTATTATTTATTTTATTTATTTATTAGATATGATTTAAGTTATTTCATGTAGTTTTATTTTCTTTTTTTAAAATTTATTTTGTATTACATTATATTATATAATTTATTTTCATTAAATTATTTTATTTTAATTAAATTATTTAATATCAATTAATTAATTTTAGTAGTAAGAAACTAAGTAAATGCTACTTAGTTTATTTTAATATTGAGAAACTAATTAAATAATACATAAATACATGCAGGCAGGGCCCACAGATTTTGCAATAATCTGACTGAAATTCCGTCAGGAATTCCGTTAGAAATAACAAATATGACAAACAAAATTTTGCAATTGAAGCATCTGTAGGATAATATTGCAACTATTATTCCGAATTTCATCAAAATTATCACAACTTTAGAATGATATAAAAAACAAATACATATCAACAATTCAGGGCATGCATATAATCCCAATTTTAGTTATGTAATTCCAATTTCAGACCTTAATTAACCAATTTCTAACTAATTTTAGACCAATTTGACCAATTCCAGCCCTATCTCATACCAATTTCAGACCTATTTTATATCAATTTCTGACCAATTTAACCAATTTTAAACCTAATTCAAACCAATTTCAGAACAATCTGTGAGCCAGTACAAGAGAATAATATCAACTACCAATTAAACTCAGACCAATTTGCACAAATATACCTAGTAATTTTTAGACCCAAACATATACAAAATACATAGCAACTGTAAATGATAGATTTTGCAATAATACATAATAGATTCATCAAATATACCTGTGAAGCTTGAATTTTAAGAACTAATTGAAGATTTACTAGCTAACCAACCACCAATTTGAGAGCAAACTCGATGATCCACAAACCCAAACAATGGCAGAAGTGATCGACCAGAGTCTCAAAATGGATTTAACCGACTGGAGTGATCGACGACGGGCAGGGGAGAGTGAGAGAGTGAGGAGAGTGAGAGTGGAGAGTGTTCGAGAGTGAGAGAGCGAGAGCTGTTAGGAGGGAGAGAGAAAGTCGAAGGGAAATGAGGCGGCTGAACAAGACAATTAGGTTTTATAAGTTATTTTCGACGGAATGTCCGTCGAAAATAATTCCCTTGGAATTACGTACCTTACTCTCGACGGAAATTCCCTCAAAAATAACAAGTATTCCGTCGTGGCGCCAACGAGGCCCTTATATTTCCGACGAAAATTACCTTATTTTCGAGGAACTTATCTTCGACGGAATATTTCGTCGTAATTAAGCTACGATCGACGGAAATAGATTCCGTCGAGGATAATTCCGTTGGGCTTAAATATTTTTCTTGTAGTGGCTATAGCGAACCGTTGTCATAGGCCTGCAAGTGTCGCCATATGCTACTGTGACGGTTTTGTCCGTCACTATAAACCAGTTCGCTGGAGAAAGGCTTCTTATATATATGTGTATATATACATATATATATATATATATAGAGAGAGAGAGAGAGAGAGAGAGATTGTATACATGGTAGTGGCGGCAGGAGATTGGAGGAGTGAGAGAAAAGGCTTTGTCTTTTCTATTTAACAAGCAAGCTGTCAACATAACAAATGCACAAAGAAAGATACACCTCCAAAAAAACGCCATCCGAGAGCAACAAGAGAGAGAAAAGCTCAGTTGAATTTTAAAGAGAGAAAGTGAGGTAGAGAGAATCTGAGAAAAAAATAATCAGTGTGTTTATTTTTTTAGATAAAAAGACTTGTAATCTTCAATATTTTCATAGTGAATTTCTGAAATTTCTTTTCGTAATTTTTTCTAAATTAAAATTTTCACGTAAAATTCTTATGTCATTCATTTATTGTATCTCATACAGTATTTATCTTGGTGTGTGTTTATGTGCCCGATTTCTGCAACATATAGCATAGAGTTGCATTGGGAAAGTTTATGCCAAAAGAAAAATTCAACAATATACTATACAAATGAAACATTTTTTCATATGAGCTTCACCAATAATGGATCAACAATTGCCGACTTCAGCTCAGATTTAAAGCATACGATGACATATTTATTCAACAATGCAATTTTGTGTTATACGAATTAAACATTTTTCTATAACTTTGAAAGAATATGGATCCGTAATATATATTATGCACGCCCCTTTCAAGGCAGAGGCTTTTTTGCTTTTGCTTTTGTTTTATTCCTTATATGATTATTTTATGTTTTTAAAAATTAAATTCAGTTAGCGCATATATGTAACATATAAAACTAATTAACAATTTTATAATAATGACTCTTTTTTTTTTTACTAATATGCACTTTATAAAAATGTATAACTTTGCTAAAAACATCTATTAATCTCATGTATAATAGTCCCACTCTTCCGATATATAAGATTATTATTTCTTTTAATTAGAAGTCAATTTGAAAAAATTTTAAATTTTAAATTGATATAATTCATATCTATTTATAATTTTTATTTTTATAATTAGTCATATTTTTTAAATAGTTTACAATATTTATACTTGTATTAAGTAAAATTATGTATCATGAAGATCGTATTATATTTTGAAACGAAAGGATTATATAAGATTAATTAATAATCTTACAGTATGAAAATCTTGTATTATTATCCACTTTAAAAATTTAGAGAATTAGTCTATCTCATTCTTGACTTGATCATCTAATTTGTGTTTTAATTTTGATTGTATAAAAACAAGTAGCTGAAAAATTAATATTGCAGAGCGAGGACTTGATAAGACGGCTAAACTTAGATATACTCGGCTTCTGCTCGCCCATTGTACCGGACTCAAACTTGGGGAACTGCCTCCATGTACTGGACATGTACAGGAAGAGCATACTTTTCCAGCAATACCCTCGTCGTCGCCGTCGCTACTGGGGTCACTTAACTTATAGTAAACGATCTGCAACAGATCTCAATAAAGCCGGGATCCGATTCAAGGAAGCTAAAAGTGGAACTTGTGATTCTTTTGACACGAGTAATTCACGTTCCTAAAAGATTTTCCATTAGACAATTAAGTTGTTCGTATATCTTACTAAGAAATGGTCTAAAGATTTTCCATAAGATTTTTTATTTGACTTCAAGTAATTTTGTTAACAGAGGCTTTATCCACATTACCAAAGTTTTTAACCGCTTTTAACAGAATTATTCAAACACAAACAAAAAATCAATCTAAGGATATAACTACGTTAAAAAATAGATTAAGTACCTAACTTCAAAAAGCTAAATAGTTCAGGAACTAGATAATTAGTTTACCCCTTATTATTATTATTAAAGATTTATATGAAATAAAAATATATTATTAATATTCACAAATTTTTATAAATGAGTCTATTTTCATAAAAAAAAGAGATTAATTAAATGTACTACATTAATCAAAGGCAATGTAACAAATTCGGAAAGGAGTGACATTGATGGATTGAGCGACCATAACTTGAGTTTGTTCATTCAACTGGACTATTCATTCTGCAGGGTTGAGTTTCGTTGAAACATTTGATCAAACAGCTAATCTGCACCGTGAAAAATTAAATGAAAAAGTGACCTTCCTTGCGATCGAATACCACGTTATATTATCCCTTCCATAGAGTGTTAAGGAAGTGAACAGGTGATTAATCTGGCTATGTAATCTTCATAGTCAATACTTTTCTATTTCCTATTATTCTTCCTGCTCTTGTATTATCTTTTCTTGAATCTGGAGTTTGCTTTATGATTTCACAAGTTGTGATTTTCCATGGATTTCAAACTTCAGTATAGACTGGGTTGAACTTGACTGATAGGTAAGTTTTCCACTTGTATTATTTTTGTAACTTGGAAACCTTGAGGGGAAATAAAGGAAAAGGAAAATGAAATGAAATCTAAAATTTTATGGGAGTATTTCTAATTTATTTTAATATTGTTCCTAATATTCGATTTTTTTAAAAGTTAAAAGAATCAATGGTTAGATAATTGGAAAATGGTGGCTATGAATTTTTTTCTGGCCATCCCATCTACACCGTCCATTTTTAAATCCTATGACTGCAATTTACAAATACAACTGTAGGAGATGTGCTTACCATCATACAACGTTATGGTAGGAGACTTCATTGTGTTGCAGTAGAAGAGTTGTATTTTTAAATTATAACGGTCAAATCTTATAATAAACGGTATAAAATGGTGGTATAAGATCTTCTAGCCACCATTTGTATTTTTAAATCGTAGGGTTTACGTTGTATGTCTGTTTTTTACTTGAAAATTAGTCTCAAAATTTTTAGAGCCCAATAAATCCTGAATTCCTTATACCACTCTCAGTTTTAATGTTCCCGGAAGCTTAGCTGTGCTGAAATTCATGAACTAAAGCAAAAGACAAGAGACTAAACACCTTGGTTCTATCACATAGTTCACTACTCAGTCTATTCTCAAAGTTCATGCATCTCTCCCCCCAAAGCCCCCTTCTTTAAAAGAGAGAAAAAAATTAATGTTCAAAGGACCTACCTTGATTCTATGAGAAATTATAGGGAAATAATTTATATGTCCACAAATGCATGACAAAGTTGAATTGCGACTTACGTGGAACTTTAAGCGATAAGACGTAATAAATTAGAATAAGATCATTCGTAATTTCCTCTCACTCTATGTATCCACATATGTCAGTATTTATAATTGACATGAATTTGTCGTCATACGTAGAATAAAATACTATGGTTATCTGAATAAGGGTTTATTCAGAATGAACCCAGATCAAGAAAGTTCACACCTTCATGGAAGAATATAGGAGCGATTCGAATAGAAGAAGTGACCCCACCCTTCCCAAAGAGAGATGAAACAGAAGAATAGATAGATGAGAAAGTGTGAATATAGGAGGGGTTGATATTTGTTGAATGGTTCTAGTCTGCAGTTTGTAGTGTATAATGTTATATAGTCTGTACTCTGTACTCCTCTATCTCACCGTGTGAAAAACTCCCAAAAGGTCAAGGGTAATTTTGGTAAAAAGAGATCAGAAGTAATTATTTTATTTTTTTAAGGGATAATCCATGCATTAGTCCTTAAACTATAGTTGTTTTTCATGTTTGGTCTATTAATTATCTTATTTCGCGTATTTCATCCTCGGACTTTATAACTTTTGTAATTTTAGTTCCACTTTAACAAAAACATAGCAATTAAAGGAGGTATAAACATTAGAAACAACTATAGATTGAGAACTAAACCTAAAAAATCTACATTTCAGGGACTAAACGTGATTTTTTTTATATTTTAGCGACTGACATGAAAAAAAAAATATATTTTGATGACGAAATACGAAAAATTAATTAAAAGACTAAACGTAAAAAATGACTATAATTTAGGGACTAAAGAAGAATTTAGTTGGTCCCCAAACTATAGTTGTTTTTCACGTTTCGTCCCCTAACTATTTTGTTCGCATATCTCGTCCTCAAACTATATATTTATTTCATGTTAGCCCCAAAATATAGTATTTTTTCATGTTTAGTCCTCAAATTGTGGTTGTTCATGTCTGGTCTTCAATCTATAGTTGTTTTTCATATTTAGTACTATTCAATTGCTCTATTTTTGTAAGGTTAGAAAAATATTATAGAAATAATAAAGTTTGAGGACGAAATACGTGAAAAAAAATAGTTTGAAGACTGTGGGCCCAAGTGCATATTAGGGTTCACATGACCTAATTGAATTAAATGTACAAATTAGGGTTTACAAAAACCTAATTAAATGTACAAATTAGGGTTTATGTGACCTAATTAAATATACTAGACCCGGGGAAGTCTCCACGTGTTCCAAGACAGAAGACTCGTGGATACGACCCATTTTGGGAATTGATTGAGGGATTGGATTGGTGGCTAGAAGAATAGGGCAATTTAGGCATTACTTTGATGATTAAAGGGCATTTCTGGAATTTCTCCTTTAAAACATAATTAAAGGGTATTTCGGGAATTTTCTTTAAAACATGTGTCCGGCATGTGACTATTTCCCAGGAAAACTCTATAAATAGCCCCTCTATTCTAACAGAAGGGGATCGCTCTCAAGACATTACACTTAGACTCTTGGAAGCTCTAAGCACTTGAAACTCTCTCACTCAACTCGAAGACTCAAGAAGGCTCTTGGAATCCCTGCTACCCTAACCCGATTTCCGGATTCTGAGAGTTCTGCCACGTGTCATTGGAGTAATTGCCTACCTGTTCTTCTCCCCTCTTCAATCAATCAATCAATTCCGTACTTTTCGTGGATTTCTCTCCTCTCCAGCCAACACGAAACTCTAACCCTAACAAGACATAATTTTCTTGCCCACAAAGACTAAACATGAAAAACAACAATAGTTTAGAGACTAGCAAAGAGATTATCCTTTTTTTAATCAGTTTTTATTCTTTTCCCTTCAAGTAAGAGTGTGTAAATTCTAATTCCAATAGAATTGAATTTGTTTACTTGCTAAGACTAATAGTTGATTCAAGAATATGTTTTTTTAAGCCTTACTTTTTGGGGAGTACAATATAATCTCATGATCAAGTACATCATCATAATTATAATATAAAAAATCAATCAAGTCTCACTAGAAGATGAATAAATAAGCTCACAAACAAACTACTATTGCAATATTAAGAACTAATATAAATAAATTCACATAAAAAAAGAAACATATTTCATATAAACATTTGCGGGACCAGAACGTTTTTAGAGGGGGGTCAAAATACATCAATAAAAAAATTTATTTATTAAGGCTTGGAGTGTTTCTTTCGGTTGTACGACTGAGAGGAGACAACTATATCCTGCGAGTCTGCATAGTTTGAAAACGTCTCAAAATTTGTTCGTTTTCAATTGTTGAAAAAATATCCTTCTTAATATAAACTATCAGACTGTCATTCATCCACTCGTCTCCCACTTTATTACACAAGTCAGTCTTGACAATTTTTCATCGCAGAGAATACTCTTTTAACAGTAGCAGTCGCAACTGGTAAAACCAAAGTCAACTCGATCAATCGATATACCAATGTAAAAGTCATATTTCTTCTTGAGATTTTGGTCATGAGAGCACTACGGGCCTAATTAACTAATAAATTAGCCAAAGAAAAAAATTAATTCATTTCCCTCAGCGGAATAATATTAAAAGACAAACATGCCATCAGTTCATCATCTTTCCATTCCTTGTAGATTTCTGAGATGATGTAGTATTATTTATTGTATATATATATATATATATATATATATATATATATATCCTGATTTCACAGAATTCATTCAACACCATCAGTTTTTAATTTGTTTCTTTATGATTAATTAAACCGGGGCGGTTATACTCACAAATCACCTGTGACAACATCACAATTTCTATAAAGTAACATCCTCCCAAAGCACGTGCATTAGTCTCCCCATATTTTCTATCACTTCTTAAAACCCCAAATTACCTTTCTTTTCCTTCACATCAACAATCCTTCCGTAGTCATTTTTTCTCTCTCTTTCTAAAAAGTTTTGAATTAGCGGTAGATTATCTAACTAGGAAGAAGTTAGAGTGTGGTTACAATGGCTTCGATCGGACTATTGAAGGCTCCTCCTAGTAATTCACACATTATAGGCGGTGGTGGTGAGAGAAGGACGGCGCCATTCCAGCGCTTCTGCTGTTGCTGATCTGATCTGGATTGTCGGCATCCATGGTGGTCCGCCGCTCGAAATACCAGGGTCATATACCCTCCCCCTCCCCCCGTCCCCTAGTTCCGCCTCTACATATAAAAGAAAAATAAACTCTAAGACTCCATAGGCATTCAAGAATATGGTCATATGACTAAGTAACTAGAAATTTTAACTCCTCAGTAACCATATTTTAATACCAAATTCACTTAAAAAAAATTTTTTGTGATAATCTTTTATTAGTCTCCATATTATAGTTATTTTTCATCTTTGTTCCCATAACTATTTTTTTCACGTATTTCATTCTCAAACTTTACAATTTTTGCAATCTCAGTCAAACCATATAAAAGCAGAGCAATTAATTTAAGGAAACTAAACATGAAAATTAACAATAATAGATTGAGGATATAGAAATGTATTTTTATAAATACAATATTGACATAAATTCATCTTCCTCTCTCACTCTCTCAGCATAATTTGATAGAGGATTATCAAGTTACCTGCTAACAAATATTGAATTAGCAGTAATAATCAGTACTTTTGCATCTTCCATTTTGATGCATTTAGTTGAGACAAACTTCAAAAGAAAAAAAGTACTCCCTCCGTCCCAAATTAATTGCTTTTTTAGGACTTTTTAAAGTCAAATTGACTATTTTTAAAATTAATAATTAAGAATATATAAATATATTTCTAAAATTATAAAATTTGAAATTAGTAATAAATTGTATATACTTTCTCTTGGTTATAATATCTTTACCTATATGTTAGAAAAAATAATAAAAAGATTAGTTTTAAAAATAGTCAATTTGACTTTAAAAAGTCATAGAAATGCAATTAATTTGGGACGGAGGGAATATTTTGTTTTGAAATTTTCTTGAGCAGTTATTTATTAAGCGTGGAAAACTACAAAATACTGGAAACAAGAATGTAAAGAAAAACAGTTTGGCAAGTGATGAGAAGTTGGAGTGAATTTTCTACCATCTTACCCAGAACAATTACTAACTAAAAGGTGGCATTCATATGGCAATGGAAGCACTTGATAGCAAAATATCCACCTTCTTCTAGAATTGGATGCTAGCTCAAAGTAATTTATAAAAATGTGCTTAAATGCTGGATTCCAATAATATTGCCTATGGCTGCAGGGACCCTATATACAGTGGCGGCACTACATAGAGACGGGCCCCGCCATGGCCCCACCCGGATTTTTAATTTTTTTAGTTAGTATATAATACAATATTTATTTTTTATTTCCAAACATTCCTTTAATCTTAAATTTGTTTTTTTTTCAAAACAAATGTTAAGTGTTTAGTCTTATTTATATCTTTTTCCAAATTTTTATGTACATTATTTATAATACGGATTCCCTCTCCACCACTCTAACTTACTACTGTTTTATATAATTTATCTTCAAAGTTAAGAAATGTGATAAATATATTATTGTTTGTGCTTATGAATTTTTTGTGTTGATCTTTTTGTTATCGTATCTCTTGCAAAAGTGTGAAATTAATTAGGATTCTACACTATATATTTGTTATCGTATTTTTAAGGTGAGCATGCGGTTAAATAAGTTTTTTTTGGAAAGGTATAAGTTTGACATTTTTTACCTTCTTTTAAGGTTAACATAAAATATAAAAATTATTTTATTGTGATTTTATGCAATTTAAGAAAAAAATCTTATCACTCTTTGATGTTGTACATTAAAAATAAATTACTCATAATTTCATTACGAATTCTATTTAAAGATAAATTTCGTGATTTAAAAAATGTTAAATATAAAATTGACATTTAAATATCTAATGCATATAATTTATTTATATTCCTTATTTAAGTATTTGTTCTTAAATATTTTGGCGTCACCCAACTCAAAATTCTGGTGCCGCCATTGCCTATATATGAAAATCTCTTTTTATCAAAAATTAAAAAGATTTTTTTGTGTGACAAACAAATAAATTATAAAATAAAATATTGTAATAATATGAATCGTAAAATTGGCTTATTGACCGCGCACTATCCTAGTTCTTCTGGTCACCACAATTATGTGTTTGAATATGAAGATGCAAATGGACCGTGCAACTCTCCTAGTTCTTTTATTCCTCTATTTAGAAATATATTTTTATACTTACAATATTTTTTTCCTCCTATACATACAATATTGACATAAATTCAAGGTCATCAACTATATAATTAATTAAAAGCATAAACTTGTTTTACAAATCAGTCATCAAAAATATATCTTAACAAATCACACGATTTAACTATATTAATATCAGTCATAAATTTCATTATTAAATTAATGCACTAACTAAATTAAATTCATAAAGATTTAAAATTTTATCAAATAATTGTATTAATAATATATGTGAATTTTTATTTTTTTAAAATAATAACTGTAAATTTAGTTGAAAAATTATAGTAAATTAATTACTAATTAATTGTCATAACTAAATTAATAATTATTAAAACTTGAGTTTCATAGTTCTATTCAGATTAGAATTCAAGCAAATTTTGTCAATATAATATAAAATTTTAGTACTAACTTGAATAAATTTACAATCATAACTAAACAACTAAATAATTATGTCATATTGCTCATATGGCAGTGGAGCTAAATGTCATATTTATGTTACTGAATGTGTATTAATTGGAGAAAATTGAATAATAGATATAATGGAGGGGATCTTAATCCATCTGGAGTATACTATTAGTAATATAATTAGAAAGTGAGTTGTTTGCAATTTTTGGTTTTCTTCCAATCCTGTTTGAGCAGTGAACAACTATATATCTTTTTCCCTTGCTCTTTATCTTGATATTCCCCTTTACCATCCACTTTATGCATGAACCTCCATCTCTTCAACCTCTTTTGTTTCCCCTTTCCTTTTTTCCTCGGCTCCCATTTAGTTTCAAAGCTTTTACTTCACCCTACTTGAATAAAGTTTCACTTAGTTCCTCCCCTTCTTTCCTCGTCTAATTCTTTTTCCAACCTAAGTCTTGCTTTAGCACATTCATCACAAGAACATTACTTTTGTAGTTAAGGATAAGTTTGAAAAAACAAACACTCATAAAAATCTTCGTTTTACAATTTTGACTCTAATTTTGAAACGGAGGGAGATACAAAGTATTACAAACAATGTTGTTGAATTTTTCTACTACTCCCTCGTTGCAAATTAGAAATACATTTTTCCCGGTTAAAAAATTAGAGATATATTTATTTCTTCACATTATAAAATCATATGAAGTTTATGAGTATTATTTATTCTGGTTATTACAAGCTCATTTTCTACTTATGTAAATTTTAGTGAATTAGAAAAAATATAGAGTAAATAAAGAAAATGCAAAAGTAAAGTTAAGACTGCCCAAAGCTATGCTTTTGAAACTAGAGGAATATCATTTAACCCAAGGCACTACACTACCTCTCTAGAAGTCCCTTGCTCTGTCTGAAAGCTTATATATTCTAAGTTTCTCACCATATAAAAAATTCTAGGTTCAAAATGTGCATTGCAAGAAAAGATGAAGAATAAATAAATCGGCAAAGAAATGGAGGTGGCTTCCAACTAATTTATAATAATACTCTTCGTTTCATAATAATTATAGTTTTAACTTCATACACATGGATTAAAAGTCATTTAATATTATAATTTTTTAACTAAAATTTGTATAAAATTTAATCACTATCCTTTTATAAGAATTGAATGACAAGTAAACTAGAAGTCTATTACTATAGAATGGAGGGAGTATATATATTACTTGCTGAACTCGAGCATATATATATATATATATATATATATATATATATATATATATATATATATATATATATAGATGCAATGGGAGGAATGGGACAAGAGGAGTGGGTGATAAAAGTAAATGATGGACTGAAACAAATGGAAAATAGATCAACCAAGGAGATGCAGTGCAGCAGCAGTTTTGGAAGAAGCGGTCCATATATCGATTAGCAGCATCCGTTACAGATCCAAACAAGAAGCTTACATGCCTCTCAGGTAGTCTCTTTCGGGCCTTATCATGCTCTTGCTGGAAAACCAACTTCCTATGTTGATCCTCGAGAAAATATTTGCTTCACAAACTGACAAAATTGAGGCATGTGCTATATTATATTGATTTGGATTCAGGTTAAAAATTGTTAAGCTATAGGAAAATGTCGAGTCTGCGTGGCACGCATCCGTATAGCGGTTGTATTTGTTGAAGTTGGCACGTGGCTGATTTAGGGGGTTCTATTATATAGAAAAAAGTTACATCATATGGTATATAGAGTTGGATGCAATTTATGCCAATAGAAAAATTCAATAACATTCTATACAAATGCAACATTTTTCAATATGAAGTTGACCAATAATGGATCAAGACTTGCCGACGTCACCAAGCTCCCACTATTCCAATATAAGAGATTATTAGTACTTTCTAGAAGTCAAATTGAGAAATTTTTACTTTAAAAATTGATATGATTCATGTCTATTTGATAATTTTATTATTACTTTATAATTACTATTTTTTAGATAATTTAGAATATTCATAATTATATTAACTAAAATTATAAATCGTGAAAATAATATTATATTTTAAAATAGAGGGATTATACACAATTAATTAATAATCTTATAATAAGAAAATCTTGTATATGTTGTTGGTTTATATGCTTTGGTTTTAATGATGACAACTTGGACTTTTGTAGTATCGTGTATGTTGTTATATATTTAGAAATTGGGCTGAAAATTTCTCATTGTGGACAAAGTATGTAATATCAAGCTGCTGGAACATTAAGAATGAAGACTTGAAATTTTCGTAGGATTCCTTGTAAGATCTTTTCTAAATCAATATTTTATCAATGCTTGATGATTTAAAAAGATCTTAAATTAATTTCCTTACTTTATTTTAAAAGTTATTTTCTTATTCATAGTTATTGACTAAAATTAAGGAAACTTGTTTTATTAAAAGAGTTCTAACAAAATAGATTGTTTCAAAATATAGATTATTTTGATATTATAAAATATGTTTTGCTTATAAAATATTTTATTCATATTGAGAACATTTTTTATCTCCTAATATATTGGGATTAGCTTTTCAATTGATTATATCCCTCATCATATAACTAATCCTATTAGATAACAAATGGAACTTCAGATTTTGGTTTTCAAATTCGAATTATGAGTAGTTTAACATTTCCTTAAATCTTGGGATCTGTGTTTTGAGTATATAAAAATTTGTTTTATAAAATATCTTTATAACATATTTTGAAGATTACAGTAGAACCTCTATAAATTAATACTCGATAAATTAATAATTTCTCTAAAATAATATTTTTTTTCCCAGTCCCGACTTGGGCTAATGGGATAAATTAATAATTTCGATAAAATAATAAAATAATAATTTTTAAAAAGACCCTTATATAAATATATGGTCCCATCAAAATCATAAATTAATAATTCTTTTAAATTACAAATATATCTAAGGTAATCTTGTAAAATATGATTCTATTCTCGTTTGTTTTGTCTTCAAATTCAAATCTAATTGAATTTCATCCTTAATTTTTCTCATTGCGTCCAAAAGTTCAGGTGTTGCATTCTCGAATTGTAATAAAAACTTGTGAAGAATTGTTGACGTTAGTACAATGAACTTATATATACAAATTAATTAAACTTAATGTGAATATAATTTTTTTTTGAAATAAAATGTGAATGTAATTTGAAAAGTGGATACAATGAACACTATTTAATTATTAAAAATAATTAATATCACTTACAATGAATTCTATTATTACATTAATTTAATAAGTATGATACATTGCATCAAAAAAAAGTATGCTATAAACATAAATAAAATGCAATAATTTTAATGTAATTAAATTTATGTTCACCAAATAAAAAAATACTCTTTAAATTAATAAATTATTAATTTATCGATTAACTAAATAACTCTCTAAATTAATAAAAAATTTCAGTCCCAACAATATTAATTTATAGAGGTGCTATTGTATATATATAAATTTG
Source organism: Aralia elata (assembly GCA_034770075.1). Classification (NCBI taxonomy): domain Eukaryota; kingdom Viridiplantae; phylum Streptophyta; class Magnoliopsida; order Apiales; family Araliaceae; genus Aralia; species Aralia elata. The sequence goes on along the minus strand of CM068384.1, from coordinate 103,323,887 downwards.
TTCATCTCAAATATATGTATTTCAAAACACATTTTCAAATTCTAAATAGATCCGTTTAGTTACAACGTACAAACTTGAAAATTAAGATTTAATTCACCTATTAAATGACACTTTTCTAAGTTTTAAAAATATAGCCGGTGAGTTTTAAAGTCTATATATATCAGACTATATATTTTCATTCATGGAAAGATAACTGAAACATATAAATTCACTTTGCTGAAAGTTTTCAATACACTTAACTATTATCTTAAAGTCTTGAATTATATAGTTTAGCTAAGATCATTAGTTTCAGTTGTATTCTCATTTCGTATTAAATTTCTTATCTTGTAAAAAGGGGTTTCAGAGTGAAGTAAGGGGTTTCATTTAATTAATATTATACAAGAAGAGTTCAAGGGGGCAGATGTGTGCAAGGGAGTAATGGTACTCAAGGGAACATATGTACTTAAAAGATGAGGTTTCCTCAAGGGAGCTATATGCTCAGAAAATTTTATGAATTCTATTGTATAGGGAGTTGATATAATTGTAATTGCTTTATTAATATTAAAGGAAACTTGTTGGGTATCAATTGATACCTGACCTTGGATGTAGGCCCATAAAGTAGAGAACTCAGGAGTCGAATTAAGTATAAATATTGGTGTGCATGTGTGATTGATTGTTGTTTTACTTTTCAGTTTATTTAATCTTGCATTCTGCTTATTTTTTATATTAGAAAATCCCAAAATATCATTGGATGCATGGTTTACGTTAGTCTAAAGCAATGCAGGAAAAATTAGACGAATAACTCTACGCAGACAATTAAAAGCAGATAGGTTCTAAAACAGACAACTAAATTTTACCTGTCTGAATTACTTCTGAAAATAATAATTTAAAATTTGACATAATTCGTTGACACACACCACAACCCTATTCATCCTCACATTATAGATATGCATATATAGAATTTTATATATTATTATCTACACGTTGATAAATAGTTAAATATAAGGGATTGTTTTGCCCCAAAAAATCCCTTGGTGAGATTGGGCCCGGGTCTCGGGTGTATTTGGCCTTTAGGCCTGTATCCCAACAAATAGCGAGTACAAAGAGGAAGATTGTCTGAATAATGGGGATCACTTGGCTAAACCTGTAATAAGTTAAACTGACTCACTTTTCCTTACTATTGTTACTTGTGTTGAGATAAAACTGTAAAAGCAGGGCCTTCTTTTCTTTTTTTTCTTTTTTTTAGTGTGATTGACAAATCTCAATACACGTAGAAAAAAGTCAAAAGGCAAATGCAAACATCACTTTGGGAAGAGGAATTTTATTAAGTTTATTATTATAAATTTCATAAAAATTCAATTTAATGGCTCTGGAATCTTAATTATAACTGGTAGTTGGAAATTCATAAACTGAGAAAAGTATGTAGTGGATGTTTTCTTCACTTAGCCTAGAGGGAAAATGAAGGAAAAGGAGAATCAGATGAAATTTAAATTTTATTGGAGCATCTTTATTTGTTCTTTGCATTATATGTTAACATTATTCTTAATATTAGATATTTTAAAAGTATAGATGGTTAGATTTATCTTTGTTGAAATGGTTTTTATTTTTTACTATTTATTTTTTACATTAATTTTTATTTTCCTTTTCCTTTCGCTTCCTTCACATTTTTCAAGTTCAAACAGAACCTTAAGTTTTCCCTATTACTTCCTGCAAATGAAAATAAAACTGAAGACCTTGGCTTCCTGGAAAAGTATGGGTTCACTTTTATGTCTTTTCTTGACTTGAAAATTAAGTTTTCCCCATTACTTTTGTTTTCGTTGATTATGTATTATTATGCCACCGCAATAAGTTTGAAAAATAATATTTTTTTTTCTTAAAAATTGTTATTTTAAAAATGTATCTCTAATTTTCAAATGGAGCAAGATACCTATCATTACAAACAATTCTGTTGAATTTTTCTAGTTCCCCTTGTTACAAATTAGAGATACATTTTTTTTCCTGTTAAAAATTTAGAGATATATTTTAGTTTTTTCTATGTTATAAAGTCTCATGAACTTCATAACATGTATTTCTAGTTTTGGAAAAAATGAACTATTATTTATTCTTGATATTATAAGCTCAATTTCTGCTTGTGTAATCTATATATACAATAAATAAGATAAAATCGTAATTCAACCCTACTTTTTAGGAGTGGTCGTTCAACTCTACTTTTTAGGAGTGACCCCTAGAATTTAACAATAAATCCTAACTATAAATAAAATTCTATTTAACCCCTAACAAAAATTCTATTTCACCAATTTCACCACAACCGATCTTTCATCTTATTGAGCCCAAAAGTAGAGCAACAATTTATCATCTACATCAACATTCACAACTTCGTCATCTCTTGCTTTTGAGTGTTCTTCATCAGGTTTTGGTGGTTAGTACATTTAGGTTTTCACATTCATCCTTATTTTTTAAGAGTAGTCGTACAACCCTACTTTTAGGAGTGACCCATGAAAATTTAACAATAAATTCTAACTATAAATAAAATTCTATTTCACTAAGTTCACCGCAACCCATCTTTCATCTTATTGAGCCCGAAAGTACAGTCGTAATTTATCATCTACATCAACATTCACAACTTCTGTCATATCATGATTTTGAGTGTTTTTCATCAGGTTTTGGTAGTTAGTAAATTTAAGTATTCACATCTATATATATATATCTAATAATATATACATGCATAATTGTATTTCTTTTTTCGATGACTTCTAAAGAAAGGAGTCTAGGGCATGTCTCTCTGTAGGTCTAGGTATTCTTCGTCTATGAAAGCAACCAAAATCATAATACTCATTTATGAAAGCCGTTTGTATCGAGTCTCTTGTTTCTAGCTTTCCTTCTAGCAACCACACTAAGAAATCGGACGGGGCACCCGCCTATTATCTGGTGGGAGTAGTATATTATGGATGTATTATCAATGGCCTCACTTATCAGTAATGGGGCTACAAATCAATTCCGTTAGCCCCCCTCAATTCTTGGTTGAAGTCCTTGGTTTTCCATCATCGAGAATTTATCTATATAAGAATCAACTCTATATTATATATATATAGCTATCCTACATGATTATATTTATATTAATGTTAATGTTCATAATTTTTGTTTGCTTTTTCTCCCTTAGTCTCTTACTTGAATGATCCAGTATGTTGTTTGTGCTTAAATTGTGAATTATGTGCTAAAGTTATGATTTTTATGACCAATGACGCTATCCACTGTCAATTCCAAGCGTTAAGCCTTCTGTTCCTTACTACTACTGACTTCATCCATGACCTTTTCAACAAAATATAAATCACAATATATATATATATATATATACAGTCCATTTCTCCAGCGAATCGGTCTATAGCGACGCATATGCTATAACGACGGATAAAACCGTCGCAATAGGCCGGTTCGTTTTTTGTTCGTTTTTTTCGATTCGTTGGAGAAATTTTCTATATATATATACACACAGCGACGCTCTCCGACGGACCGGTCCATTAACGGACCTGATATAGCGATAGTTTTTTCCGTCGCTATAGGTCTATGACGACGACCCATATATGTGAACCGTCGCCATAGGCCTATAGCGACGAAAAAAATCGTCGCTATTGTAACACCCCCGTCCCACATCGAAAGATAAGGGAAAAGTTTATCTGTATATAAGGAATTGAGTTACTATCAGTAGTACCTTTAGTCATGACCTTTTGGGTGAGCCTGTGGTGGGCTAAGATGACCCAAGAAGATACTATTGGGCCAGTAATTTAAGGCCTTGTTTGGATGGATTTGATTTGATTCGGACTTGAAATTTGACCCAAGATTTGTTCCGGACTCGGAATTTGACCCGGGTTGTTACATATGGTATCAGAGATGACTCATGAAAGGTCGGGTCGGGTCATCCGATCGGGTTGCCGGAGGTGGGGACACGAAGGCTGGTGGTATTATCCCACAATGGAGAGAAGGAGGTTCGGAAGTGGGGACACGAAGCCAACCGGTATTATCCCACAATGGCTAGAGAGGCAAAGATCTGTGGACCGTGTGTGTGATCAGTTCTGATGGGGACGTTAGAAATTTAAGTGGGAGAGATTGTAACACCCCCGTCCCACATCGAAAGATAAGGGAAAAGTTTGTCTGTATATAAGGAATTGAGTTACTATCAATAGTACCTTTAGTCATGACCTTTTGGGTGAGCCTGTGGTGGGCTAAGATGACCCAAGAAGATACTATTAGGCCAGTAATTTAAGGCCTTGTTTGGATAGATTTGATTTGATTCGAACTTGAGATTTGACCCAAGATTTGTTCCGGACTCGGGATTTGACCCGGGTTGTTACAGCTATAGCCGGTCCGTTAACAGACCGGTCCGTTCCAGAACCGGACTCTCTCTCTCTCTATATATATATACATATGACAAGCTTTCTAAAGCGAACCTTAAAAAACGAACCAAAGACGAATCCTCGTCTTTGGTGTCTATGACAACGATTCGACCCGTCGCTAAAGACTACATGGCTACGGCGATTGGTCGATTCGTCGCCATAGACACCAAAAATGACGATTCGTCTTTGATTCGCTTTAGAAGTTTACCGTATATATATATATATATATATATATATATATATATATATATATATATATATCATGGATTCATCGACTGAATTGCCATTCCATCATCGGATGGATAAATCTTCTAGTAAATTCATTGAATTGACTAGAAGATTGCAATCCCATATTCCCATTCTCATTCACCAAATCCCTCAAAAGGTCACAACAGGACCACCTCCATTGTTGGATGAAAAATATACAAATATATCTATATATCTATAATAAATAGCACAAAATTATCTCTCAATCCTAAAATCTTATCTATAAATAAATGAAAAAAAATAATAAATTCTAAAAAACAATTTATGTCAAAAAGTTTCATATATATATATATATATATATATATATATATATATATATATATATATATATATATATATATATATATACAGTCCGTCTCTTAAGCGAACTAGTTCGTTCGCGAACCGACTATATCAACGGACTGACGAAGGTTCAATCCGTCGCTATAGGTCAGATAAGCGACGCACACCTATTGCGACGATTGCGACGGTTCGATCCGTCGTAATAGGTAAAAAAACCGTCGTCATTGGCTATAACGACGAACAAAATCGTCGCTATAACCGATTCGTTTTTAGTTCGTTTTAGAGATCTCTCTTTCTCTCTCTCTCTCTATATATATAATTCTACCGTAAAACTTATCTTAGGCCACTATCGTTAAAGAAGAAAAACTCTAGCTCAACCGTTATCATGGCTTTTTGCACAACACTTGTGAATCGTGAATATCCAATCATCAAAATTTTGGATGTATGGTGATTTGTTTGATAATTATTTTGCACAGTTATTTTAAAATTGTAGTTCAATAACCGTCTCTTTTTTTATTGGTGAATAATGTAGGTTACATGCTATAATAATTTAAATGTTGATAAGTCGTGATGATTATTCATCTTTTGTATTTCAAAAGTGCAACGTCAGTAATTTCAAGCGGTTTTAGTATAAGTAATCCATCTACAATTTTTATTTCAACCGTAACTATGTTTCAGATGTATTTAAAATTAGCAAAGAATCAAAAGATCTTTTTTTTTCAGTTAAAATTTAGGAAACGAATAGATCGTATATTTAAAATTAAAAAAAGATCATGTTTTCTAGGAAAAACAATTCACTCAAGTATTTTTTTCATCATTTATTCAATTTTAAAATTTTTCTATCTATATTCTTATTATCCTAATTATGTACTTACCATTATACACCTCTTCTTTTTATATAATTAATTATAATTAATTATATTAATATTTTTTTATTATTAAATTATATAATTATAACCGTTTTGAATTTAAATATAATTTACTATTACATAACTAGATGAATATATGAATATATAAAACAAATGAATCATCAAATTCTATTATTTATATTATATGACTAAATGAATTGTTATTATTATTATTATTATTAAATTTTTAGTAGTTAAATAATATATTTTAGAAAGAAATAATTTTTTATATAAGAATTATCGTCCACAATATTAATCAATTATTACTATAGTTAATATATTAGTAGAGTAGAATACCAAAAATATAAACTACAATAATTTATAATAAAATCTGTACTTCGCAAGGGACGATGAACTAGTTTTTAGTTAATTAGAAAAAAAAGGAGTAATAAAAAAGAAATGCAAAACTAAACTGCTATGCTTTTAAACTAGAAGAATATCATCTAACCCAAAGCACTACCTCTGAAAGCTTATATATATTTTAAGAATATCATCTAAAGTTAGGTTCAAAATGTACATCGCAAGAAAAGAAGAAAGAATAAATAAATAGGCAGACAGAATGGAGGTGGTTCCCAACTAATTTCATTTATTGTTTTTAATTTCTCGTCCAAACTTGGAAGTAATTACATAGTAATATTTCTTCTATTTCATAATATTAGTCGTTTTAACTTCATATATATGAATTAAAAAAGTCAAATTTGTGTAAAATTTTATTATTGAAGTCATTTAATACTGTAACTTAATAATTAAAATTTGTGTAGAATTTCTATACTACCCTTCTATTAGAAGCAAATAACTACTATTATAAGAGTGAGCGAGTGAGAATCTAAATGTATTATTGGAAATGAAAAGTAAATAATTTATTCTTTTCAAAAATTGTGAACTTCGAGTATATATAATGGAGTGAGTATCTATTTAAAAGCATATATAATTTGCTGAACTAAAAAAGAAATGCAAAAGTAAAGTTACGAGCCGTTTGATTTGAAGGAATTGAGGGCGGAAAAAAATGACTATTCCGACCAAGTATTTTTTTTTGACATTCGGTATACTAAATTTGGTCGGAATGACCATTCTAACTGAATCATGTTTCCCTTATATATTGGAATCGCGATTCCAATAAGTAAAGGAATGAGAAAAAATGTTAAGACAAAAATGTCCTCACCCATATAAATAAATATAGAATATAGTATATTATATATATTAATAGGTATTATATTTAATTATTTTGTATTATATTATATTAATAGAATATATATGATATATATATTATATTATATATTAGATATATATATATATATATATATGTTTATAATGTATATTATTATATATTATATATTAAAAATATATATATATATATGTACAGACTGTACATACATGTTTTGTTATATGTATCTAAATCACGCCCAAAACATTGTATTATGTAAAAAGTTCAGTTCCATAATTATTTATTTAATTTTTTTTAGTTGTTTTAAAAAAAAAAGGTCCGTATTTTAAGAAAGTTCGGAATCCCGGACTGGATCCGGACTCTATATATATATATATATATATATATATATTTAATATATAATATAATAGATATATAATATATAGTATATTTTTTAATATGTATTATATTATATTATATTATGTAGTATATATAATATTATATATATTATGTTATTCCCAAAAAGACACAAAGAAATTTAGAAAGGGGGTTGAATATATTCTTTAAATTTTTTCTTTAAAGATGTATTACCAAATCAGTTAACCAAGTTAGTTGATTGATTAAACACAGCAAAATGTTTTAAAAAAATCCCTTCAAAGATTATAAGTAAATTCACAATTTTAAATTTAATGAAAGAATGTAAAAATAGGACACAAATATAAAACGTAGAGTGATAAAAACTGAAATGTAGAATTTAAAGAACACAAGAGAATTTTAAGAGGTTTAGAGCATAAAAGTCTCCTAATCCTCTCTTTTATTCTGAGAATAAGGATTGTCCACTAAGGAGAGTAATAACCAAGATTAAGATTACAATTCACAAAGAACTTGTACACAATGATTCACAAAGATTTCTTCAAGTCACACAGACTTGGTTTACAAAAGATCACTTAGATCTGACAAATCACTAAGAGAGGTAGTTTGTTTTGAGTCGCTGTTGAGTTGCTTTTAGGTTCTCTTCGAATGACTTAGTAGCAATGTGTGTTTCTTGGAATCGTAGAGTGGAGCTAATATGAACTCAGAATTTCACCACTTGGACTTGATTGATCAGTTGTATATTAATACTTGAATTTGTTGACTTTATATAGAGTTCTCTAGGGATCTTCCTGTTGGAAAATTACCGTTGCTCCATTCTTGTTTGGACACTTGTCTTTTAATAACTGATTGACTTTGAATTGTTGCCTGTTTGGACCACCTCATGTCATTTTTTTAAGTACTGTGAATAGTGCAGTAGCAGCCACATGTCTTTTAACTATACTAAAATAGCTGTTAGATAAAGGTTTTGTCGGCTTGTACTTATTGCAAAATCATCTTAAGATAATCTTAGAGGGGGTCGAGTGTTAAGGTTGATAAACTTGTCATAACCTGTCACTGACTTGTTAAATGTCTGCACTCTACGATTTTGGATTCCTTAGAGTGAAATCATAAAGTAATTCTTCTGCTCTACGAATGATGGTGACTCTGCGATTTTGACTTTACGATCAGGCTTGTACTCTATGATCTTCATACTGTCTTTAGACTACTTTACGATCTTATAGTGATTTTTTCTTTATATTTACAATCGTCTTTTAACTTGGACAACTTATCTAATACAAAGTTTTAACACTACGAAATTGAATCAACCTAATGTGTTTGATTCATAAACTAAATCATTTTACATAAGATTCATTTCATAAGGACTTTACAAAAGCTACTTGAATACAATTATACATTTAACTAATATCATCATCAAATCAAATATGTTTATCATAAATTGTAGGTACTAACATATTATATTATAATATAATATATAATAGAATAATATATGATATATATTATAACAACATATATATTTAATATATAACATAATATATATGTATTATATTTTTAATATGTATTATATTTGTTTTATATTATATTATAATTATATATAAAAGTATAGAATATCTAATATAATATATGTTGTTATATGTCTTAGTATATATTGTATTTATGTTATGTTATATTATAATATTATGATATATAATAATATTATATATGAATATATAATATAGTATTATAATTTTAATATGTATTATACATGTCTTGGATTATATACACATACACACACTCCATTCGTCCTCGAAAGGATGACTAAATATACAATTATTTTTGTTCCCAAAAGAATAAGATAAAGTAAATAAAGTGAAAGGTAATTATGTCATTTAGTGAGATCCATTAGTATAAAAAAAATAAAATTACTCATCACTTTATGAATCTTATCAGACCATTAAGGAGAAAGTTGGAATTTTATTTATTATCTTTCCTCTACTTTTGCTTTTCTTAGTGTGTGAAATTTATACTTTACTCATCTCTTTGAGGATGGAGGGAGTATATAGTTAGTTAGTTAGTTAGTTAGTTAGTTAGTTAGGGATATTTTGGTCATTATATTATATTTCATTTCATTCCGATATAACTTTTAAGTAACGAACCAAATACCTGAATAAAATGTTCGATTATAATTATATTATAATCTGATTTCAATTCTAAGCATACCCACTTATATGACATACTAAGCATACCCCTTTTAGCGACGGATCGGGCGACGGTTTGGTCCGTCGCTATAGCTTTTAGTAACGGACAACATATAGCGACGAACAAACATATAGCGAAGAACCGAAGCTATAGCGACGGACCGAACCTATGACGACGGACTAAACTATTGCCCAGTCCGTCGCTAAAGGGGATATGCTTGGTATGTCATATAAGGGGGTATGCTCTTAATCCTGTCTCCTAACTATTATTCTATTCTGTCTTAAAACGATTCCGTACAACCAAATCACCCGTTAAACTGCCGACGACTATGCTTTTGAAACTAGAGAATATCATCTAACCCAAAGACATTACCTCTCTGGAAGTCCCTTGCTCCGTCTGGAAGCTTATATATTCTAAGAATATCATCTAAAGTTGGGTTCAAAATGTACATTGCAAGAAAAGATGAAGAATAATTAAATAGCAGAGAAAATGGGGTGGGTCCCAACTAATTTCATATATAGTTTTAAATTTCTCATCCGAACTTGGAAGTAATTACTTAGTATAATACTCCCTCTATTTCATAATAATAGTCGTTTTAGTTTCATATATATAAATTAAAAAAATCATTTAATACTGTCATATGATAATCAAAATTTGTGTAAAATTTCATTACTAAAGTCATTTAATACTATAATAATTAAAATCTGTGTAAAATTTCTTTATACCCTTTTATGGGAATTTAATAACTATTATTATAAGAGTGAGAGAGTGAGAATCTAAGGGTATTATAGGAAAGTAAAAATTTTATTCTTCTAGAAAGTTGTAAACCACAAGTACTCCTTCCGTTCCAAAATTAGAGATATATTTTTCTTTTCAGTCCGTTCCAAAATTAGAGATATGTTTCTATTTTAGGACTATAAAGTGACATGATATTCTTAATTTGCCATTACTTTTTTTTACTATCATTTTCAATATCAAAACACTAGAGCTGAATTCCAAATTAATACTAAGAAGAGAACATAAAATTATTCTTAAAAATCGTTGTTTTATAAATGTATCGTTAATTTTGGAACGGATGGATGAAGTATCTATTTAGAAGCATATATAACTTGCTGAACTAGAGAGCATAGAGATTTTGCAATGGGAGAAATGGGACAAGAGGAGTGGGTGATAAAAGTAGATGATGAACTGAAACAAATGGAAAATAGCTCAACCACGGAGATGGAGCAGCAGTGCTGGAAGAAGCGGTCCATATATCGCATACCAGCATCCATTAAAGATCTAAACAAGGAAGCTTACATGCCTCAGGTAGTCTCTTTCGGGCCTTATCATCACGGCGAGGAACATTTACAGGCGATGGAAGAGCACAAGCACGAGTTCTCCTTCGTTTCCTCCAAAGATCAAATAAACCTTTGAGAGCTTACATCGAGTCTTTAGCCCCCGTGGTGCAGGATTTGAAGGACTCGTACGATTCCCTGGATCCTGCCTGGCAACAGGACACGGACGCATTCTTGCAGCTTATGATTCTCGATGGATGTTTCATGCTCGAAATCATGCATTCTAGAATTCATCATAATGATTATCATATTAATGATCCCATCTTCAGCTATCATGCAAAGCTATATATCATGTCGTACTTCAAGCGTGATATGCTCTTGCTTGAAAACCAACTTCCTATGTTGGTCCTCGAGAAAATATTTGCTTTACAGAATGACAACATTAAGGTATGTATTATATATATAAATTTTTTTTTTGATCAGCAAAAAATATGTCATTATCAACCAAAAGTTACAAACATGGCAAATCCAAAAGGCATGGATAAAGCCATAAAAACATACTATTTTACAGCAAACCCTTAGAGATCTCAAAAAACTTACCAAGAAATAGGAAAACAAGTGCAAATACACAATCTAAAACTCGAAAAGTTAAAATTCTTCAATTAAGACCCAAGGATCTTCATACAATTTATGATTGTTGCAGCTTGATTTTAAACTCCTCGATCGAAGCGATCCATTTCAAGCCCAATTTAAACTCCACCAACTATAGATGCTGCACCATATTCTCCATGCCCATGGACAGTGCATTAGCAGATGTACAGAGTTTTCATCTTCATTACTGCACCACTGATAAATGGGTTTAATACTTACGAATCTGGTATTCTTTATCTTGAAATAATGTTTATTCTTGAGTGTTTTTATGTTACTTTTGATATATTTATATTTATTGTGTAGGAAAGGCTAAAGAGGGGCAAAAATGGATAATTGGAATCGAAAAGAGATCAAAAGTTGAAGTTTTCATGTTGAATTTGCATAGCATCCACTTGGAGCCCAATTTCGACCTTGATCCAGCCCGAATCTCTCCATTATTAAAGAATGAAAGTTGTAGATCTCGTCGAGAGCTTCGTTTTGATAGGTCGCACGTCCCGTAACTCTTCTCGGATCAAAAGTTATGATCGTTTTACCAAATAACGTCGCAGCAGAAAAATGATCAGCGCGGGGCGCGCCAATTTTGGCCTATGGCTGGCGCAGGGTGCTCCGTACCATCAGAAGTTCTGCTACAGTAGCGCGGGGCGCTCCCAAATTGGCCTAGGAGCGGCGCGGGGCGCGTCAGACGTCAGGGAGAAAGTTTATTTGGGTGTTATGATGTCCAAGTTAAGTGGGAATAGGATTTTTAGATGCCTAATATGTTAGGGTTTCCATTAGGGCTATAAATACTTGATTATAATTTAGATTGAAGAGACTTTTAACGACAAGACTTGATTATCTAACATGGAGGCTTGGAGATTAGATTGGGGAGCAAGAAAAGTCAGACATTGAAGACTAAGGAGATTAAAGATTCTCACAAGAGTTTTTCTTCTTCTCTTTATTTTCTTTATCTGTAACTTTGAATGTTCTTATTATTCAAGATGATGGTTTTCATTAGGATCATGAACTAAACTATTAATTAGGAATTCAATGAAACCTTTTGTGATGCTTTAACTTATTTATCCATATTTTCACTTGTTAATTCTAATTGAGTTGTTTGTCATATCTTGTGCTTATTTATTAATTGTCTAGCTATCAATTAATCTGATATCTTAGATGGAATTGAAAGAGAAAATCTATGATTAGATCTAGATGTGATAACGCATGAATTTGTTGATTCTTGATAAGGATAACATAATAGTGTATGAGACGAAAGTACTTATATGCCATGTGTAACTTTGTTAGGAGTTTGTGCTTAATGAATCTATTTTAAGTGTCTTGCATGAAAATAGCAATATAACTGGAATAGGTCTTTTTGTTAATCATTGAAAGATGTTAATAAATTGATAGGCAATCCTAGTTAACAATTCATTGAATTAATAAAGTGGAAATTGGATAAGACGATTATTGCAACGCAATTGGGGAAGTTGTATTCTTATACTTTAATACATCTGGTAATTAATTCTTGTTAGTTTAGTTTAATTTTAGTTTTAAATTAATTTATTCTCAAAAACAACATTGGTGACCGTTTAAATTAAATTGAATTGGTAGTAAATTGATAATTAGAGTAATTATTAGTAATTGTTCCATGTGGGTTCGACATCCTTCTTACTTCTTTATTACTTGATTGACCGTGTATACTTGCACGTAATTGTCATTATATAAATCGGACAACAACCACACACATGAAATTGAATCTGCATAAAAAATTATTTCCCTTCTTGCTAGAAAAACTTTTGTAGTCGAGGCATCTAGCTTCAGCAGTTAACCAAATTCTTTTTTTTTTTTTGCATCTTTGATGGTGATTTCTTAATCCAAACCAGTTTCTCCCACGAATAATGGACTAAATTTCTGCTTCGAACCAACGTTTGTATTATATGATACTGATTTGGATTTGGTAAAGTTAAAAATTGTCAAACAATCTATAAAAGCTATAGAAAAATATCGAGTCTGTGGCATCCATAGCAGTTGCACTTATAAGAGTTGGCACGTGGTCAATTTAGGAGGTTCGATTATATATAAAAAAGTTGCATTGTATGGCATAGAGTTTCATTGCAACTTTATGCATCCAATATATAAGATTCTTATTTCTTTTTAGAAGTCAATTCGAAAATTTTTTAAATTAAAAATTGATATGATTCATATCTATTTATAATTTTTATAATTAGTTATATTTTTTTAATAGTTTATAATATTCATATTAGCTAAAATTATGAATCGTGAAGATGATATTATATTTTGAAACGGAGAGATTATAAGTGATTAATTAATAATCTTATAATAAGAAAATCTTGTATTGTTACTTATTATCCGCTTTAAAATTTTAGAGAATTAGTCTATCTCATTCTTGACTTGATCATCTAATTTATCTTTCAGAGTATGTTTAGGATTGCTTAAAATGTGATTAGTGCTTCTGATTATTGCTTTTGCTTATAATTAATTTTAAAAAAGTAATTTGTGTTTGGTAAATTAAAAACACTTAAACTAGTAAGAAGTCAAAAATATTTGGTATAAAAAAATTTGTTAATCACTTATTTCAAGTGTAAATTACTAAAAAAAATGTTTTGAAAAGTAAATATAGATAATTGATGAAATTACTAAAATAAAAAGAGATAGATTATTAATATACTTGATCAAACTTAATTATTAAATTTGACAAATAATTAGAAGATTCAAATTGGAGTTTCTGATTATTTCTATAAAAAGTGATAATAATCAGTTTACCAAACATTTTTTACTTCTTTAAACCGATTATAAGAAGGTTAAATGCTTATAAGCAATAATAAGCATTCTTAATGTTGATTGTATAATAACTAGTAGCTGAAAAATTAATATTGCAGGGCGAGGAGTTGCTAAACTTGCTAAACAAAGATATACTCGGGTTATACTCACCCAATGCACCGGACTCAAACTTGAGGAACTGCCGTCATGTACTGGAGATGTACAGGGTGAACATACTCTGCAGACCTCCGCGTCATCACCGTTTCTTCCAGTTACCTACCCTGGTTTATGATGTGTCAATTTTTGCCGTGGTTCATAAACTGGTTCATAAAGTGGGGAAAAAGGAAAAACGATCTGCAACAGAGCTCGATAAAGCCGGGATCCGATTCAGGAAAGCTAAAAGTGGAAGCCTTAAAGACATCTCATTCCATAGAGGGGTCCTAACAGTCCCTGTTGTAATTGTGGATGATGCAACAAAATCAGTATTCCTCAACATAATAGCTTTCGAGAGATTCCATATTGGGGCAGGGACCGACGTGACCTCGTATATCTTTTTCATGAACATTATGATTAACAATACCAAGGATGTTAGCAAACTACACTCCAAAGGTATCATCCGTAATGTCATTGGAGGCGACGAAGATGTGGCTAATCTATTTAGCTCGCTCTCTAAGGATACCATGCTCGACCCGAATTGCGGCCTATATGATGTGCTCGCGAGTATCGAAAGCTATTGTAGGAAGCCTTGGAATCAATGGCGTGCGACTCTCATCTACACCTACTTTAGAAATCTCATCCACACAACTACTGTCGTTGCAGGAATCGCCCTCTTTGCACTTGCTGCAATTCAGACAGTCTACACCGTTTACCCATTTTATCGCTGAGATGTAATAATCCATTAATTACAATTTATGTATAGATATGGACTCGATGAAGTTGACGCATGCAGTGGGCATTGGTCACTGTGAATATGGTGGACTATAGCCCGCTTCAATTTTTATTTTTTTTGGAGGGGTTTTAAACTTAGAATTTTTTGTTTAGCAAGAGACCTAAAATACCACTTTAGCTAAAAGCTGCTGGTAACCCACTTCAATTTGAATGAAAATAATAATAACATGTAATAATAAATTGTACTACTAGTAAATTGTTATATATAATAAGATGAAAAGAAACTTCCTAACATCAATAAAATATGAAATAATATCCAAGAGTCACCCAACTTAGTTAATCGAATACTATAAGCACGGTCCGGTTAGCATGAAGTGAACTTCATGGTAAGTTCATTTCATGGCCAATACAGTGGTGACAGGCAGGCGGGAGGGTTATTTCTCTAGATCTGGCTATGGTGAGGAAGTTCACTTCATGGCTAATACAATGTTGATACGCAAGCAGAGAAATCACTTGTCCGCCTACGTGTCACCACTGTATTGGCCATGAAGTGACTTTACCATGAAGTTCATTGCATTCTAACTGGACCCTATTTCTCTACCTGCGTGACACCATTGTATTGGTCATGAAATGAGCTTATCATGAAGTTTAGTTCACCATACTGGATCCCTATAAACAATTGTAGCAAACATGCTAGTTAGTTACAATAGTTATTGTTGTACATTGGCCATTATTGGCTAATATTTTTTAGTCTCACCAACCCACTATCAGCCCACCTTTGTTCATGTTTGTCAAAGTTAGTGTGCCTTGCATTGCCTATAAATTGATTGCTCCATTGAGTAACAATACACACCAAAGCTTAGAGAAGCAAATAGAGTTAGAGAGAGAAAGCTCAAGTTTGAGCATTTGAGAGCTATAGAGGTAGAGAGAAAATAAACAGTTAGTTTATTTCTCAGTTGAGAGTTTGTAATCTCCATATTATTTTCATAGTGAATTTCTGAGATCTCTCCCCGTGGTTTTTTTCAGTTGGGTTTCCACGTAAAATTCTTGTGTTATTATTTTCTATTTCATACAGTAGTGTGCTTGTATTAATCTTAGTGTATTTGTGAAGGCCTGATTGCTCAACAATTGGTATCAAGAGCTTTTGGTTCACGTCGTTGGTGTCTAGAAAAGTGGTTCGAAAGGCAGTGCCTTTAAGAAAGGTGGTTACTTAATTAGTCACCGTTGTAAAAGCACGGAGATACTCCCGCCCGACTTACACTTACCTGACCAACTGGTACGATCCGTTTAGAGAAATCTCGCAGCTCACAAATACGAAGATGACAAGTATGAGTATGAGGTACGAAGTTGAACCATTTGACAGAAAGTCAAATTTTAGTATTTGACAGTGTACAGTCAGAGATGTATTGGCTCAATAGGGATTGACAATTGCACTAGAAGGGAAAGAGAAGAAACCAGCGGATATGACAGATGAAAAATGGACGGAACTTGAAGCAAAGGTTGTGGCAACAATCAGATTGAGTTTGGCGCGACAGATCAAATATCAGGTTTTGACAGACACCTCTCCGAAAGACTTGTGGTAGAAACTTGAGAAAGTTTACAAGTCGAAGTCTCTGTCAAATCAATTATATTTGAAGAAGGAATTGTACCGGCTTCGGATGAACGAAGGATCAGATTTGACCAATCATATTAATGAGTTTAATAGATTGGTGACCCAACTTACCAGTATCGATGTAAAGATGGACGAAGAAGATAAAGCCTTATTACTTCTTGTCTCTCTACCAGACTCATACTCAACTCTCCAGACTACTCTCCTTGTAGGGAAGGAAAAACTTGCAGTTGACGATGTGATGTCAGCAGTCTTGGACCAAGATAAGTTCAGGGGCACTACTTTCAGAGATCAAGGAGACAGTCTTCTTGCTTTTTCAGATCGATGGGCGTGGCTGGGGTCCTAATCAGAAGAATTCTGGCAAGGAACGAGGAAGGTCTCAGTCGAGACCAGGCAAGAAGGATAAATCTCAAGTTGAGTGTTATCATTGCCACGAGAAAGGCCACTATAAAAATCAGTGTCCATTATTGAAGAAGGAGAACAAGAAGAAAGGTAAGCAGATTGAAAATTCTCCTAATGTTGTTGAGCAAGCTGATGTGTGCAGCGACGGAGAGCTGTACACAGTGACAAAAAATGAAGCTTCACAAGGTGATCTCTTATCTGTTAGAGACAGTAACAACCTTATAGATTGGTGCATGAATTCCAGTTGTTCTTTTCATATGTCCCCTCACAGGGATTGGTATGATACTTTTACATCCTGCAATGGTGGTACAGTTTTATTGGGTAACAATGCAGTCTGCAAAATTACTGGAATAGGCACCATCAAAGTTAAAATATTTGACGGGATTGTCAGAACATTGGGCGATGTAAGGTATATTCCAGAATTGAAGAAGAATTTACTATCGGTTAGAGTACTTGACTCTATGGGTTATAGTATCTCAGTTAGAGATGGTGTCATCAAAATTACCAAGGGTTCGATGGTAATTATGAAGGGCCAAAAGAAGGGCACCCTCTACAGGTTGATAGGGGACGCAGTTACTGGTGGAGCAGCAATTTCTGTGCAGAAAAATTCCAACACTTATAGCACAGAATTATGGCACATGCGACTTGGTCATTAATTTGAGTGAAGGTGGAATGAAAGAACTTCACAAAAGGCAGTTGTTGAAAGGTGTCAAAACGTGCAGTTTGAAATTTTACAAGTTTTGCGTGTACGACAAACAACGGAGGGTAAGCTTCAAAGCAGGAGCACACACCAGTAAGAATGTACTTGACTATGTACATTCGGATGTGTGGGGACCGATCAAGCATACTTCAATAGGCGGAGCCCATTATTTTGTCAGCTTTATAGATGACTACTCTAGAAAGGTGTGAGTTTATTTTATGAGCAGAAATCTGAGGTTTTCAGAATCTTTAAGCAGTGGAAAGCTAAAGTAGAAAACCAGATCGAAAAGAAGTTGAAGTATTTTAGATCAGATAATGGCACGGAATACAGAGACATGTCATTCCTACAGTTCTGCCAAGATGAAGGTATCACCAAGCACTCCTCAGTTAAAAGAACTCCAGAGCAAAATAGGGTTGCAGAGAGGATGAACATAACTCTATTGGAACGAGCCAGATGTATGAGGTTGAATGCAGGTTTGCCCAAGAGTTTTTTGGCTGAGGCACTCAACACAGCCTGTTATCTGATAAATAGATCTCCTTCAGCTGGAATTGGTTACAAAATCCCTGAGGAGGTATGGACAGGGAAACCAGTTGATTTTTCCGTGATGAATTTTTTTGGTTGTCCAGCTTATATTCACCTGCTGGTCGAAGAGCGATAGTCCAAACTTGATCCAAGGTCAAAGGAGTGTATTTTTCTTGGATATGAAGATGGAGTCAAGGGATACATGTTATGGGATCCAGTATCCAAGAAGAAGGTTGTCAGCAGAGATGTGGTGTTCAATGAGAAACACATGTTGAACAAATCCGAGAATGAAGAATCCGCAGCAAGTGAGTTACAGACACACCCAGTTGAGGTGGAGCTACCTGAAGAGATAAAAGAATATGAAGAAATTGAAGATAATCATCCTTTAGATATCTAGGAGAGGTCCTATAATCTTGTTAGAGATCGGGAAAGGCGAGTTAGCAAACCAGTGCAGAGATATGGGTTTGAAGACATGGTTGCCTTTGCCTTGATTGATAGTAGTGGAGATCCAACTAGCTATCAGGATGCTATTTAGTCCGAGGAAAATGATAAATGGGCGATAGCGATGGCAGAAGAGATGAAGTCTTTACAGAAGAACCAGACTTGGGAGTTAGTTCAACTTCCAAAAGGATCGAAGGCTATAGGATGCAAGTGGGTGTTCAGGAAAAAGGAAGCTCAGTCTAAAAAAGAAGGTAAAAGATTCAAGGCCAGATTAGTGGCAAAGGGATTCTCTCAGAGATAGGGAATCGACTACAATGAGATCTTCTCATCAGTTATGAAAGACACGTCAATTCAGTTGATCTTATCTATTGTAACATCACAGGATATGGAGTTAGAGCAGCTTGATGTGAAAACAGCTTTCCTCCATGGTGATTTAGAAGAAAAGATCTACATGAAGCAACCAGAGGGGTTTATTGAACCAGGGAAAGAAGGCTTAGTTTGTAGCTTGAAAAAGTCTCTCTATGGGTTGGAGCAGTCTCCGAGACAATGGTACATGCGGTTTGACAGCTTCATGGTGGCTCATGGTTACTCTCGTTCGGAGTATGATCCATGTGTGTATTTCAGATCGCTTGAGATGGCTCTCTAGTATTGCTGACGTTATACGTCGATGACATATTGATAGCAGCAAAGAGGATGTCAGATATTCTTCAGTTGAAGAAATTGTTGAGCATGCAGTGAATTTAACATGAAGGATCTTGGATCAGTAAAGAAGATCCTAGGTATGGAAATTCACAGGGATCGTCAGGCAGGAAAACTGTGGTTAACTCAGAAAGGATATGTGCAGAAGGTCTTAGAGAGGTTTAACATGCATAATGCTAAACCAGTTAGCACTCCGTTGGCAGCACATTTCAGGTTATCTTCACAGTTAAGCCCACAAACAGAGGATGAGGTGGAACATATGTCCAAAGTACCATATGCAAATGCGGTGGATTGTCTCATGTATGCCATGGTATGTACAAGGCCAGATATCTCACATGCAGTCAGTGTGGTTAGCAGGTATATGGAAAATCCAGGGAAAGAGCATTGGAATGCTATCAAATGGATTTTTCGTTATCTAGCAGGTACAACGAATTATGGTCTTATGTTTGATCGTGATACCGCAAGAAGTGAGGTTACAGGGTTTGTTGATTCAGATTATGCTGGAGACCTAGATTCAAGAAGATCTACGACAGGGTTAGTATACACCTTTTGTGGAGGATGTATATGTTGGAGGTTAGTATTACAGTCTACGACAGCATTATCAAAAATAGAGGCTGAGTATATGGTGTTGACAGAGGAAAGTAAAGAGGGTTTGTGGTTAAAGGGACTAGTTCAAGAACTAGGTTTCAAGCAGGGCAGTATCCAGATACAGTGTGATAGTCAAAGTGCTATTCATTTAGCGAAGAATCAGGTGTTCCATGCCAGGACCAAACATATAGATGTTAGGTATCACAAGATTCGTGAATGGCTGAACAATGGTGACATCATAGTTCGTAAAGTTCACACAAAGGAGAATGCCGCATATATGCTTACAAAGTCGGTGACAGTAGAAAAGTTCAAGCATTACTTGGACTTAATTCACTTCGTCGAATGTTGAGTTCGTGGTGGAGTATCCAGGGAGAGGGATACATTTATAGACATGAAGAAGTTCATAGTATGGAGTATTTGAAAAATATAAGCCAAGGTGGAGATTGTTGCACATTGGCCATCATTGGCTAATATTTTTTAGTCTCACCAACCCACTATCAACCCACCTTTGTTCATGTTTTTCAAAGTTAGTGTGCCTTGCATTGCCTATAAATTGATTGCTCCATTGAGTAACAATACACACCAAGCTTAGAGAAGCAAATAGAGTTAGAGAGAGAAAGCTCAAGTTTGAGCATTTGAGAGCTATAGAGGTAGAGAGAAAATAAACAGTTAGTTTATTTCTCAGTTGAGAGTTTGTAATCTCCATATTATTTTCATAGTGAATTTCTGAGATCTCTCTCTGTGATTTTTTCCAGTTGGGTTTCCACGTAAAATTCTTGTGTTATTATTTTTTATTTCATACAGTAGTGTGCTTGTATTTATCTTAGTGTATTTGTGAAGGCCTGATTTCTCAACAGTTATATTTGTACTTTACTACTTTCTAGTTAATTTACAGTAGTTTTAGTTATTTTTAAAACTAAAATAAATTCGTATGAATTTTGAATTTTTACGATTTCATGAAATTGACTTAAAAAATTAAAATATATCCCTAACTTTGAAATGAAAAAAATATCAGTGAACTTGTGATCTTTTGACACGAGTTATTCATGTTCCTAAAAGATTTTCCATTAGACAATTAAGTTGTTGGTATATCTTGCTAAGGGATGGTCTAAAGATTTTTCATAAGATTTTTTATTTGTGTTCAAGTAATTTTGTTAATAGAGGCTTTATCCACGTTAGCATAGTTTTTAACCTCTTTTAACGGAATTATTCAAACACACAAAAAATCAGTTTAAGGATGTAACTACGTTAAAAATTAGATTAAGGACCTAACTTAAAAACGTTAAATTGTTCATGGACTAAATAATTTGTTTACCCTTTATTATTATTATATATTAATGATTTATATGAATAAAAATATATTATTAATATTCACATATTTTATAAACGAGTCTATTTTTATTAAACTGAGCAATTAATTAACAGTACTACGTTAATCAAAGGCAATGTAACAAATTTGGAAAGGTGGACATTGATCGACTGAGTGACCATAACTTGAGTTTGTTCATTCACCTGGACTACTCATCAAAACGAATCTTCTGCAGGGTTGGTTTTCGTTGTGACATTTGATCAAACAGGTAATCTGCACCATGAAAAAATTCAAAGAGAAACAAAAATTAAATGAAAAAGTGACCGTCCTTGTGATCGAATATATATTACTTATATTATCCCTTCCATAAAGAGTTAAGGAATTGAAAATCGTGACAGGTGATTAATCTGGCTATGTAATCTGCATAACCAATACTCTTCTAGTCCCTATTATTCTTCATGCTCTTGTATTATTTTTTTATTGAATCTGCAGGTTTGCTTTATGATTTAACAAGGTATGATTTTCCATGGATTTCAAACTTCAGTATAGACTGGGTTGAACTTGACCGATATGTAAGTTTTCCACTTGGACTATTTTTGTAACTTGGAAAACTTGAGGGGAAATGAAGGAAAAGGAAAACGAAATGAAATCTAAAATTTTATTGGAGTATTTCTAATTGTTCTTTACACTATATTTTAACATTTTTAACATCGTTCCTAATATTGGATTTTTGAAAAAATTAAAAATATCAATGGTTAGATAATTGGAAAATGGTGGCTATGAATATTTTCCTCGCCATCATATTTACACCATCCATTTATAGATCTTATGATCGCGATTTAAAAATACAACTGTAGGAGACTTGCCTACCGCTATACAATGTTGCTGTAGATAAGTCTTCTACCACAATATAATGTTGTGATAGTGGAGTTGTATTTTTAAGTTATAACGGTAATCTTATAACAATGATGTAAAGTGGTGGTCATATAAGGTCTTCTAACCACCATTTGCATCAGCACCATACATGAATAACCATCAAACATCACCCTTCATTTATATGAAAAAAAAAACGTAAAATATTGAATAAATTCACTAAACATCAGAATTTAAATTTACATTATATAAGTTAATTCAACAACTTAAAATAAAGAATCTCACGTTCAACTTAACATCCATTAAAAACTATTCCCTCAGTGTCAAGATAAAAGTCCTGGTTGATTTTTTGCGCATATTAAGAAAAATCATAAAATGACAAAATTGTTCATATTTAAATTCTCATTTAATTGTATAGTTTTTTGCATATGACTAATAATGCTCCATAAATATGCATAAAGAATAGAAATATAACAATTAATACTAAGGGTATTATATATAGGCAAATTATTGTAAAAAATATATTACAATAATTTACCAAGTCCGAACGATTGTCGACCACCAGATGATCCCCCGATATTATTAAGTTTTCACACCATCTTCTTTTATTGATAGTAACACCTAGAGCATACGTGTTGGGTGTGTAAATAGTATAAAAATAAAAATTATATAAAATTCAGAAGACTAAATAAGAAGATATAAAAAATTTAAATTAAAAATAATAATATATCTAAATTTATAACAAAAATATAGTTAAAAAAAATTATGTGACACAATTATACTAAAGGCTCTAGCGGTTCAAGGAGCCGCTTTATCAATAGAGATAATTTTACTTTTGTAACTTTTGTGTCAGACAATAAAGTTTCTGCAGAATAATTTTCAATGTGTATTCTTCTCCAAACAGAGGCAATATATATATATATATATATATATATATATATATAAAATTGACATTCGAGAATCAAGGACTGAATCTCACAAAAGATACAATTGAATAAATTCTGTATAACTGAAGTATTACAAAGAGGAAATTAAAACATCTCATTTGAATCCATGAAATTGAATGAAACAGAATTAACAGTTTGCTCTGATAAGTAATAACATTATGAAGCTTGCATGGTAAAAGATATGTAGTTCAGGAACTTGCGTAATTGAAATCAAAGTAGTAAGTAAGGATAAGATACTTGCTTTCAACGAAATAAAAAGATTAGGAGTAGTAAACTTGCCTTGTGCGTAGATTACATATTAAAAATCACGTTCTTTAATCAACCTATACATTACGTTTATAAAGCAGTAACAATAATTAGTTACAGTATTATAAACACTTCAGGACTCATTCTCATCCAATTTCATTTAATACTTCAATTAATATGTTAGTCTAAGCTTTAGATATGTCTACGATAACATAACATGATCACAAAGAAAGAAGAAAATTTTTACTCTCTTCTTTTTACTCTTTTTTTTGTTCCACCGCCGGGGCGGTAGGTTTCTTCACAAAAGGCCGTCGGGGCGACTCTATCGCCGGGGTGACAATTGTAGTTCACTTTGGGCGCCGGGGCAAGGTCATCGCTGAGGCGACCAATTTAGTTCATTTCTACCGCCGGGGCGGCAATTCTAGAGTAATTCCACCGCCGGGGCGGTGGACTCGAAACCCAGTTCCTGCAGTTCGCGAAGAACGCAGAAAAATATCAAATTTGGCCAAAGTGTTTCATCGAATGACAAAATTTAAGTCTACCAATTCATCATATGTGTTATAAAATCAAAACCCATTACATACATAGCGATTTTAACATTACAGATAATGTGTTATAAAATCAAAATCTACTGTTCATGTTTTGTATTTACATATTGATACAGTTAACATAATAAAACACTGTGAATTCATTTCTTAACCAAATTAATCCGTTAAACTCTTGTTTTCTTCATTTTTACATACATAAACATAATCAATTATCAATTCAACCAATTAACATACAAAACAAGTATTAATTTCATACATATAGTTCATATTCATACATAACTACTCTGTAAATTCCAGAACTTCCAATTAAAGACATAATCTCATGAATTAATTCAATTAAACAATTTATAAACATTAAATAGTAGATTATACATGCATTTAAACAATTATAAACAACTTACAATCAATTCTCACATAAGATTAAATTATCAGATAACTTACAGAATACTTTCATGGAAGAATTTAAAAACGTAATTAAAGTTTAGATTTAAGAAATTACCTTTAATTAATAGTTTTGAATGCTAGAAAATGATTAGGAATTCCACAATTATCCAAATTTCTTCTTCAACTCCAAATTTTCTCTCAATTTTCTCTCTGACTTGGTTTCTAAAAAAAACTGATGATAGAATCAGCGTATCAAATAAAATGGCAGAGTGTGGTAGTCAGTTAATCCTATAATGGGTTAACTGACTCCAACCTCCATTAAGGCCTCGTTTGGCTTGCTTATTAAAACTTTTCTTTTGGTTTATTTTAATAAATTACTTATTACATAGTTAATGTCACATATTTAATCAATTAAATAATCTCATTTAAATCAATTAAATAAAATAGAATAATCATACATTAAATCACATAGTCATATAAATAAAATTCTCATTTATTAAATATAACAAATTATTCAATCTCTAATTAATTACGAGTAATTAATTAGAAATAACATTATGCTTATTTAAATAATGCATTTAATCAAATAAACTCAATTAAACACATACTTTGAATATAAAAATTCTCCACATCAATTTAACTAATGTAACACATATAATTAAATTAATCTACCACAAATTCATCAATTAATTATTTAATTCAATAATTAAATCATCGAAAAATATTTATTTAATTCAATAAATATTTAAATTAAATTACAAAATTCTCGCTCGTCACAACTTATGGCCAAGAATTGTGATGAGGCATTTGATTTGCTAGAAACTATGACAATTATATCCCTCTCAGCTCAAATTGTAGCACTTGCAAAGAAAATGGATGCACTTTGTAACAACCCGGATTTTTCTAGAAGGATATTTATAATAAGAATTTAATAAATAAAATTCTTATTACGAAATATAGATGGTTGAATGTAAAATATACATGTGTTATGTATATATTTACGTGAGTTATGTGATAAGTGAATAAATATATGTGTATTATATATTTATTATAGATTAAGCGATGAGATGAGGTCTAATAGTTAGTCAAAGCTAATTAATTTAATTAGTATGGGCTAACTGACGAAGTGTATAATTGCATATGAGGAAGAATGTAACGATCACGAATCGAGAGCACCCTTATAATTTGGGTTTATTAATATTATGGAATATATTAAATTTTTTATTTTTATATGATGTGCTTTTAGGTTATTTTATAACCTGGATGATGTGAATGTATGAATGTTTTATGCGTGGTTGAACCGTAGGAGTGAATAATTGATTTCGCGAAAAATCGCAAAATCACTATTCACGGGGCACGTTTCCCGAGACACTATTCACGTCGGGATATTTTTATGTCTTTTTTCGATTTTTATTAATTTCGTTAAGACGTGTACGCGAAGAAGTAATTTTTCCAAGCGTCAGACATTTTATGTGAGCCCGAACGAGATTTATTTTGTATCCGAAATGTATTATATGGGTGTTCCGAATAAATAAACAAATTGCATAATTATTATTTTTACGTATCCCAATAATTTATGAGGGTACTCCTTTTAATTATGGATATTTTTTATTGTACAAATTTAGTACAAAAGTGGGGGTATTCAGATATATTTTTGTGTATATTCAGTTTAATTGGGGAGACATTTAACCTCCAACCAATGGGAATTTGCCAAGTGTGGCAAGAGTGACCAATCGGATGAGAGGGAGAGCAAGTGCCGACATGGTGCTATATTTTTTACAAAACCAAATGTATTGGTTTTGCTAAAGGAAGGACATTCCTTCAAAATGATTTTCAAGGAGCTCGAGTTACTCCCTCCATTCTCCCGATGCTTCACCATTCCTTTCATTCTCCATCGTTGCTGCAAGTAGTTAGAGTCCAACTGCAGAAGATTGAGAGTTAGAGAGAGATGTAGAGAGAGAAAAGAAGAAAAATTTGAAGAAGATGAAGAAGAAAACGCACGGGTGAAAATGAAGAAGAAGAAGAGAAGAGTAGAGGAAGCTAGAGGAAGAAGAAGAGTCACCAGTAGACTCAATATCATCTAGGAGAAATCATTCAAGAGGTAAAATCCTAACCTCAAGCTCATTTCCTCCATTGTTGAGTTTTAGAGTTTTTAAAGCTTTCTTGATGGGTTTTGATTTTTCTGGAAATTGTTGGTTGTTATTGTTGGTTGTGGTTGCTTAATAATGTTGCCAAGACACCTTGCAAGCTATTAACACCATTAAAGTGGAATAAAAACGAAGAATGGTCCGAACCTTGGCATAAAGGATGAGAAACATGAACATTTTTGGACTTTGGACCTTCAGACGAATTCTAGAGGATTTGAAACTTAGATTCCATGTTGGTATAATATGTTTGATGTTATGGGATTGTATTTCCATGGGTTACGAAGCTAACCCAACTGGAACGGATTAAAAAGACCTAAAAACGAAGATTTGGTGTTGATTTTAGTGAAGAACACCAAGAATACCTAAAACAGAGCACGGAGTGATATTTTAGCCAAAGATTTGGACATGTTAATGTTAATGGGTAGCTCTAAATTTTTGGTATGTTGTAGTCCCATAAGTTAGGAGTCCATAGAGTCAGAAATGGACCAATTTGAACGTGTATAGAAGAAGTTATGGAGATCGGAGTGGGAGGAGGTCGGATTTTTGCTTCTGGCGATTTCTGCATATTCTAGGCTGTATGAATGGCGCAGCTGCGCCGTTCATAAGGCCAAATCGGGCGCAGCTGCGCCGGACACGTGTCAGGCGCAGACGTGCCCGAGTGGACTGTTTCAACCTCCTGTAGTAAAATAGGCATAACGTTCTCATCCGAACTCGGATTGAGGTGATTCAAGATGATTCGGAAAGAGGAAGAGTAGACCTACAACTTTCGTTCTTTAAGGTTTTCGATTTGAGGTCTGTATCATGGCCTAAATTAGCCATTTATAGGACTGATGCGTAGTTGGGGTCAATCGGAGGGCGTCGGGCACGCGTATTTGCACACGTAATGCCCCCGACCCTGTAAAGTGATGTTCTAACTTTCATAACATGGTTATTATGATTTATTATGATACTTAGCATTAATCATTGATGAATTAGATAAGTGTATGAGCATACTAAGCTTGTGCGAAGGAGGCGAATTAGACACGTGACGTATAAACGTCGAAACGTCGCGTAAAGTGTTAGCGCACTTAAAAAGTGTTTCGAGTCTAATGAAACGAATATTCCAAGATATGGAATGGGGTTAATATAAACTAATAGGTACGAATAATGATGAGGGTCGTAACGTTTTCGAACGACGCGACACCGAGAGATGTTTAGTCTTTATCGCGTTTATTAATTTGTAAAACCCAAACAACTTGAGATGAATGTTATTATTCTAGTATGTAAACCAATATGAAGTCTATATTTGGCTAATTGGTATATTTTATAAATGATATTGTGTAGGCTATTTGAAGAGCAATATAGCGTAAGTTGTAAGCAGCGCATAAGGCAACTTTCCTAACTTACTCAATATTTATATTTGAGCAAGTTTTCTAACTTCATATGATAATTTTCTTATGAAGGCTATGTGATGTAAAGTTCAAGTTACGAAATGTCTATATATATTTTGTGGATGCTAAACGTGTGCAGTTTCTTTAATAATTGTATTAAATGTTCAAGTTTTGCTAAATTGCAAATGTATGCATATTTTGATGTTTGAATTTCATCAGTTACGTGAAATTCCTAAGATGACATGAGATGAGCTTTTCCATTCAGAAATATTATTGATGAAGATATGAATTGTAATAATTCTTGAATTGTGATAGAGTAATGATGCCTTATCAAATATTTTGGGCAATTGATGGTATAAATTGCACCCCGTGCAATAATGTGTTGTTGTAAGTAAATGTAGTCACGATTTGCACTCCGTGCAATGATGTGATGGCGATTATAAATATTAACGTGCTAGACCAATATTTGCACTTAGGTGCAATTCAAAGAAATGTTCGTTAATCGAACTGTTTAATATACTAAGTCCTAGAAATCAAGAACTTTGATGAGAAACAGGTTAATGTTAATTGTTTTTAAATATGGTGATAGTGATGATGATGTTAGCAATGATAGATGATAAGGAATTTATATTATTCCTGTTTATTCGCATTACTTCACAATTATTGTTCAATTGTTGAAGATTTCAGTCAGATGTTATTTTACTCCTCTGGTGTTATTTGTTCAACTGCTTATACTTGCTGGGCAATTGAATGCTCACTCTTGCAAAAATTCTAACTTTTTGCAGCTAGAGTCGAAGGGCCAGATTAGTACGAAGAAGAGAAGAGTTAGTAACTGTTAAGTAGAAGGACTAAATTCTTGTTGTAATATTATGAAATTAAGTAATATTATTTGTTGATGTAGTAGTAAAGGTCTTCGTACCTGGGATTAGGTGAGAATATGTTGTAATAATTTTGTATTACATTCATGTAGTGATACTATGTTGTATGGGTAGTACCGTGACACGCCGGAATTGGGTTTAAAGGCAAGACCCGAATTTCGGGGGCGTTACACAGTTGGTGGAGTAAACATGCAACACATGGCTATAATATGTGTGAATTATGTGCAGGATCACACTCGACAGAGCAATGTGCAATAAATCCCAAGGCAGTCCAGTTTGTAGGGAGTTACAACCGACAACAGAAGCAGAACAGGTATAACCGGGGGTGGAGGAACCATCTTAACTTCTCATGGAGCAATAATCAAGCTCAGAATCCAGCTCCAAGGCAAGTTTATCCACCGAGTTTTCAAAATCAAGTCACTCCTCAGGCAAAAAAGCAGCCGAGCTTAGAGGAAACATTAGCAAAATTCATTACATCTAGTGATAGGAGAATGAGTGAGCAAGATCGGCTACTGAATCAAATGGATTTAAATATGAAAAGTCAAGTAGCAGCAATCCGGAACCTTGAGAATCAAGTAAGACAACTTGCCAACATCTTGAATAACAGACCTTAGGGAGCTTTGCCGAGTAACAAAGAGGTCAATCCGAAGAACAATGGCACTAAACACTGTAATGCTATCACACTAAGGAGTGGAAAAGAGCTAGGGGAAATTAGTGTAGAAAATCACAAGAAAGTGCCAAGTGACATGGACAAAGAAGGTGAAAATAAAGGAGAAGAGAAGGAAATCAATGAGGACCCAATTATAAATTCAAGAGAAGAAAAACGAACTTCAGATGTGCCTCCCGTGCCTTTCCCTCAACGAGTGCAAAGTCAGAAGCTAAAACAACAGTTCTCAAAATTCATGGATGTCTTTGAAAAATTGCACAACAACATTTCGTTTGCCGAAGCGCTAGAGCAAATGCTGACCTACGTAAAGTTTTTGAAAGAAATATTATCCGGGAAACGAAGGTTAGGTGAGTTCAAAACTGTGGCATTAACAGAAGAGTGCAGTGCAATTCTCCAGAAAACACTACCCCTAAAGTTGAAAGATCCGGGGAGTTTCACAATACCATGTTCAATCGGCTATCATTTTGTTGGGAGAGCTTTGTGCGACTTGGGAGCCAACATAAATCTCATGCCATTATCTATATACAAGAAGCTAGGCTTAACGGACGCAAAGCCGACGAATGTTACCTTACAACTTGCTGATAGATTGATCACGTATCTGATGGGTATAGCGGGGGATATACTAGTAAAGGTAGACAAATTGATTTTTTCGGTAGATTTTTTGGTATTGGACTATGACGAGGATCGGGAGATTTGGGAAGACCATTTCTGGCGACTGGAAGAACACTAATCGATGTACAAAATGGGGAATTGAGTTTGAGAGTGAACAATCAAGAGGTGAAATTCATAGTGTTCAAGGCAATTAAGTTCTCAACCGATAGTGAGGAGTGGTATCAGGTCAATGAAGTCAAGGGTTCGATGTATAAAGACGCTCAAGAGAGTGTTAGGTTGAAAACTTTAATTGGTGAGGGATTGCAAAGAAAGCATCAACCAGTTTTTCCGAAAGGGCATTGGGTGAAACACTGTTGGGAATGCGCAACTAATGGCAAGAGTATCCAATACACTCCAGCTGCACCCGACTGAAACAGGGAGTAGTGAGGCTAAAACACTTAAAATCAAGTGCTTGATGGGAAGCAACCCATATGTTCATTTCTGTTAATTTCGATTTTTAGTAATTCATAGCATTAAGTAGTTATTCAAATCATTTTTAGTAGTACTAATATATTATTTTTTGTTGATATAGGTTACACTTTGTTACAGAAGTCATGAGGGTCAAGTAAGTGGAATAGAAAAGTTGTTACCAAGATGTAGGGCAGCACGGTCGTGCTCAAGTTGTATGGGAAATAAGCGTGGTCGCGCCCGGTGTCAGAATTTGAAATAGCTTCTCTACCAGGGTAGTGTGGTTGCGCCCAACCAAGGTCATTTTTTAATACGGCATCACCACGATTAAAACTCAGTTTAAAAATCCTGCATTAAGTGGACCCAGCCCAACTTCTTATTTCGTTTGCCCTCTTGGCTTCAGATATCCCCACTCCCTCTCATTCCTAAACTTCCCACTCCTTCTCCAATTTTGAACACCCACACTCTCACGTTCGGATATACCCTTCCTAAATCTACGCAAAAAAAACTTGTTTGTTGCGAAATTATAATCTGCATACCCCCTTCACTTCCCTCAGTCGATCGATCCCAACAACTATCCACCATCCGAATCCAACTCCCAGTCCCTCCTCAACCCTAACCCACTCTACCAATCTATTTGAAACGAATATACACCCTAACTCGACCTTCAATTGCAAAGTGAAACACATATGGGGGATGTTATAGGGATTTACAGTGGAGAGATTTGCTTCATCTAAGGTAACAATTAAAATTTGGGGGAATTGGATTATTTATTGCTTTACAGTTGGGGAGGTTATTAGAGTTTGGTAAATTACTAGTGCTTGTGCTGTGATTGAATTGGGAGAGAGTGCATTGCACTGGATGTGCATGAGTACAAACAAAGTATTATTTTTAAGGCAAAACAGAGTGCATACCCAGTGTTTGAGAAAAGTCCTAAAAGAGTAAATTGCGATTTTAAGCAAGTTTAGGGGAGGCAAAGGGCTACGCGACTGTGCTATTACTTTAGAACTACTAAAAGAGCTACTATAGGACCAAAAAGGCATAGAGGTGAGACATTTCAAGCCCAAGAGCATGACAAACTAGAAGAATTTGATAATGCTAAATTTTTTAGTGTTGAGGCTAATAAGTACTTTCATGATATACTGATGGGGAAGACCTTTGTGCTGGAGAGAGGCCTCATACCAGATGTGATATTGGATGGGCAGATGATGGCTATGATTAGGGAGAAAGGTTGGTTATAGTTCACAGATACTCCTTATGCTGCTCCAATTTCGATTGTCTAGGAGTTTTATGCAAATGCTAAAATGGCAAAGGATGGGACTACTTTTGTGAGGGGTTGTCAAGTTTCCTACTCCAGTAAGAGTATTGATGCCCTATTCAACTTGTCAGATATCCGACCTGATGATCCGTATTGGATATATTCACGAAGATACGAGGCGGAATTAAACAAAATCAGTCGAATCCTATGCAAGGGTCAACAGCAAAGAAAAGTTTTCCCCACACAGCCCTAAGTAGATACGGGAAGGCATGGTACGATTTCATCTATGCCAATCTGATGCCAACAGGGCATCAAAATGATGTCACAAAGGATAGGGCTATTCTGCTATTTGGCATCGTTCAGGGAAAGAAAGTTGACGTTAATTATGTTATCAACCAGTCCATTCGCCGATACTTATAGCTGGGAGGTACATCGGGTTGCATCCCTCATGCTTCGCTCATTACTCGTTTTTATTTAGCAGTCGGAGCTAGGTGGGATGAGGGTGAACCGATCCAGATGGCTATGCTCAATATTGATCATGCAATGATTCAAAAGTACAAATTATTAGATGGAGGTGAGTCCCATCCTAGAGGAGCCGGGTTTATCCTTCCACGGCACCAGGGTGGAGATTAGTAACAGGGAGAGCAAGTTGAGGGGCAGCCCATTGCGGCTCCAGTTATGAATGTGGATGCATACTAGACGAGGCTTAATATGATAGAAAGGCGGATGAATAAGAGGATGGATGCCATCTACAGCAGTGTGGATCAAATCATGGGTGCACCAATTCAGTTTCCAACATATGGAGCTGCTACAACTTATCTACCTCCGGATTCCACCGACGATGAGGAGGATAATGATGATGATGATCAGGGGAGTCCCTTTTCTGATCTATTATATTTATTTTTAATCCAATGAGGGCATTGTTTGGAAATAGTTTTTTTTTGGGGGGGGAGGGTTTCATATGATCATGTTCATAGATGTGTTGCATTTTGTGATGTGTTGCATTTAGGTTAGTTTAGCATATCTGTTCATTTTATCTGTTAGTATTGCATTTAGTATATCATGTTAATATCTTTAGTTGAGATGCGTTATATCTGTTAGGGTTAGGAGTGCATTTGAATGTGTGCATATAGTTTGTATGTTTGAATCCAAGTAATAGATTGGTTTGAATTTAGCTCGACCAATGATAAGATTGGTATTGCGTGTTATATAATTTGAACAATATTGATAGTTGATGCTTAGTTGTAATTTGAATCGTAAGGAAAATCTAAGCATGTCTGAAGCTTATGTAATTGGATAGCACTTAAGATTTGACTGTTTTGATCAATTTAGTTCAAAGGTTTCATAATTTGTTTCTAGGTAAAAATCTTGGTTAAAATTTAAGGAAATTAGTGAACTGCAGTAAAAGATAAAATGAGCTAAAAACTTAAGTTTGGGGGAATTTGGAGGGTTTATATGATATATATATATATATATATATAAACCATTGAGGGAAGAACCGACG
Source organism: Aralia elata (assembly GCA_034770075.1). Taxonomy (NCBI): domain Eukaryota; kingdom Viridiplantae; phylum Streptophyta; class Magnoliopsida; order Apiales; family Araliaceae; genus Aralia; species Aralia elata. Next base: position 103,290,642 of record CM068384.1, on the reverse strand, counting down.
GAATAATATGAGAATAAGATTAGATAGGTGCAAACAACAACATAGAGTAAATAAAGTATATAAAATCAACAGCAAGCATTCAGTACTTGCGAAACAAGTGATTTTTACTAGAACAACAATTGTATTAAATTTACTAGAATTATGTACAAGTTAAATAAAACTTATAATTGACTAGATTACTAGAACATTAAAAGAGGTGAAGGAAGGCTAAAGGTTACAAATCTAAAGATTTATCAGAGAAGGATCTTTGAGTCTTTCTAAGACTTGTATTGGTTAAAAAATCTGTCTTACTAAATGAGTTCATATTCCTTTTATAGAATAAGGAATTGAACTATTACAAGTTACTATTACAAAAGTGAAAGATTACAGACACTTTACTATTAATGATTTGAGGCTACTTTCGGTGGAAAAGTAGGAGCCTATGCTGGGGCACTGATGACTTGGGGGCCAAGGGGCCATGTGACTCATGGGTACTGATGACTTGGGGGCCAGGGGCCATGTGACTGATGACAGGAGGCTACTTTTGGTGGAAAAGTAGGAGCATGTGCTGGGGCACTGATGACTTGGGGGCCAGGGGCCATGTGACTCATAGAAATGGGTCCTGAACATCTTAGAGGTCGATGGTATGATATGGATCATCTGCATCATTACTATTGATTGTCTTTCCTGAAGAAGAAGAAAATGAACTTTCTGAAGCTTCAATTTCTTGATGAAGCTTGCTAACTCTTTTCTGAATAGCTTTTGGTATTTCATTTAACTCGGAGCTTGTACATTTTTCGATGTCAGCAACCTCGAAAAGTTTAGTTTTAGATTCCTTAGACATGCCAGAGGAACCTTTACCTGAGAGGGTTTTAATAGGGACATGATTCAAAGGAAATTCCTGTTGAACTTGACCATTTTATGAAGAAAATGCGGGAGACAAGGGTAATTGGGCTGACTTCTTTGGCGATGACATTTTCGCCAAGATGAGATTGATGTATAATCTTTGTGACTGGACAATGAAGGTTATACTGCCATTTTAACATCCAAGGAATTTTATATTTGGATACGAATTGAAGTAGTGTAAGGATACCATCAAACTTTGGATTATGTTTACTATGGTAAGTAAAGTGGGTTACTTGAGATTTTAATTCTGGGGGGATGATATCGAAAGAAGATCCATATCTTGTCCACCAAAGCTTAAACCAGAATGGGAGTTTACTCTTAAATTTGTGGTCAAACTGTATGAACCACAGATGACTAAAGGTTGAATTCTGGTGTAAGAAAATCTTGTTCCAGGCTTCAATATAATTATAATAACAGAAATAATTTCCATTATCGTTTAATTGTTCGAGATCAGACGGATGATTACCCCAATCAAGCATTGAGATAATCCTTTTAATATATAAAGAATGATAAACAACTTTGGATTCATCTTTCCGATCATATATCGGTTTGATGAGGATTGACTCTGTTTGGATAAGAATGTCCTTATAATACGTAAGAGATTTATAAGGAGCAAAAGGAAGGAAATTCCAACTGGCAGGGAATGGAAAGCAAGAATGACTGGATCATCCTTAGGTTTCATGAAATGTTCAATATAGAATAGGCTGACTTCATAACTAGGGATGTACTGTGAGTTCATACTCTTTGGTCCTGGATTACTAGAAGAAGATGAACATAAGGGGTCAATAGGTTTGGGTTGACTAGCCAGAACCAAATAATAAGGTTTTGGAACATGACCAAGAACTTGAAACTTATTAACTGGACTGGGTTTATCAGTTGGGTTTACTGGGTGAGGAACCAAGATTCCTTTGGATTTATTAATTGGGCCAGAGGAATGACCAGACTGACTCATTAGGCCTGAGTTCGATTTACTAGGATTACCTCCTACACTCATTTAGGCGAGGAGGTGTTCGGGGTACCTAAGGTGATAAATTCCTGAGTTAGAAAATCAGGAATTGAATTTTCACTACCTTTAATATATTCAATATCGAAATCAAATATGCTTAATAAAGCTTGCCATCTAGCAAAAGTATGCTTAACAGCTATATTTTTAACATCTTTTTCTAAAATATATTTGGTTGATTTATAGTCAATTCTTACTAAAAACTTTTGATTTAAAATGTCACTTTGAAACTTATTAATACATAAAACAAGAGATAAAATTTCCTTTTTAATAGTACTGTATTTAACTTGTGTTGGATTCCATGCACCAAAATGGAATCTGACTATTTGTTCAGCAGAAGTAGAAGTTAATTTTTGAAAGAGAATACCTCCATAGCCAAGCTCAGAGGCGTCAGTTTGAATGATTTTAAATGCCGAATCATTAGAAATGCCAAGGCAAGGCAAAGCCCTAACATATTTTTTAACTCGTTGGACGACTGAAGTATGAATGTTAGTCCAAGGAGGGGGATTACTCTGTAAACGCTGAAATAAGGGTTTACAGATTCTTCTAAGATCTTTATAGAGTTCACTAATATAATTAAGTGATCCTAAAAATCTTTGGAGTTGAGTTTTATCAAGGATTTGATCGGGAAATTTATCAGCAAACTGAATGGCTCTATCAATAGGAGTGATAAGGCCTTGATAAATGTGATGACCGAGAAATCTGACTTTAGTCTGGAATAAGCTACATTTAGTAGGGGATAGAACCAGATCATTGAATTTAACTGTCTTGAAGAACGAATTTAAATGTTTAAAATGTTCTTTAATTGCCTTTGAAAAACTAAGGATGCCATCAATATAAACAATGATGAAATGACCAAAAGGATTCAGAATATCATTAAGGATATTCTGAAATTCACTAGGGGCATTTTTTAATCCAAAAGGCATGACAAGCCATTCGTAATGACCAAAAGGGGTAGTAAAGGTAGTTTTATACCTATCCTTTTCATGAATTTGGATTGACCAGAATCCTAACTTTAAATCAAACTTACTAAATACAGTAGCGTTACTAAGCCTATTAAGAAGATCTTTATTATTGGGCAAAGGATACCTAATCCACTCAAGGACTTTGTTTAAGGGTTTATAATTAATGACTAAGCGAGGGGCACCTCGTTCCTTTTCAGCTTCGTTATTAACATAGAAAGCTGGACAAGACCAGGGTGATTTACTGGGTCTAATTAATCATTTACTAAGTAACTCATTAATTTTTTTTTACAAAGTTCCATTTGTCCGTGATTCATTTGTATAGGTCTAGCCTTAGTAGGAATTAAATGTTCCTTAAATTCTTTAGCATAAGGCAACGTCACAATATGTTTCTTCCTACGCCAAAAGGCATTAGAAAAATCAGAACAAAGGTTTTTACCAAGATAATCCTTTAAATTATCAATTTTTTCTTGAACTACTTTACTAGTAAGTTGATTCTTGACTTGCTTGTATTTAATTTCTTCCTTTAAATACTTTAGGTGAGTAACTTTGTTATTAAGAATGTTTAAACTCTTCGAGATAGAATCATCCTGAATGATTTTTAAATCTCTTTCTTTTGGATTAATGATAAAATTTAAGGTAACTTTCTGACCTAAATGTTCTGTAGTTAATCCTTTAGTATTCGTAGTGAAAGGGTAAAGTATATAAATAAATGGTAGACCTAAAATAATTTTGTCGACCATATTCCGAATCAGAACAAATGATGTTTTAAAACATATTTTATCTTGACAAATGTGAACTTTAGATAACTTATACTTTATTTCCATTTTGCTGCCATTAGCAGAACTTAATCTTTCACTAGTTTTTTCATAAAACTTAGTAGGTATAAGACCTTCTTGAATACAATTTATATCTGCACCAATATCTACTAGAGCAGGAAGTTCAAGAATAAAAGTATTATTTATGACTAAGGTAATATAATATACCATTTTTGTATAGTAATATCTTTTAATCTGTTTAGGGAAAGACCTTGAACAATGAGATCAAATTCTTCATTGTTTTTATTAGAAGATTCAGGCTGATCTTCATCTTCAGAGGATTCATCAACTTGAAGTATTTGTTGCTTATCTTGTAATTTATTAATTTCTTCTTGTAACTTGGGAATTTGTGATTTAATTGTCGAAATTTCTTTTTTAAGTTTAATGACATCATAATTTAACTTTGAAAGGGTAACTTCTTTAAAAGGGGATTTAAATCTATCTAAAGTCTTATTAAGACTGAAAACATGTTTCTCCCTTCTTTTTACCAACTTATGATAACAGTTTTTTCTTTAGTTAACAATTCTTTTAACTGATTCATATATTGGATTTTTAATTAAGGATCTGTAATTTTACTAATTAAGCCTATTAACAAATATTGCTCTTCTTCATCTTTTGTTAAGACATTTAATCTTTTTGTACAACAATTATTTTTACAATCATTCGTACATAAAGTGATTTCTTCAGAACCACCATCAGTTTCTTTTGTAGTTTCTTTACTAGACTCATAAGAAACATTAGAATATTCTTCATCAAAATTATTCTCTATTCTCATTAATTCGAGGAGTTGTTCAGTATCTTCATTAGAGATGTTTAACTGGTTAAGTTTCTGTTTTATTATGCATTCATTTTTATAATGACCTTTCTGCCCACAATTGTGACAAATAACTTTGCTTTTATTATTTTTTTATGACTCTGGGAATTCTTTTTATGAGACTTAAATGGTTTTTTATAATAACTTTCTTGACTAGCAGGCTTTTTATGACTGGATTGTTTACGTCTTTTGTGTTTTTCAATATGTTTATGCCTATGCTTTCTTCTGGATGGAGCAACAGGAGGTAAACCATATTGTTCACAAAAGGTTCCTAATTCATATTTAGCCTTTTTCTTGTCTTTACTTGTCTACTGATTTTAAAATGAATACACATTTTAAGACCTATTTTTTGAATATGGCTTATAATGTCACCATGAGTTAGATTATCATAATCGATAAATCCTAAATCTTTACTCAGTTCTTTGCGAACTTTATGAGCAAATAAATTGGGTAAACCATTAACAAAATTTTCTTTCCAGAATGGTTTATTACTATCATTTCTCATCATGACTCGAGAAATAAAAACATCTTTGTACCATCTAAAATCACTTAGAGTGGGACAAGTAAGATTACTAAGCTGATCATGAATTCGTTCGGTAATATTACTAGGAGTTCTAATAAAATGTTTTATTATTGTAAATATTGAAGTATTGACGTCGTCTGGTGGACCAACACCAACCTCTTCATCAAAGATGGGGTTGCCGTCATCATCTAACTTGATAGCATAGATAATTGATAATCTAGTGTCTTCAGTGAGATGTTTTTCCCACCAAGACCTAAGTATACTAGTGAATCCACTGGCTATCAATTCTACAATTTCAGATTGTTTCAATTCACTAAAGGCTGTAAGATAGCTATTAGCTACCATAGACATATGATTTAATTTATTTAATATTTCTTGTTCACTAAATCCATCAATATTCCATTCATAAACTTTTTTAGAAGAAACAGAAAATTGATTATCTAAATTTCTCTCTTCGAACTGTAGATCCGGAGGAGTTAGTCTAGAATACCAATTTTTTGTTCTATTTGTAGGATTAGTGTTTTTGAAGCTTAGTTTATTAAACTGTTTTCAATTTCTTGAATCTCAGTTGTATTTGAACTATCTTTAGGTTCAGATATATTTGCACTTTCGGTTTCTGCATTACTAATTTGATCTATCACTGCTAGGGTACTAGGTCCTGCAGTATCGGTTTTTAATTTTGTTAAGAGTTTATCTATCTGTGTAGTAAGCTCTTGATCACATGAGGGTAAACCTAAACCTTTTCTATTTTGTGGTAGGTTTAGTAGTGGTTTCTCTATTTTACTATTAGGGTTTTGAACAATGGTTTCTTCAAATTTTTGTTCAATTGTATCTAACTGTTTACCTATTGTTGTTAGGTATTGGTTAGTTTGGTTAGTAAAATTATTTTGCTCAACAATTTTCTTTTCATCTTTATTACCATCGGCAATTTTAAAAGGACAGGAAATTACTGAAGTATTTTTAACTGGTAAAAGAATAGTTTCAAAAGGAGGGTGACTAGACGAGACTTTTGACTTGTCTTCCTTTATCCATTGTTTCTTTGTTAAAACATTGCATTTACCATAGTATTTTTCATACCACGTAAAAAATGTAATGTTTATCTTTTCAGAATTAATAAATTTTTTCCATTTATTAATGACTTTGTCTTTTAAAGGATGAGCTTCCCGAAATAAGTGTCTTTTACCCTTATTTGCTTTTGAGTTAAAATCACTAACAAGGGCATTCCAGTGAAGTTGGAATTCTTTTGTAATAACTCTAAGTTGGTGATTGATTGGCTGAGTTTCAAAATCTGACTGTGTAGGAGATAAAACTTGTTCATCTTCTAAAGTTTCATTAGAGGTATAACAAGGATGACTAGTTTGACCTTGATTAAGAATACCTTTCATTTTGATATCTTGTAAATTAATAGTACTAAGCATTTCAGTATCTCTTCTAGAAGGAATAGAAGGAACTGAAGAACTAGTAAAGTCTTCTATTAGTAACGGTCTTCGAGTACGTTCAAAACTAATTTTGACCGTATCATCAGAAAATTGTCTAACATTCTCAACATTGAACAAATTGTTATTAACAGGTTGTTGAGGTATTTCAATGGGTAAAGTCCATTGACTAGGTAAAGTAATATCTTTCCAAAGAATAGTTCTTGGGATTTTAACATTAGCATCTTTGGTACTACTTTGGATTAACACTGTTTGATCTTTTGGACTTTTATTTAAAGCATGAACATTTAAATTGGTTCTCATTGTTTTATAATATATTTTGTAGATTAATACCAATGCTTGAGATCCCTCAATCATCTGAGTAATTTGTCCAGCAGTTTTAATGTTCAATGTTAAAGCTTTTAATAAATTGGGATCTGTTAAGCTTAACGTGAAATCAGGAAAGCAATTAAAATGGATAGGTCCATCATCTGGACTTGATTCCATAATTTCAATAATACTTGGATAATAATTTAAAAATCTAGCATCTCTCAAACAAAGATAAATACTAGAATTAATCCCTTTAATGTTTAAAGGTTTAACTGCGACTTGAATAAGTCCATTTTAAAAGACACTTATTTCGGGAAGCTCATCCTTTAAAAGACAAAGTCATTAATAAATGGAAAAAATTTATTAATTCTGAAAAGATAAACATTACATTTTTTACGTGGTATGAAAAATACTATGGTAAATGCAATGTTTTAACAAAGAAACAATGGATAAAGGAAGATATGTCAAAAGTCTCGTCTAGTCACCCTCCACTTGAAACTATTCTTTTACCAATTAAAAATACTTCAGTAATTGCCAGTCCTTTTAAAATTGCCGATGGTAATAAAGATGAAAAGAAAACTGTTGAGCAAAATAATTTTACCAACAAATACCTAGCAACAATAGGTAAACAGTTAGATAAAATTGAAGAGAAATTTGAAGAAACCATTGTTCAAAACCCTAATAGTAAAATAGAGAAACCACTACTAAACCTACCACAAAATAGAAAAGGTTTAGGTTTACCCTCAAGTGATCAAGAGCTTACTACACAGATAGATAAACTCTTAACGAAATTAAAAATTGATACTGCAGGACCTAGTACCCTAGTAGTGATAGATCAAATTAGTAATGCAGAAACCGAAAGTGAAAATATATCTGAATCTGAAGAAAGTTAAAATACAACTGAGATTTAAGAAATTGAAAACCAGTTTAATAAACTAAGCTTCAAAAACACTAATCCTACAAATATAACCAGAAATTGGTATTCTAGACCAACTCCTCCGGATCTACAGTTCGAAGAGAGAAATTTAAATAATCAATTTTCTGTTTCTTCTAAAAAACTTTATGAATAGAATATTGATGGATTTAGTGAACAAGAAATATTAAATAAATTAAATCATATGTATATGGTAGCTAATAGCCACTACAAAAAAATGGGGATTCGGCAACAACTAGTTTTCGTTGCTAAAGATATGAAATTTCGTTGCTAAATGTCATTTGCAACGATTTTTCGGTCGTTGGGCCATTCGTTGCGCAATGAGCGTTGCTAATTGTCTAGTAACGAAATTATTTTGATCGTTGCAGAAAGTGAAATATTTTGCAACGAAAGTTGGGTTTCGTGTAAAAACATAGATCATTTAGCAACGAAATGTATTGTTGCAAATTTATTAAGAAATTGTTACTTAAAAGCAACTTTCGTTGCAAAATCCTTCTAATTGGCAACGAAAATAACCTTTTTTAATGTCAACGAAACGAAATGTAAATTTCGTTGCTGTTAAGACACTTTTGCCAACGATGTTTGCCGTTGCTGAGCAGTATGAAAATTGTTGACTTAATTGATTTTCATTGCTGATTGTATAGTTTTTGGCAACGATGTTCGTTACTAAATGTGCAAAATATATCGATCATGTATTATTTTGTAACGAGATTATTCGTTGTCTTTGGTCTTGTTATGGATAATTATGATCAATTAGCAACGATAATGTTCGATGCCAATTATTTTTCAAGAGCAGCGAAAGTTGTTGTCGATTAGCAACAAAACTATATGTTGTCATTTGCTTTATATGTGCAACAAAAGTTGTTATGATTTGCAACAATATAAATGTTACCTTTTTATTTGTTATGTAACGAATGTCGAAATTATTTTACAAACAAAATAAATCGTGGCTCAATAACCCCATAACAAATTATGGCAAAAGTACAAAACCTCAAATATTATTAATTAAATAAAATCATCTGGTACATGATTATTCATCATCTTTACAATCAACTATTTAAATGATTTATTGGGACACATGTACAAAGTTGGCGCCTTCAACAAACTGCCTATGAAATACCAAATCACTACTTAACTAGGGAAAGAACTGTTCAGTCCAGTACACACAATCATGACTGTTACTCGCTTTCACAACATTCAGAACATGAGTGCACAAGGTGGAGGAATTACCAAAATTCACAAGCTTCAAGAGATACTTCATCATCAGGGTCCTTATTTACTTGCAACATATATTCAATTACATTCCTCGTGTATGGTTGTAGTCACATGAATAACAAAAGATGAAGAGAAGGGGGATACAAGTATCATGAAAGACATTAAATATATGAAATTAGAGGAATTAATTTAGTTTTTTTGTTTGAACACAGATGAATTCCTTACTAGCAAAAAACAATAAACACTTAGAGTGTATATAATATATATAGCTTCAGTATAACTAGCTTACAAATGTAACTTTTAGAAAGCTTTTTAGGAAGAAAAAACATAAATAAAACCAATAGAATGTGCAATAGCCAACAAACAAAAAAATGTAACAAGCAACAATTTTCAAACTTGATTCTAAAGGCAGGAAAACTAGAGTCTCAAAAACTAGTATATATACCATAGCCAGTTTGCCACTCACCAGGCTATTCCCAAAAGGCCAAACAAGTAGAATGTGACACCCCCAAATTTTGGTACCAATCACTCGAATCTGGTGCTCACGATAAAGTACATCCATACACCTCTAAACAACATAAATTAACTAGTGCGGAATAAATAAACATATGTTGTTCATTACAAAAGGTTTACTACGGTCCCAAGGTCTATAACCTTAAATAAATGCATCAGAGAATATATTAATAATACAAAATAATTCCACGATTACATAACGGGATAGTACATATAACTATTCCTTAAGCTTCTCTTTGCCCTTGTCCTTCTTGGAACTCTCCGGCTTAACTGCAATAGGTTCATGATATAGCAAGGGTGAGCAACTACTTTGCTCAGCAAGTTTAAAATGAATAAAGGAGATACATCATTAATGAATGAGAATAATAATAATCGCGTAATTCAACAATTTAAGAACATTGAAGAGATAGCTGACAATATAATCAAAGTTCAAATGAAATAATGAATATTGATTATTTACTGCTGAGTGGTCCAATCGACCATGAACTTTTTGGCCCCAAGAATCAATTATTCAACTGACTCTTTTAGAAACTGGCCCGTCAGTAGTACGTGAGGGGATAAGCCTCTCGTACCCTATGCATATGCATAACATTTAACTCTGACTGCATCGAATAGCCGACACATTAAAATCCCCTAATAAGGGTTGCTCTCTCAGTCCAAGAATCCGTACCAACAATCGGTTTGGATAGCTTTTAAAATTAGAACTTGTACATGTCTAGCCGAAACAAATGACGTAGACTATTTCCTAAAACAGTTCATGAATGAAGAACTTAAACATTTCCCGGTCCAACAACAGATCATGAATTCAAATGCACAAGGTGCGAATATCAATAATTACCCTTGATGTGGAGTAATTTACAATAATTAACCCACTAATATGATTTGAAGTAATAACTCAATTTGAGCTATGAAACTTGCAACGATATACAATATTTGTATAAAATAGGAAACTTGCTCAAATAAAAATAATTGAGTATGGAACTTGCAAAAATATAGAATGATTGTTCAATTAATAAATCACCCGCACAATTAATAAAAATTGTACGGTTGAGAAAACCTGCCCAATATTAAATTGAGTTAAGGTAAGGAAACTTGCACAACATATACTTGTTTGCACGAAGTAAGAATAGTGCATAAGGTTTAGAAACTTGCACAACATATACCTGTTTGCACGAAATAAGAATAGTGCATAAGGTTTAGAAACTTGCCTGATGCGCTGCTACAATATTACAACACACGCTCCTTAATATCCTACACAATTAAGTACATATTCACATAATAATTAGTCACATACTGGATACCAGATAATGGTTTATACTACTCTATAATGTTTCATTCTTTGATTATACATAGTTATGCAAAAATAACATCTTTAATAAATAGACATGAGCGACTTGCACGGTTTGTCCTATGGATCAATCCAACACTCTACTGCTTGTTAGGACAGTTCTACCATCGGTAGGCCAAAGGGTTCGGCCACCTTACTCAACAGATGCCGAACGGGACTCTACAGTTCGTCCATAATTTAGAAATAGTACAAAGTACATCTATTAGCTGATTCGGGGCTGTGTGAGGTCTTATCGACCCTCTGCCGACATGGCTTCAGCTTCGGCTTCGGTTCCAGGTCGGAACCGTACGTAGTCCGAGGATCCCTTCGGGATCGGATGTGCCTTGAGTCTGGCTTCGGGAGCCAGAGGATCGAGTCTCATTATTATTCTAAGACTTCGGCTTCGGGGTATGACTTCAGAAGTTGAGTCTGAGCCGTACAAATACCAGGGGTTCGGCTTCGGGTCTAGTATTGAACTAAATCCGGAGCAAGGCTACTGCCTTTGGGTTTGACGATCTTACTCTGCGATTGACGAATGGAACCCTACGATTGGCAAGGTTCACTCTCCTTATGATCCATCGAAGATTATGAGCATTTCTCATAATAGTTCCTGGCGCATCGTTTGGGCCGGTTAAATCTAAGGTTAGATAGGGATTGGAATATACTTCGGGTCTGGCCGACCCTTCTGTCGACATAATCTTGGCTTCGGCTCCAGGTCGGAGCCTTACGTAGTTCGGGAATCACTTTGGGGTCGGACGTGAATTGGGTTTGGCTTCGGGAATCTCTTCGGGGAGCCAAAGGTTTGGGTCTCACTGAAGTTTTGAGACTTCGACCTTGAAGATCAGGTTCAGGCATTACTGACACTAAGGCTTCGGGTCTGACAACTGTTCTCATACAAAGGTCCCACTTCAGATTCCACTTCAGAAACCATTCCACAGCCTGGGGTTGGGTAATTAACGTTACCAAACCCCGTTGCCTTGGTCCAAGAGTTTGGCGGGTGACGGACCTCATCGGGTGACTTCGGTCCTTCCGATACTACTGGGTAATGAGGATAGGTTCATAAGTGTGACTCTGTTTTTTAATTCACTAATCGATGCTATGAAGCCTGGGGTTCCTATACAGTCACTCTAGGGTTCAAAGTTAGCATTATCACTGGTCATGCTTTACCCATCTTTTACAGACTCAATTAGAAGAATACTAACAGAACTGGGAAAAACTAATGCTTGGAAAAAAATCAGGATCTCACCTCTCTAGAGCTTCGTTTCACTCCTTCCAGACTCTACTCGTCTCTCCGACCGGCGAGGGCTCCTTCTCACGGATACTCTTCTTCTTTTTCAAGCAAGCTAGGCAACTCTCTCTACTTGTTATCAGCTGATGGTTTGGATGGATGAGCTAGAAGGAGGCAAGTGAGGGTGGCCTTCCTCTCTGCAGCTCTCTCTTCTCTCTTTCTTTAAATTGCAATGGGAGAGAAGGGATCAGCTGAATGGCTTTGGAGGAGATAAAGTGGCGAGAGGAGCCTAGGAGAGTAGGTGAATGGCTTTCTTTAAATTGCAAGGTGGTGGGTTCATCACCCAACGAGAATGTTGGGAAAAGAATTTCAAGGCATTGAGCTTACAAAATTAAGCATGCTGCCGACCACTCTCTCTACTCCCTCATTTGATTGGTTGATGGGTTAAGTCGGTTCCCTCTTGGAGTAACATGCAAAAATAAATACACAACTACACCAAAAAGATATCTGAGTGCTCCTACTTTTGTACTCAATTTGGTAAATAACTCTACCCAAAATTATAATGGGTACTCACATAAATTATTGGGACGCACGGGATTTGTCCATTTATTCGGAATACCCATATAATACATTTCAGATACGGATAAAATCACATATCAGCTCAAATAAAACTTCTGATGCTTGGAAAATTATTCGTTCGCATACACACATTAATGAAATTATTCCAAATTGAAAAAGACGTAAAATATTATAGCATGAATAGTGCCTCGAAAAATGTGCCCTGTGAATAGTGATTTAGCGACGCTACGCGAAATCAATTATTCACTTAAACAAAACTATAACACGTAAAATTTCATGCATTCACATAATCCAGGTTGTCACACAACCTTTAAACAGGCAACACAAAATAATATTAATAAAATATAACATACTCACTAATATTCAAAAGTGAAATTACAAGGCGAATCCAAAATTTCCGGTCGTTACATCCTCTCCCCTTATAAGAATTCTGTCCCCAGAATTACAACCTAGTTACGGAAAACTTAACATGGATTCACTCAAAAAGATACGGATAATTCTTCCTCATCTTTTCTTCCAGCTCCCACGTGGCTTCTTCAGCTGCGTGGTTCCTCCAAAGTACTTTGACCGAATGGATAACCTTATTCCTTAACGTCTGCTCCTTCCTATCTAATATATGGATAGGAATCTCTTCATATGACATGTCTTGCTCGACTTGAATCGGCTCATAGGAAATCACATGCTTGTAGTCCGGTTTATACGGCCGCAACACAGAAACGTGGAACACATTGTGAATGTGCTCAAGTTCAGGAGGTAGAGCTACCTCGTACGCTACTTCACCTACCCTCTTTAAAACTTCAAATGGTCCTATGAACCTAGGACTCAATTTCCCCTTCTTTCCAAATCTGATCTTCCCTTTCTAGGGAGATACCTTCAAAAATACAAAGCTGCCAACTTCAAAGTCTCGTTTCTGACGATGCAAATCAGCATATTTCTTCTGTCGGTCCTGACCCGCTACTAATCGAGCTCTTATTACATTGATAACATCCACAGTCTGCTCACCAATTCAGGTCCCAACAGTCTTCGCTCACCGACTTCATCTCAACATAGAGGTGTTCGACACTTCCTCCCATATAATGCTTCATATGGAGGCATGTCAATACTTGCATGATAACTGTTATTATAGACAAACTCCACCAATGGTAGGTGATCATCCCAACTGCCCTTAAACTCCATCACACATGCTCTAAGCATGTCTTCAAGAGTCTGAATAGTTTGTTCGCTTTGCCCATCCGTTTGAGGATGATACGCTGTATTCAATCTCAACTGGGTTCCCAACCTTTCTTGCAAGCTCTTCCAGAAGTTCAACGTGAAACGCGGATCTCTGTCAGATATAATAGATACCGGTACTCCATGTCGCGACACAATCTCTTTCACATATAACTTTGCTAGCTGCTCCAAATGGTACCTTATCTTGATCGATAGGAAATGTGCAGATTTAGTTAAATGATCCACGATCACCCAGATCGCGTCGTAACCCTTCTGAGTTGGTGGAAGCCCCGTCACAAAATCCATCGTGATATGCTCCCACTTCCACTCTGGAATCTCTAGCGGTTGTAGCAATCCACCCGGTTTCTGATGTTCTGCTTTTACTCTCTGACGTGTCAAACATCGCCCAACACATTTCGCGACCTCCCTCTTCATGTTCGGCCACCAAAAGTGTTGGCACAAATCCTGATACATCTTGGTACTACCAGGGTGTATCGAATACCTTGTAGAATGAGCTTCCTGCATAATCTCTTCTCTCAACTCCGGAACTATCGGTATCCAGATTCTCCCTTCAAACCTTAGTAGTCCCGTGCTATCAATTTTGTACTTCAATTCCTCTCCATTTGAGATTCGCTCCCTTATGGTAACGCATTCATCATCCTTTTCTTGAGCCTCCTTTATCTTGTCTAATAAAGTCGGACTCGCCTACACTGCAAATAGTTTCCCATCTGAATTTGTCGGATACTTGACTTCCAACTCCAGTCTTTCCATATCCTTGATCAGTTCCTCTTGAGCTGTCAGCATCATCAACTTATCTCTGCCCTTCCTACTTAGAGCATTAACATTGGACTTACCGGGATGATACAGAATTTCGCAGTCATAGTCCTTGATCAACTCCAACCACCGCCTCTGTCTCATGTTTAGTTCCTTTCGGGTGAAGATATACTTCAGACTTTTGTGGTCTGTGTATATCTCACACTTCTCCCCATACAGATAGTGCCTCCAAATCTTTAGAGCAAACACCACTGCCGCTAGTTCCAGGTCATGAGTCGGATATACCTTCTCATAGTCTTTCAGCTGTCGTGACGCATACGCAATGACCTTCCCCTTCTGCATTAGTATGCACCCAAGGCCTTTGTGTGACGCATCACTGTACACCACAAATCCCCATGTATTATCTGGTAGTGATAGCACAGGTGCTTCACTATGTTTCTTCTTCAACTCCAAGAAACTCTCTTCGCACTTCTCCGTCCATACAAACTTCGCAGTCTTCCTCGTCAAATTTGTCAACGGTGTCGCTATCTTCGAAAAATGTTAAATAAATCTCCGATAGTAACCCGCTAATCCCAAGAAACTTCGGACTTCTGTCGGTGTCTTCGGCTGTTCCCAGTTTATTACTGCTTCCACCTTCGTAGGATCCACTGATACACCATCCTTGTCAATTACGTGCCCCAAAAACTGCACCCTTTGTAACCAGAATTCACACTTGGAAAACTGTGCATATAGCTTCTCCCTTCTCAGCGTTTCCAAGGCTATCCTCAGATGCTCGACGTGTTCCTCCTCCGTCTTCGAGTAGACTAGGATGTCATCTATGAAAACGATAACAAATTTATCTAGATATTGCTTGAACACTCTGTTCATCATGTCCATAAATGTTGCTGGCACGTTCGTCAGCCCAAACGACATCACCAAAAACTCAAAGTGTCCATATCGAGTTCTGAATGTTGTCTTCAGTATATCCTCTTGTCTCACCTTCAGCTGGTGATACCCTATCCTCAAGTCAATCTTCGAAAAGTATTTTTCTCCCTTCAATTGATCAAACAAATCATGAATTCTGGGCAACGGGTACTTGTTCTTAATCGTGACTTTGTTCAACTCCCGATAGTCAATACAAAGCCTAAGCGATCCGTCTTTCTTCTTTACAAATAGTATTGGCGCTCCCCATGGAGATACACTTGGATGAATATACCCCTTATCTAGCAACTCTTGCAGTTATGATAAGTGCATATTATTCATTTATTTTTATTCCTTTATATCTAGTTTATTGCGTGTTTTATTGTGTATATGCACTTATTAGGTTATTTATTGATTTCAGGAGAATTCAATGTCAAAAGTGGAAAAAGATGGAAAATTGGAGCTTAAAATACACATGGTGGCATTTTTGTAAATTCGAGGACTAGGGCTAGCGCCAGCAGCGCTAGGGCCAGCGCCAGCAGCGCTAGGGCCAGCGCCAGCAGCGCTAGGGCCAGCGCCAGCAGCGCTAGGGCCAGCGTTAGCAGCGCTACACACACCACCAGACACTGCACACCAGCGCTATTAGCGCCCAACACAGCGCCAGCAGCGCTACATCAACGCCAACAACGCTCAACCCTTCACAAACCAAGCGCCAGCAGCGCTAGGCACAACTTGAGCACACTGCATAGTAGCGCTAGCAGCGCTTGGGACAGCGCCAGCGACGCTAGTTCGCGTTCTTGAGTACTAAAGGCCAGCTGAAGGAGGAAAAGGAAGTTGATTCGGAAGAGGATTCTATTCATTATGATCAGATAGTAAGAAGGAAACTATAAGTAGGAACTTGAGGACTTATATATATATTATTCTATTTTTCTAGAGAGGGATCTTGGCAACTACAATTGTAACTCTAATAGGAGGAGATTGAAGGCATGTCAGGCTAGACTCTTACTTTTAGTTCTAAGGGATGTTGAACCTTTTTCATAATTAATGGTTTAATCAGGTTTTATTTATTTATTCCTTCTTGCATGAGATTTATTCTGATAATCTGTTTTTAATTGATTATATGTTATCTAATCTTTTGATTTGATTTGGCCAATTGAATTAATTTGATTGATACCATCTGCTAGATTAAGATATAGTATTAAGTAAACGATATTATGTCTGATCATAGGTAGCAATTGATAGTATCTGATTGTGGACAAGCTTTTGGATATTATTAAGATTATTAGAAGGCAAGTTAAATAATTCCTGATTGTGCAATTGTTGCTTGGAA
Organism: Aralia elata; assembly: GCA_034770075.1. Classification (NCBI taxonomy): domain Eukaryota; kingdom Viridiplantae; phylum Streptophyta; class Magnoliopsida; order Apiales; family Araliaceae; genus Aralia; species Aralia elata. Next base: position 103,273,883 of record CM068384.1, on the reverse strand, counting down.
TAACCTAATTCTCTCATTCTTTATGTTGCTGTTATATTAAATCTAGACTGATAGTTCTAGGTTATATGATAGTTAGAGTCTCTTGAGGCGATTGTCACATTAGATTTACACATAAGGAGAATTGCGGATAATTAGCGATTGCGGTTATCTAGGGTTATTAGTCTCATTGAAGGATAAATATTGTTAAACTTGATTTTCCCATAATTGTGATAAGGTGATACTGAACTGAAGAACTGATGCTTTTTATTCATTGATCATTCTTAATTACTTTTGTTAGTTTAGTGAATCAAACTCAAAAACCCCTCATTAATAGAAATAATAGGAATGTTAGAATAAGTAAAAGATTAATTCACTTCTCTGTGGGATCGATCCTTGCTTGTCATTATACTAAGTTTTGTGCTAGTAGAGTGTTAGTAAGGTATTAATTTTGGAGTGTAAAACGACAGCTCCCAAATTTTGGCGCCGTTGCCGGGGAAGTGTTATTTATCTTTATTTATTCTTCATTTTACTTTATTTCATTTTATTTTTGTTTATTATTGTAGTTTACGACACGATCCTCTCAATCCGGTGATTTGAATTTTGATCCAGAAATTGAGAAAACTGCACGCAGGCTAAGGAAAGAAGCTCGTCAAGCTCGAGGCATCACTGCAGAGTCAGACGAAATTCCATCACCGGGACTCAACATAGCACTTGAATTACTGTCGAATACATCATCCACCGATTCAGAGGAAGAAGAAGAAATGGCGGTGCCAAATAACAACAGAACACTCAAAGAATTAGCCACTCCCAATCTTAATCAACAACCCTTGTGCATTGAATATCCTACTTTAACTGCTGCTTTTGAACTTAAATCGGGACTAATTCATCTTTTGCCTACTTTTCGTGGTCTCACAGGTGAAGATCCATACAAGCACTTGAAGGAATTCCATGTGGTGTGTTCCACCATGAAGCCACATGGAATAACAGAGGATCAAATCAAGCTAAGGGCATTTCCATTCTCACTGGGAGATCTAGCGAAGGACTGGCTGTACTATCTTCCTTCAGGGTCAATACAGTCATGGAATGACATGAAAAGGCTGTTCTTGGAGAAGTACTTTTCCGCTTCAAGAGTTGCCAACATCAGAAAGGAGATATGCGGCATTCGACAGTTCAACGGAGAGACACTGTATGAGTATTGGGAAAGATTTAAAAAATTGTGTTCCAGTTTTCCTCCCCATCAAATAGACGATCAACACCTAATTCAGTACTTTTATGAGGGACTATTACCAATGGATCGGAGTATGATCGATGCTGCAAGTGGAGGAGCACTAGTGGATAAGACACCGGAGGCTGCAAGGACTTTAATTGCAAATATGGCTGTTAATTCTCAGCAGTATGGGACAAGGAATGATCATGCACCTGTAAAAGTGAATGAGATTACCACGAGCAATCTTGAACAACAAATTTTTGATTTGACTGCGATGGTTAGACAATTGGCTACAGGAAATACACCAGCAGCAAAAGTTTGTGGGATTTGTTTAATGAATGGTCATAGTACTGATTCTTGTCCAACATTGCAAGAGGATGAAACCGCACAACAAGCTAATGCAGTGGGAAATTATCAAGCACAACCGCAGCGGAAGTATGACCCATATTCAAATACTTACAATCCAGGATGGAGGGATCACCCTAACCTTAGTTATGGAGGAAATAGGCCACCAGCGCAAAGCATGTATCCGGTTAGACAACAAGGGTTCCCACAAGGCTCTCAACCAGCTCCACATCAATATCAACCTAGACAGACAGCTCCTGCAAATTCTGGAACATCTTTGGAAGACATGTTCAAGGCATTCATGAGTCAGACACAGCAGTTCCAGCAGGAAACAAAAAAATCTGTTCAAGACTTGAGAAATCAGATAGGTCAACTTGCCACCACAGTGGGGAGGTTGGATTCGCAAGGTTCAGGAAAGTTGCCCTCCCAAACAATTGTCAATCCAAGGGAGAATGCTAGTGCGATTACACTAAGGAATGGGAAAGAGTTGGAAGGACCTAAGGTGGCTACAGAAATTGAAGCGGACAAAGATAAAGAGGAAACTGAGACACCAAGGAAAATTGTTACCCCATCTACTCCAGTTACAACCCCACCGTTGCCGTTTCCACCTAGAACCCACAAGACTTCAAAGAAGGAGGAAAATGAAAGGGAAATTTTGGAAACCTTCAGGAAGGTAGAGGTAAATATTCCTCTATTGGATGCTATCAAACAAGTGCCCAGGTATGCAAAGTTTTTGAAAGAATTGTGTACTAACAAAAGAAAATTGAAAGATGATGAAAAAATCACTATAAGAGAGAATGTGTCAGCAGTGCTTCAAAGAAAAATGCCCCCTAAATGTAAAGATCCAGGAATGTTTACAATCCCATGCAGAATAGGTAGTACCAGATTTGAGAAAGCCATGCTAGATCTAGGAGCTTCAATAAATGTCATGCCATTGTCTGTATTTGCCTCTTTAAATCTAGGACCTTTGAAACAAACTGGTGTTATCATTCAACTTGCTGATCGTACTAACACTTATCCGCAAGGGGTAATTGAAGATGTCTTAGTACAGGTTAATCAGCTAATATTTCCTGCAGATTTTTACATTGTGGATATGGAAGATGATAGATCTCCAAATCCTTCACATATCTTGTTAGGGCGACCATTCTTGAAAACAGCAAGGACAATGATCGATGTACACAATGAGACCTTGACCATGGAATTTGATGGAGAGAAAATTCAGTTCAATATATATGATGCAATGAGGTACCCTAGTGATGTTAATCATGTTTTTGCCATTGATATCATTGATTCTATGGTGCAGGAATCTTTTGATCAAGTACATCGGGAAAGCTTGGAAATGGCCATTACTAACAACTTGGACATGGATAAAGAGGAAGAATTTGATCAGAATCAGGAATTGAAGGAAGTTGTGGCTGCATTGCACTCGTTGCCAAAATTCACAGATAAGTATGCAGTTCAATCAATTCAATTGCCTGTTTCTCATAAAAAACAGTTACCTTCTGTGGAGCAAGCTCCAATCTTAGAATTGAAACCCTTACCTGCTCACTTAAAATATGCATATTTAGGGACTAATGAAACGTTACCTGTGATTATTGCTAGCAATCTAACCAAAGTGCAGGAAGAGAAATTGTTGAGAGTCCTAAGGGACCATGTCACAGTGTTTGGTTGGACGATAACAGATATCAAAGGCATAAGCCCCGCGATGTGCATGCATAGGATTCTTTTGGATGATGGAGCAAAGCCCACGAGAGAAGCACAACGAAGATTAAATCCACCCATGATGGAGGTAGTCAAGAAAGAGGTGATTAAATTGCTTGATGCAGGCATAATCTACCCCATCTCCGACAGTCAGTGGGTGAGTCCGGTACAGGTAGTTCCGAAGAAGTCTGGAATAACTGTCATCACGAATGACAATAATGAGTTGGTGCCCACACGGATACAAACAGGATGGAGAATGTGTATTGACTACAGAAAATTAAATGCTGTAACTCGAAAAGACCACTTTCCTCTTCCTTTTATTGATCAAATGCTAGAACGATTAGCGGGGCATACTTATTATTGCTTTCTAGATGGTTTTTCAGGATATAATCAGATCGTGATTGCACCCGAGGACCAGGAAAAGACCACATTCACGTGCCCATTTGGTACTTTTGCATACCGGAGGATGTCGTTTGGACTATGTAATGCGCCAGGTACTTTCCAGCGATGCATGGTAAGCATTTTTTCTGATCTTTTAGAAAGTTGCATCGAGGTCTTTATGGATGATTTCACAGTACATGGTGATTCTTTGGATTTGTGCTTGGAAAATCTAACGCGTGTGCTAGATAGATGCTTGGAAACTAACCTTGTTCTTAATTAGGAAAAGTGTCATTTTATGGTAGAACAGGGTATAGTGCTTGGACATGTTGTGTCAGCTAAAGGTTTAAAGGTTGATAAAGCTAAGATAGACATTGTGTCTACTTTGCCTTACCCCGCCAGTGTGAGGGAGATTCGCTCTTTTCTTGGACATGCAGGTTTCTATCGGAGATTTATCAAAGACTTCTCGAAAATAGCTCTGCCATTGTGTAAGTTGCTGCAAAAAGATGTGGAATTCCAGTTCGATGAAACGTGCAAGAAGGCATTTGATATGTTGAAGAGCCTATTGACTTCCGCACCCGTGATTCAACCGCCAAATTGGAATATTCCCTTTGAAATAATGTGTGATGCAAGCAATTATGCAGTCGGAGCTGTTTTGGGCCAAAGAGTTGACAAAGTTGTCCATGCCATTTATTATGCCTCTAGAACATTGAATGCAGCTCAGATTAACTACTCGACAACAGAAAAAGAACTTTTATCTGTTGTTTTTGCTTTAGATAAATTTCGATCTTATTTACTTGGCACTAAAGTTGTAGTTTATTCTGACCATGCAGCTCTCAGGTATTTGTTAACCAAGAAGGACTCTAAACCCAGGATTATCAGATGGATTCTGCTGTTGCAGGAATTTAACTTGGAAATCAAGGATAAGAAGGGAGCAGATAACTTGGTAGCAGATCACTTGAGTAGACTGGTGAGAGATGAGGAGGCACTACCATTGTATGATTCCTTTCCAGATGAGCGTCTCTTTTCTATTCAGGAGGAATTGCCGTGGTATGCTAATATTGTTAATTATTTGGCAAGTGCATTTATTCCCAATGAATTTTCTAAAAACCAGAAGGATAAGCTTAGGAGTGATGCTAGACATTATGTTTGGGATGATCCGTACCTGTGGAAATTTTGTGCTGATCAAATAATCCGTAGGTGTGTGCCTAATACCGAAACATTGTCTATTCTAATTTTTTGCCATTCCTATGCTTGTGGAGGTCATTTTGGACCCAAATGGACTGCTCATAAAGTTTTAGAAAGTGGTTTTTATTGGCCAACAATTTTTAGAGACTCATATCTATTTTGTAAATCATGCGAGAATTGTCAACGAATAGGTAACATATCACATAGAAATCAAATGCCACAAACTCCAATTTTAATTGTTGAGATTTTTGATGTTTGGGGTATTGATTTTATGGGACCTTTTCCTGTTTCTCATGGTAATGTTTACATTCTCTTGGCTGTTGACTATGTTTCTAAATGGGTGGAAGCTAAAGCCACCAGGATTGATGATTCCAAAGTTGTTGCAGATTTTGTCAAAACTAATATATTTGTCAGATTTGGAACTCCTCGAGCTATCATCAGCGATAGAGGAACTCACTTTTGCAACAGGATGCTAGCAGCACTTTTCCGGAAATATAATGTTTTGCATAAGATTTCTACATCTTATCATCCGCAAAGCAATGGTCAGGCTGAAGTATCCAACCGTGAAGTGAAATCGATTTTGGAGAAGGTTGTCAAGCCAAGCAGAAAAGATTGGAGTCTGCGGTTAGAAGATGCATTGTGGGCGTATAGAACTGCATACAAAACCCCCATTGGTATGTCTCCGTACAGATTGGTTTTTGGGAAGCCATGTCATTTACCCGTGGAATTAGAGCATAGAGCTTTTTGGGCGATCAAGCAATGTAATATGAGTTTGGATGACACGGGAATGCATCGGAAGTTGCAGCTACAAGAATTGGAAGAGATGAGGAATGAAGCTTATGAGAGTTCTAGACTATACAAGAATAAAACAAAGGCCTTCCATGACAAGCAGATTTTGAGGAAAGATTTCACCGTTGGCCAACAAGTTCTCCTATTCAATTCGCGGCTGAAGTTATTTCCAGGTAAGTTGCGCTCTCATTGGGAAGGTCCATTTGTTATTACTAATGTGTTCTCTCATGGTGCTATAGATATAAAGAATCCAAAGACAGGGAAAGTATTCAAGGTCAATGGACATAGGCTGAAACCTTTCCGTGAAGGATTTTCGATGGAGAGTGTGGAGATGATAGACTTAGTGAATTCAAGTTATGAGTGATTGCGGAGAATCGATGTCGGGCTAACGACGTTAACCAAATGCGCTGCTTGGGAGGCAACCCAAGACATCAGATTTGCTTTTCTATCCCTTTTTATTTCTTTATTTGTTTTTTTTTATTTATCTCGTCTTTGCATGATTGTCTTACATTGGGGACAATGTAAGGTTTGAGTGTGGGGGAGGGGTTTAGGTAGGATAGTATAAGGTAGGTTTGCTTTAAATGTGAAAATCTGAGTTGTTTTGAGTTGTTTTGTGAAAAATTTGTGCTTGGTCAAGTTTTCAAAGGTTTTTGGTTTTAGAATGAAAATTGATGCTAATTGATAGAATTTGTTTGATGCTAAATTAATTGATAAAAGATGATAATGAAGTTAGGACCCATAGTTGACTGATTTAGATTGAGTTGGTATTGCATGAGTACTTGAATGTGAGATACATGTTTACTTGACTGGGTTAGTTGTGGAGTTGACTATGTGCACTGCTTCCATGATTTAGAACTGTTTAACTGCTTATCTTGTTTCTAGGATCATGTGAAGACAAAATCAAGAATTGGAAATTAGAAAAATTGAGAGCAAGAAAAAAAATTGAGGAAAAAAAAAACATTTTGTCTCAAAAGGAAAACATGTGGTGGGTTGAGATGGAGCGTAAAACGCACTCACCCATAAACACATGCAATGAGATGGAGCGTAAAACGCACTCGTTGGTGAGAAGAAAAGTGAGATGGAGCATAAAATGCACTCGCTTGAGAAAAGAATGAGGAAGGTGAAATGGAGCATAAAATGCATTCACCTGAATGAAGAAAAAATGAATGGAAAAAAAAAACATGTTCTGGTTGTGAGTCAGTGTGCATGGTTGTTGTTCCATATAAACTGAGTTGAGTATCTGTGTTAATCATAGGAGCTGCTTATGTGGTTTCAATTTGATTTAGAGATGTTCAGTGGGGACTGATGGGATTATTGTTAGGAATTGATTGATGATGTATAGAATGAATTTCTGTTGATTGGTGTTAGTATTCATGGATGCTAATTGAATTTGAACCTTTGGGAGCTTGGTTGAATAGAATTCAAATGATTCCATTATAACCTTTGTTTGAGTTTACACGAGGACGTGTAAAGACTAAGTGTGGGGGAATTTGATAAGTGCATATTATTCATTTATTTTTATTCCTTTATATCTAGTTTATTGCGTGTTTTATTGTGTATATGCACTTATTAGGTTATTTATTGATTTCAGGAGAATTCAAGGTCAAAAGTGGAAAAAGATGGAAAATTGGAGCTTAAAATACACATGGTGGCATTTTTGTAAATTCGAGGACTAGGGCTAGCGCCAGCAGCGCTAGGGCCAGCGCCAGCAGCGCTAGGGCCAGCGCCAGCAGCGCTAGGGCCAGTGCTAGCAGCGCTACACACACCACCAGACACTGCACACCAGCGCTATTAGCGCCCAACACAGCGCCAGCAGCGCTACATCAGCGCCAACAACGCTCAACCCTTCACAAACCAAGCGCCAGCAGTGCTAGGCACAACTTGAGCACACTGCATAGTAGCGCTAGCAGCGCTTGGGACAGCGCCAGCGGCGCTAGTTCGCGTTCTTGAGTACTAAAGGCCAGCTGAAGGAGGAAAAGGAAGTTGATTTGGAAGAGGATTCTATTCATTATGATCAGATAGTAAGAAGGAAACTCTAAGTAGGAACTTGAGGACTTATATATATATTATTCTATTTTTCTAGAGAGGGATCTTGGCAACTACAATTGTAACTCTAATAGGAGGAGATTGAAGGCATGTCAGGCTAGACTCTTACTTTCAGTTCTAAGGGATGTTGAACCTTTTTCATAATTAATGGTTTAATCAGGTTTTATTTATTTATTCCTTCTTGCATGAGATTTATTCTGATAATCTGTTTTTAATTGATTATATGTTATCTAATCTTTTGATTTGATTTGGCCAATTGAATTAATTTGATTGATACCATCTGCTAGATTAAGATATAGTATTAAGTAAACGATATTATGTCTGATCATAGGTAGCAATTGATAGTATCTGATTGTGGACAAGCTTTTGGATATTATTAAGATTATTAGAAGGCAAGTTAAATAATTCCTGATTGTGCAATTGTTGCTTGGAATAACCTAATTCTCTCATTCTTTATGTTGCTGTTATATTAAATCTAGACTGATAGTTCTAGGTTATATGATAGTTAGAGTCTCTTGAGGCGATTGTCACATTAGATTTACACATAAGGAGAATTGCGGATAATTAGCGATTGCGGTTATCTAGGGTTATTAGTCTCATTGAAGGATAAATATTGTTAAACTTGATTTTCCCATAATTGTGATAAGGTGATACTGAACTGAAGAACTGAAGCTTTTTATTCATTGATCATTCTTAATTACTTTTGTTAGTTTAGTGAATCAAACTCAAAAACCCCTCATTAATAGAAATAATAGGAATGTTAGAATAAATAAAAGATTAATTCACTTCTCTGTGGGATCGATCCTTGCTTGTCATTATACTAAGTTTTGTGCTAGTAGAGTGTTAGTAAGGTATTAATTTTGGAGTGTAAAACGACAGCTCCTAAGTTAAACCATTAATTCTTTCATTTCCACCGGTGCCATCCTGTATGGTGCCTTCGATATCGGTGTTGTCCCTGGTACTAAATCAATCACAAACTCGACCTCTCTGTCTGGTGGTAAACCCGGTAACTCATTTGGGAAAACATCTGGAAATTCCCTTACTACAGGTATCTGACCCGCTCACCCTCTACTCTTCGGGTATCAACCACGTGAGCCAGATAACTTATGCAACCTTTTCTCAGCAATCTCCTTGCTTGCATCATCGTCAGACAACGAGATTGTCTCAGCGATTTACTACCATAGAATACAACCTTTGACTTATTTAGAGCTTTCAGGTGTACGCACTTCTTCTTACAGTTAATCACAGCCCCGTGACTAGACAACCAATCCATCCCAAGAATAACGTCAAATTCTCCTAGTCGTATCGGGATCAAATCTACGCTTAGTTCATTCCCGTTTATTTTGGCACAACAATTTCTATGAATGAAATCCATAGGGATAACTTCCTTATTAGCTACTTCCACATTCATAGGATTCTTTAATTTCTCATAAGGTAAAGTTAACCGTTTAGCAAAATCATCCGAGACAAATGAACAGGTAGCACCCGAATCAAATAATACATATGCACTAATATTATTGATCGAAATAATACCTGACACCACGTCCTTCGACTCCACCGTATCCTGTACGGTCATGTTGAAAGTGCGTGCCATCGGTCTGTTGGTTTGGCTAGCTGGCCCTCCAATGCTCAGCCTGTTATTGTAGTTGTTGTTGTTCCTATTGCCACTTGCTGCATCCCCCTTCCTTTTTGGGAAATCCTTAATCTTATGATCTTATGCTCCACATGAGAAACATCCTTCCTTCTTTCCCTTTGGGCACTAAGGAGAAAGGTGCCCCTGTTGCCCACAGTTGTAGCAAATCCCTTTGCCCTGCAGACACTCCCCCGTGTGATTCTTTCCATAATTATTGCACTTATTACCCTTTTTAACTTCTCCTCCAGACTTGTTGCCACCGAAAGATTGGTTATCGTTCTATTTCCTTTTATTCGGGTTACTTCCCCCGCTACTACCTCCCTTGCTTCCTTCGTGACCCTTCTTTTTGTCTTGATTGAACTTTGCTAGAGCCTCGTTGCCTCCTTCGGTGATGATGGCCCTTTCCAACAACGTAGAAAATGCATCAATCCTTAGAACTGCAACCCTACTGTACACCCACGGTTTCAGGCCTAATTCAAATCTCCTTGCCTTTCTGGCTTTAGTGTCTACCTGGTGAGGTGCAAATCTGGCTAACTCATTAAATTTAGCCCCGTACTCCGCGACAGACATATTCCCTTGCTTGAGCTCCAGAAACTTCACCTCCATGTTCTGCTGCATACTCTCCAGGAAATAGTTCTCGAAGAATACCTCCTTGAAACGCTCCCATGGTATCACACCATCTCCAACACGTCCTTTATTGGCCTTCCACCAATAGTTAGCCTCACCTTTCATCATAAAGGTGGCGAATCCTGTCTTCTGTTCTTCAGCTACTCTTGCAACCTCGAACACTTTCTCTATTTCTTCAATCCAAGTTTGGGCTTCAATCGGGTCTAGTGTTCCTTTGAACTCGGGAGGTCCTACTAGCTTAAAATCCTTGAAGCTAGCCACATGCTGCGCGGGCTGCCGTCCTAGCTGTTCTTCAACAAGTGGGGGTCTATTTCGCATGGCTTCTGCCAGCAACTCAACAAATGGCCTCATTGGGTCTTGTTGATTCCGTACCTCACTTTCTGACTCCTCAACCCGTTGGTTAGGCGGTCGCCCTCTTGGGGCCATGATCTGATAAAGGAAAACCATCGACTTATACTTATAGATCTAGGGCTCATACAATAAGTCATTTCAGTTAGTAATTAGGAGTAAACGTATCTATCAAACACATTGATTTAAATAAAATAACTGCATTTATAATCATACACCGCTGTTTTAATACAATCAGACTCAACATGTGGCATACTTCTATAAACGCTAAACGACATAGCTTGCCAACCATTAACTATCCCCTAACCAACAAACGCGGGGAATAATAACCTTCCACCCCTCTATTAGAAACAAAATTGGGGTTCATCCACTATCCCATACACGCTATAAGCATAGGGATTTACAACATAAGTAAGCCCCTATTACAACAAAATTGGGACCTACTGCGAACAAAATGCTAAAAATAACACATCACCGCCTGCTGCGACGAATTGCGACCCTGAGCTCCCGTCGAGCCAGCCTGTCGACCACTCGGCGCCTAATCACGCGCCTACTACTACCCTCATCCCTGGGGTACCTCCTCACCCTGTCCCTCAGCCTGCTAATGGAAGTAGTCAAGCCTAAATGGAGGGAATCAACCTCTGCAGTCAGGGTTGCCAACTGCTCTATAGCCTCATCTCGCTCTAGACGAGTAGTCTCCAGCTGATCCTCTACTCGCTCTATATGTCCTACCAGGACCACATTCCTCTCTAAGAGGTCATAAATCATCACACCAAGCTGAATAAAAGCCCCACGCCGGCTGTGAACCTCTGCCTCTAGCTCGGCAATCCTCTAGTCCTTTTCTTCCAGCTTTTGGGTCAACTCAGCCTTTTCTCCCAAAATCTGATATGCTAACGACCTGTATTGCACCTCTCGGTCCTGGTGATCCTGGTTCTGCTTCTCTAGGTGGGTTACTCGATTCTCGAGTTCCTCATTTCTATTTGTCAGCTCTTCGATGATGTCACTAGTAGTAGTGCCCATGCCATCTACATACTCAAGTGGCTCATCATCTTCCGTCACTTAACAACCTCCTTGGGGTCTCCCTCTTCGCCTTCATCACTTAACAACCTCAGCATTCCTCCAATAACTGGCTCCTCCTCAGAACCATACTAGGTCTCAGACTCATCCCTAGTGTCCATCATCTCTGGCTCACTCGGCTGCACTTCTACTAAAGGCTCCATGTCCACATGAATATCTGTGAACTCCACCTCTCTAGCAGGACTGGACTCTCCTATCTTAGACATCTTACAACCACAGACAGAAGCAAATAGATAACAAGATGTCAATGCCACAATAAAATATGTTCATTGATAAAATGAAATGGTATTTTATTATGCACAACTCGACTCGATGGAATTCCATAATCCACCTCCAGACATGATCACCAAATGAATCTCCTTGATTCACCTCCTAATGTACTCAATACGAGTTTAATACTAAGGTTATAACCTAGGTTTCGCAATCCTAAAATTTATAAACCTACAGCTCTGATACCAACCTGTGACACCCCCAAATACAGGTACTAATACCTCGAATCTGGTGCTCACGATAAAGTACATCCATACTCCTCTAAACAACATAAATCAACTAGTGCGGACTAAATAAACATATGTTGTTCATTACAAAAGGTTTACTACGGTCCCAAGGTCTATAACCTTAAACAAATGCATCGCAGAATACATTAATAATACAAAATAATTCCACGATTACATAGCGGGATAGTACATATAACTATTCCTTAAGCTTCTCTTTGCCCTTGTCCTTCTTGGAACTCTCCGGCTTAACTATAATAGGTTCATGATATAGCAAGGGTGATCAACTACTTTGCTCAACAAGTTTAAAATGAATAAAGGAGATACATTATGAATGAATGAGAATAATAATAATCGCGTAATTCAACAATTTAAGAACATTGAAGAGATAACTGACAATATAGTCAAAGTTCAAATGAAATAATGAATATTGATTATTTACTGCTGAGTGGTCCAATCGACCATGAACTTTTTGGCCCCAAGAATCAATTATTCAACAGACTCTTTTAGAAACTGGCCCGTCAGTAGTACGTGAGGGTATCAGCCTCTCGTACCCTATATATATGCATAACATTTAACTCTGACTACATCGAATAGCCGACACATTAAAATCCCCTAATAAGGGTTGCTCTCTCAGTCCAAGAATCCGTACCAACAATCGGTTTGGAGAGATTTTAAAATAAGAACTTGTACATGTCTAGCCGAAACAAATGGCGCAGACTATTTCCTTAAACAGTTCATAAATGAAGAACTTAAATATTTCCCGGTCCAACAACAGATCATGAATTCAAATGCACAAGGTGCGAATATCAATAATTATCCTTGATGTGGAGTAATTTACAATAATTAACCCACTAATATGATTTGAAGTAATAACTCGAATTGAGCCATGAAACTTGCAACGATATACAACATTTGTATAAAATAGGAAACTTGCTCAAATAAAAATAGTTGAGTAAGGAACTTGCAAAAATATAGAATGATTGTTCAATCAATAAATCACTCGCACAATAAATAAAAATTGTACGGTTGAGAAAACCTGCCCAATATTAAATTGAGTTAAGGTAAGGAAACTTGCACAACATATACTTGTTTGCATGAAGTAAGAATAGTGCATAAGGTTTAGAAACTTGCACAACATATACCTGTTTGCACGAAATAAGAATAGTGCATAAGGTTTAGAAACTTGCCTGATGCGCTGCTACAATATTACAACACACGCTCCTTAATATCCTACACAATTAAGTACATATTCACATAATAATTGGTCACATACTGGATACCAGATAATGGTTTATACTACTCTATATGTTTCATTCTTTGATTAGACATAGTTATGCAGAAATAACATCTTTAATAAATAGACATGAGCGACTTGCACGATTTGTCCTATGGATCAATCCAACACTCTACTGCCTATTACGACAGTTCTACCATCGGTAGGCCAAAGGGTTCGGCCACCTTACTCAACAGATGCCGAACGGGACTCTACAGTTCGTACATAATTTAGAAATAGTACAAGGTACATCTATTAGCTGATTCGGGGCTGTGTGAGGTCTTACCGACCCTCTGCTGACATGGCTTCGGCTTCGGTTTCAGTTCCAGGTCGGAACCGTACGTAGTCCGAGGATCCCTTCGGGATCGGATGTGCCTTGAGTCTAGCTTCGGGAGCCAGAGGATCGGGTCTCATTATTATTCTAAGACTTCGGCTTTGGGGTATGACTTCGGAAGTTGAGTCCGAGCCGTAGAGATACCAGGGGTTCGGCTTCGGGATATGACTTCGGAAGTTGAGTCCGAGCCGTACAAATACCAGGGGTTCGACTTCGGGTCTAGTATTGTACTAAATCCGGAGCAAGGCTACGGCCTTTGGGTTCGACGATCTTACTCTGCAATGGCCGAATGGAACCCTACGATTGGCAAGGTTCACTCTCCTTACGATCCATCGAAGATTATGAGCATTTCTCATAATAGTTCCTGGTGAATCCTTTGGGCTGGTTAAATCTAAGGTTAGATAGGCATTGGAATATACTTCGGGTCTGGCCGACCCTTCTGCCGACATAATCTTGGTTTTGGCTCCAGGTCGGAGCCTTACGTAGTTCGGGAATCACTTCGGGGTCGGACGTGAATTGGGTTTGGCTTCTAGAATCTCTTCGGGGTCGGACGTGAATTGGGTTTGACTTCGGAAATCTCTTCACGGAGCCAAAGGTTTGGGTCTCACTAAAGTTTTGAGACTTCGACCTCGAAGATCAGGTTCAGGCATTACTGACACTAGGGGTTCGGGTTTGACAACTGTTCTCATACAAAGGTCCCACTTCAGATTCCACTTCGGAAACTATTCCACAGCCTGGGGTCGAGTAACTAACGTTACCTAACCCCGTTGCCTAGGTCCAAGAGTTTGGCGGGTGGCGGACCTCATCAGGTGACTTCGGTTCTTCCGATACTACTGGGTAATGAGGATAGGTTCGTAAGTGTGACTCTGTTTTTTAATCCACTAACTGATGCTATGAAGCCTGGGGTTCCTATACAGTCACTCTAGGGTTCAAAGTTAGCATTATCACTGGTCATGTTTTACCCATCTTTTACAGACTCAATCAGAAGAATACTAACAGAACCGGGAAAAACTAATACTTGAAAAAAAAAATCAGGATCTCACCTCTCTAGAGCTTCGTTTTACTCCTTCCAGACTCTACTCGTCTATCCGACCGGCAAGGGCTCCTTCTCACGGATACTTTTCTTCTTTTTCAAGCAAGCTAGGCAGCTCTCTCTCTCTACTTGTTATCGGCTGATGGTTTGAATGGATGGGCTAGAAGGAGGCAATTGAGGGTGGCCTTCCTCTCTGCAGCTCTCTTTCTTCTCTCTTTCTTCAAATTGCAATGGCAGAGAAGGGATCAGCTGAATGGCTTTGGAGGAGATAAAGTGGCGGGAGGAGCCTAAGAGAGTGGGTGGGAGTAACCAAGGTGTTGGGTTCATCACCCAACGAGAATCTTGGAAAAAGAATTTCAAGGCATTGAGCTTACAAAATTAAGCATGTTGCTGACCACTCTCTCTCTCTACTCCCTCATTTGATTGGTTGATAGGTTAAGTTGGTTCCCTCTTGGAGTAACATGCAAAAATAAATACACAACTACACCAAAAAGATATCCGAATGCTCCTACTTTTGTACTCAATTTGGTAAATAACTTTATCCAAAATTATAATGGGTACTCCCACAAATTATTGGGACGCATAAAAATAATTATTACGGGATTTGTCCATTTATTCGGAATACCCATATAATATATTTCGGATACGGATAAAATCACGTATCTGCTCAAATAAAACTTCCGACGCTTGAAAAATTATTCGTTCGCATACACACATTAATAAAATTATTCCAAATTAAAAAAGACGTAAAATATTATAGTGTGAATAGTGCCTCGGGAAACGTGCCTCGTGAATAGTGATTTAGTGACGATACGCGAAATCAATTATTCACTTAAACAAAACTATAACACGTAAAATTTCATGCATTCACATAATCCAAGTTGTCACACAACCTTTAAACAAGCAACACAAAATAATATTAATAAAATATAACATACTCATTAATATTTAAAAGTGAAATTACAAGGCGAATCCAAAATTCCCAGTCGTTACATAGAACACAGATTCCCAACCAAAATTTTGAATCAATGGAGCTGCCAAAAGAATTCTGCAATATTCTCAACATTAGAAATGACCAACGAATATATCCTTGGTAAGCAGAAAATACACCTTGCTCGGCAAGATCAGTTAAAAAACCATGAACGGTATCAATGAACGGTAAAATTTCTGGTACAATGTTAAAAAATAAATCAAAGGGAGAAAGTAGATGTCGTACTGACTGGGAAAGGCCTAGTTTATTGAGAATAGATGTAAGAGTGCTCAATTCGTAAATATTATTTGCTCAGCCTCAATCACCCGTTTCCGATACTGCTCCTTGGATCCTGATCAAGAGCAACCAAATTTAGCAAATCATATTGAGAATTTAAACTGAGAATAATATTTCTAAATTATGATTAACACTACAAACTTGAAACACATACCAATTTAGAATTTCACAGAGTTTCCAGAAGATCAGTAATCATTCAACGTTAAAATATAAATCAGAATTATATTTCTCTTAAATTATTGATTAGCCAATTCAAGAGTCCAGATTTTATCACAAACAAAACTGCCATATTATGGTTGGTTGACAAGAATAAAGTTCTGGAAAAGAGCAGCAATAGAGATCAGATTTATCGTCTAGCAAGTACCACATATTTTTCATCTAGCAAAGACATAAAACTACTCCACGTCAATAGCATCACAATTTCTCTTCTCACATCAATAACATTGCAATTTCCCCTCTACACAAATGAGTTCATCAAAATTTTGCCCTATTCCTTACTATTGACCAGAAATCAAGTACTAAGGATTTCACTATGTAAAAATAATAATATTAAAAAAACAAAAACAATTTACTAAATTCTCTTTATGAATAGTACCCAACGCAAGATTTATGAATTTACAGATGGTTAAACACATACAATATTGATTCATCTAGATTTTTATTGTTCTTCTGGGTGATATTATCGAGGAGAAAAAAGCAAATTCCTATTACCTTATGCATGAAATAGTCGAAATTATAGTACTCACAAGAAAAAAGATTTTGTATTAACACATCATTACTATTAAATCATCATTTGATTAACAAATAAGTCTAAATATCAAATAATATGTATTATAAAATTCAAAAACATCAAAAACAAATCCACCAATCAAAACGTTCTCAACTTATTCAAAAAGAAAATTCAAGACTTCATGGACTTTATGAAGATGTTAATAAACCCACTCTTTCACTGTCTAGAAATCAGAATGAATGGGGAAAATAATGAAGGACTAAGAGAAAGGTTATTGTTGCTATTTTTTTAATAATTTATTTAGCCTCCACTGCAGCTTGGAAAGGAAGAATAAAATAATACTTATAAGATTACTAAATTTTACAAGAACAGTCCTACTGCTAAAGTAAAAAACTAAATCCTAGTTGAGAAACCATTTTCAAGAGCTTATAGCATTTACCATTTTTTAGCTTTCTGATCAAATTTATAGTGTTTAAATTAAGGCCTGTATATGGATCTATTTTCGAAAAATTCTACGAGATAGTAGTTTAAAATATGTAGAGAATTAACAAGATCACATAAAAGCACTTTAAGCAGCTAAAATATCATAAAGAACGGACAGTTCTTGTTTCGAAGAGACCTGACATCTGAGACTGAAAGGCAAACCTGAGTCACAACATAGACAACATTTTAATATGCCAAAGAAAGGAAAAGTAAAAATGAAGGTTACTTATTAAAGTTCATATCGGGAATTACTGCTTGACTAATGAACTGCGGATATGCACATTCATGCCAACTAAGTACTCAACAAGCTCTTGAAACATGCAGATGGTAGTACCAGTGACATTTACATCACCACCTGATGAAATCCCTTCAGATTAAATCAGACATATGACAGTATACAAAGCAGAATATTATTGCAGAATTGATACATACCTTAACTGCCAATCTTCCGTCTACAGCATTTAGGCTAAAAATATACAACAAAAAAAAGATAGTAAGAGTAGAGAAAGTATAGTCTCGTCTGCATATAATGTGAAGGATTATCAATGTACCCGATCACTGTTCGAAAAAACTACCACTAGATATGCTTCGCTTGGATAACTTGTCCGCTGAATCTTGTACTGTAGACTGCCCAAGTTGATCATCACCACACTGAGGAACCATGATTTCCACATCAGCTCCTAAATTTCTACGACGTTTTCTTTGTATTATGGCCAATTCATTCTGTGGATCTGATCCAACCTGAGAGCTGTCAGGTGTATTTAGCTGTCTATTTTTGTCATACCTAGCAGAGCAATAATGTCCCTCTCGTTGTAGGTTCCTAGCTTCTCAATTTCTTGTGAAAGTTCTCTTTCTGAAACAATTTGTGCCATTAAATAATGACAGAGGTATTGGTTCAAGACTTCAACTTTATGAATCACATACGGCAAATAAACAGGTTCCAACATATTGCTAGTTTGTAATATGGATGGATTAAGAGAAACATTTAATATAAACATGAACATCTCAGTAAGTACATGTAGAAAGGATGGGAAGTCCTAAAGCGAAGAGTTTTACATGAATCTCTTAGCCGAAAGCAAGAAATCTTTAAAGCACTCGGCTCAAATAGACATCTAAGTATCCCCATAAAAAATATGGTTAAAAATTCATCCACATTTTCAAAGAATAGCAAAGGTATAATGATTATGGTTATTCTTTCTTCTAAAAGAACTTTTTTTGAATAGCTATGAAAAAATGAGGAAAATTCAGTAATTATCGTAAAACATATGCAAAGTTGGTTCTGTAAAGCAGCCAAGTTCAAGTGGTATCATGTGCCATATTAATAGATCAGGAAACTACAATGATACTTAAAGTGCAGGACCCAATCGTTGTAGCAAGTATGCTCCACATTAGCAAGTTAGCACCTCATTACATATGGTATAACAAGACATGTATACTCATCTGGAAATGATTAATTCTTGACTCAAAAAATGTCTCAATATATTAGCGTCCTGCTGGAAAAACCAGACTGTTGTAACATAAATAGTTGAAATTAGTTGTATAACATGGGAGACTTAGCATAATGATCAACTTAATTAATAAGTGTGAGTTCTGTAAGGTACATTGAAAAATACCTAAAGTGAAATCATGAGGTATAATCCAAGAACATGCTACACCCTAAATATAATAGCCAACTAGTTCACCAAGTAACACCAGAGAAGAGTCATACTTAGATGAATTTGATCAACAAAAGAGAAATATTTTTCATATGTACCTAATTAACACAACCAATACACCATTGTTTAAGCATTTCCTGGCAACGCGAATCCTATTTCATACACCACAAGTGCATTGTATATATATGATATAATCAATTATATATACACAATATCAATACTTATTCATAATATCATACGCATTCAAAAATTAGGGCATATCAACTAATATACATACCATCATAAATTTCTTAAATTGAAACCTAAATTAGTGTGTATAAGTTTACTTTAGATTTAATATGTGTGAAACCAAAATTACAAGCTATTATGCGTGTTAGTGTGTATAAAATTGGGAAAATGGCAAAATTGAATACTAACCTTTAACTACAGGTAATAGAAGACAACAGTGCCAGGAGATTGAGAGAGGGGAAAGGGAGTAGTGAGGCGGAGGAGATTGAGAGAGCAGGAGGATGAGGAGGCAGCAGGAGATTGAGAGAGGGGGAGGTGGCATATCGAGTATGAGGTTTTTTCTTTTCTTTTCTTTTCTTTTTCTCTCTTCCTGCAGCAGATCGAGTATATGAGGCAGAGGGGAGTTCTGTGCTGAACTCAAGCTTTTGCCTCTCCAAATTTGGGCTTTAATTGTTCCTGCTTATTGGGCATGTGTGGGAGTCAGCTTTAGCCTCTCTAATTATGGAGTCAACCCAAAAGAAATTTCGTGCAAGTGGAATGTGGCAAAAAAAATGAAAAATGATATACATGTCGACAAATATTTGACAAAATTAGATTGCGATTAACGTGAAAGTGTATGCGATAATATAAAATAACTTAAAGTGAGACCCTTCTTAATTTCTACCTATTCCATATATGCACATACATCACAATCATAATTTGGTGAAAACATTTGCAATGTATAGTAGGACTCAAAAAAAAGTGAAGTGTATCTTGGAAGGACGTGTAATATTAATATTTGTTCTATTAGTATTTACAAACTTGGAACCCGTGCGAGGCACAAATTATCTTTCATATATATTTTTTGTTTATCAAAATAATTCAAAAAATTTTTAACGAGGTGTTTGATATCCAGTCTCATGTATTGATATACGTCGCAATCGTAATTTAGCATAAAACTTTCACAATACATAGCGGGGCTCTTTATCATACTTTTCGCATAAAAGAGTTTTTTTTTGTTTTTGTTATTTACTTTATAGTTTATTAAAATAAATAATTGATATTGTAAGCTACTTAAAAAGTGTTATTAAAAGTAAATTTACTGCTACAAAAAATTTAATGTATTTATATATAATACAATTTATATTCACTATAATTAATTCTAAAAAACTTATTTTAACAAAATAGTGACCAATTTTATCTCTCGCAAAAAACCTCTCATCAATAATATATAGCGAGTAATAATTCCTTCATTAATAGTATTTTTCTTCACAAATTTTCATCAAAAATTAGCGCCAAACATCTTTCTACTATCTCAATTTTGCGAAAGAAAAAATCTAAATTGTGGAAGATGTTTCTTTCAGAATAACTATATTGTCACTAAATTTTTTTTCTTCATTGTTCCCTCGCTAGAAAACTCATCATGTGAAGGAATGAATTCCTTCACAAAGTTTCCTTCACTACATCCCTAGTTTCATGTAGTGATTATAAATTACATACAATTTACTACAAATTCTAATTTTTGTAAATTAGAAAATATATCTATATGTATATGTGCTCAATTTTAATTTAAAAAATTATAACTCTCACCAAAAAAATTAAAACTGGGCATTTATTTTGAGACGAAAGGAGTGAAACATTTGATTGTATAAAATTGCGTTCAAATAAATAAAAATTTTCAAATGCAAAATGATGCGTTTTGGGGGGGGGGGAAGAGAGACCGAAACATGCTTATTGGGTTTATCTTAATTTTGGACATCAATTTACTAGTCGTTGCAAAACATTATACAAAATACGCAACGAAAAACAATTGTTGCCAATGAATGTGGCCCATATTAGGCAACGAAATATACCAACAAAAAACTTTTTGTTGCACACGATGAGGAGAAATCACATCGGCAACAAAAAAATAAATAGGCGGGGGGTTTTTTTTCCCGCCAACTAATTAGTAACGAAATTTTGCAACGACCTATGAATTTCATTGCGAAAATGAAAGCCTTTCACAAACTGCAACGAATGACAAATTTCGTTGCTAAACATGCATTTTTGGCAACGACTTTGTAAGTCGTTGCCCAAAAAATCGTTGTTAAATGTCCATTTTTTTGTAGTGAGCTATCTTACAACCTTTAGTAAACTGAAACAATCTGAAATTGTAGAATTGATAGCCAGTGGATTCACTGGTATACTTAGGTCTTGGTGGGAAAAACATCTCACTGAAGACACTAGATTATCAATTATCCATGCTATCCAGTTAGATGATGATGGCAACCCCATCTTTGATGAAGAGGTTGGTGTTGGTCCACAAACGACGTCAATACTTTAATATTTACAATAATAAAACAGTTTATTGGAACTCCTAGTAATATTAACGAACGAATTCATGATCAACTTAGTAATCTTACTTGTCTCACTCTAAGTGATTTTAGATGGTACAAAGATATTTTTACTTCTCGAGTCATGATGAGAAATGATAGTAATAAACTATTCTGGAAAGAAAATTTTGTTAATGGTTTACCCAATTTATTTGCTCATAAAGTTCACGAAGAACTGAGTAAAGATTTAGGATTTATCAATTATGATAATCTAACTTGTGGTGACATTATAAGCCATATTCAAAAAATAGGTCTTAAAATGTGTATTGATTTTAAAATTAGTAGACGACAAGCTAGTAAAGACAAGAAAAAGGCTAAATATGAATTAGGAACCTTTTGTGAACAATATGGTTTACCTCCTGTTGCTCCATCCAGAAGAAATCATAGGCATAAACATATTGAAAAACACAAAAGACGTAAACAATCCAGTCATAAAAAGCATGCTAGTCAAGAAAGTTATTATAAAAAACCATTTAAGTCTCATAAAAAGAATTCCCAGAGTCATAAAAAATAATAAAAGCAAAGTTATTTGTCACAATTGTGGGCAGAAAGGTCATTATAAAAATGAATGCAAAATAAAACAGAAACTTAACCAGTTAAACATCTCTAATGAAGACATTGAACAACTCTTTGAATTAATGAGAATAGAGAATAATTTTGATGAAGAATATTCTAATGTTTCTTATGAGTCTAGTAAAGAAACTACAAAAGAAACTGATGGTGGTTCTAAAGAAATCACTTTCTGTACGAATGATTGTAAAAATAATTGTTGTACAAAAAGATTAAATGTCTTAACAAAAGATGAAGAAGAACAATCTTTGTTAATAGGCTTAATTAGTAAAATTACAGATCCTTAGTTAAAAATCCAATATATGAATCAGTTAAAAGAATTGTTAACTAAAGAAAAAACTAATAATCATACGTTGGTAAAAAGAAGAGAGAAACTTGTTTTCAGTCTTAATAAGACTTTAGATAGATTTAAATCCCCTGTTAAAGAAGTTACCCTTTCAGAGTTAAATTCTGAAGTCAATAAACTTAAAAAAGAAATTTCGACAATTAAATCCCAAATTCCCAAGTTACAAGAAGAAATTAATAAATTACAAGATAAGCAACAAATCCTTCAAGTCGATGAATCCTCTGAAGATGAAGATCAGCCTGAATATTCTAATAAAAACGATGAAGAATTTGATCTCATTGTGCAAGGTCTTTCCCTGAACAGATTAAAAGATATTACTATACAAAAATGGTATATTAATATTACCTTAGTCATAAATAAGACTTTTATTCTTGAACTTTCTGCTCTAGTAGATATTGGTGCAGATATGAATTGTATTCAAGAAGGTCTTATACCTACTAAGTTTTTATGAAAAATGTGACGTCTCGGAATTTTGAATTTATTAAATAAGAATTTTAATTTTATTCTTATTACGTGGCATGATTAAATTGAATATATGAATATTGTGTATTTGCGGATAGTGTGTTATTTAATATTTTTATTATGTGGATATTATGCTTCGGTGTAATAGCGTTTGTGAATATGTGAAAAAAAATCCAATATATTTATGTGTATATATATTGGTAATTAGTAAGTAAATTTATTCATAAGGAATAAATGAGAATGTATTAAATTATATATTTAATATAGTAAATAAATTGTTGAAATCAATTTATGGAATGAAGTAAATGATTTTACTTAGTTATACAAAACGTAGTTGTATATATTAAATAAGGGAATTAAAATAATTAGTAGAAAGAATATTAATTATATTAATGTAGTTGATTATGAGCAAAAAGTGATAAAATATAATTATGGAAAATATTTCATAATTATTAAAATAAGTTTTATAATTTTTAGAAATATTTAATTTATTAATTTTTGGAAATATTGGAATACATTATTACATAATGTATCATTACGCGATATGTACAGAGGGTCTATTTGGGAAGCATGAGTTGAGGAGTAAGTAACGTAAGTATACTAATTAGTAGGTAGGTGTACTGTAAGTATATGTAATGTGTAACGTAAGTATGAACTATACATAATAGCATGAGGTGCTAGTTAACTAGATTGGTTAACCAGTGCTAAGTAGGAGGTGTTACTTGCTGAGGAAAATAAGGGTTGAGTCACGAATGTGCTAAGTAGGAGGTGTGGGTTTATAACCCATTGTGAGACACCAAGCAGATCCTTGGTCTGATACTAAAAAAAAAAATTGAAACTAAAGAGCTCTCACTCATACCCAGCTTTCTCACTAAATTTTCCATACGTTTCTATCATCAAACCCAAAATCTCTATCTCTCATTAAACTAAATTGCTTCAAGAGGTTAAGGATTAATCAAAGCAAGAAACGAAATTTTATCAAGAGTAATCAAGAATTCAATTCTTTGCAAGTTATCAAACCCAAATCAAGAGGTAAGACATTCAATTCAATTAAGAATTTCCTTTTTCTCCTTCTCCTCTTCAAAGCTTTATAATGGAAGTATTGTGAAATTGGAAGTTAATAGTTAGATGAATACTTGACATTGTTGTGAAATTGAATTTTAAAACTGGGTGATTAGTTGTTGTTGTGCGGAGGAACAAGGTGGGAGGATTCCATGGTGAATCCTAGGTAATCCATGAACAAATATCTATGAAACCTAAGAAAACGAAGAATGCACGCTACGTATCTCTTAAAATGCGTCAAAGAAGCTTAAAAGCTTACAAATGGATCATTAACCAAAGTTAGGAATTGGGAACTCTTTACATATGTCTAAGAATGTTATTTAAGCCATTTGGCAGAACCAAAACAAGTTTAAAAGCAAAAAGAATGAAATTGAAACATTTGGAAATTTTGAAAAAAAAACAGAGATGAACGCAGACTTTTGGACCTTATTTTAGGTGCCTTAATGACATTGTTAGAGACCAAACAATGATGGAAATCCTTCTTTGTAGCAAGAACTTGAAGTAGAAACAAACCCCAAGTCATTTGGACTTATATAGCAAAAGATATGTTAATCGAAAGGAGGCTCGAAGAAACTGCATCAGCAGAAAATTTCTCAAATGAGTTCTCAAAATGTAAAACATCAAGAAAGCTTTGGTTTTGCTAAGCAGTGGTAATGTAATCTACAATTAAATGCCCTTCAAGTATTGATTCGGTAAACATAAGAAGCTAAATGAAACTAATTATAAGTTGATAAAATTCAATTGTAAAGTTTCAATACCAATTCAAATGAAAGTATAAGAGCAAATGGGAATTAAATACAAAACTGGATAAAGTTATAAATAAGAAACACTTAACTTGTATGATTCAACTTGGGATGTTTATAGATGTTATAAATAACTCTATTATAGAATGATTTAAGACAACCAAGAAGTTATTAAAAAATTGATTTAAAATAGAATACGTAATAAAGCATTAAGACATTGAGTATACATTCAAGTGTATTGTTCAACGCACTCATATTAATCAAAATGAATGTGACGGTTGTCGAAGCACCGTGGCAAGAGATAGCAATGTAAATGATATTTTATTTCTCTAATAAAGAGAAAAAAAATATAAGAAATAGAACAGTAATGTTCATATAAGTATTATGCAAGTGTTCAATATGTGAATGTATAAACGCAATGTCAATTGTTATAAAACTCAAAGGAGGTTTTAAATTCAATGTAAAGAACATAATAATGATTTCTCGAACGTATTGAGATGTTGAGCGTACGCACGAATGTAACACTCAAGCACTCACACAAACCAAGATAAACACGTGACGTTCAAATGTCGAGATGCCATGACAAATGCTAAAAGACTTAAATAAAGTTATAAAAGAAATATTATAAATAATGAATAAAAGCTAATGCAAATCAATTGTGTGTTGACTATGTACATGTGTAGGAAATTATCAAGGACGGTTAACGTCAATCTTAAAGAACGTTAAAGGCAAGTTCTCTATCCTTGTGAAATGCTTGTTTACATTCAAGTATCTGAACTGTACTCTTTTACTGATGCAAGTTCTTTGTCCTTGCTCAATAATTAGTCATGTGCAAATCTCCTGACTATGCAAATGTTCTAAATTCATTCTACTCATATATCAAATGCAAATATTTTGAATTGTTCAATGATTGTGCCATAATACACCTCTTTAAAGCGTGAATATGCATAAACTGTTTAAGAAGAAGTCTATGCCATTTGAATCGGCTAGACACATGTAAAATGTTTCATTTTTTTCAATCTAAGTCTTTGAAATATTATTGATGCTAGATAGAGCTGTTAAACTAAATTGCTTTAGTTTGAACTCAAGACTGAGCATGAACATCCCTTATTTGGGAAAATTTTAATTTTGCCGAAAGGCAGTTACGCAGAATGCAATGTCGTTATGTTAAGATAGTGTTGATCAACGCAGGGCATAGCGGGATGATCACCCATCGTGCCTGTAAGACCAGACGGTTCGTAGATGAATATCTATAAGAACCTTTTTGAAAAGAAAAAGTTTGTGGTCCTTTGACCGCTTAGCTAAAGTCAATATGTCATTTCAAAAATGCAAGCGAGCCATGTTATTTATAAATGTTTCAAATGCTTTACAGTTTTGTTCCACAGTAAAAACATATCTTAAAGAAAGCATTTAATCCTTGCGATATGTTGTTTATTAACTGTTAATACTTGTTGAGCAATTAAATGCTCACTCTTGCTTGAAATTAAATGTTTTCAGTGAAACCCGAACGTGTAGAAGGCTCAGGAACAGACAAGGGGAAAGGAAAGCTGAACGAGTAGTCCACAAGTGTTGATTGTAATAAACGAATGTTATGTAATAATACTTAAACTATTATTAGTATCATGTAATGAAGATTTCTAAAGGTCTTAGAACCTGGGATTGTAATGAATAAGTTTGTAATAATGTTAGTTACCTTCATATTGGTTATTACTTTATAGATAGATACGTGTGAATGATTAGTATTGTGTAGCACTGAATAGGGGTTTGAAGGTACCCAGATTTGGGAGTGTCACAGGTTGGTATCAAAGCTGTAGGTTAGAAACCTTAGGTGGGGATACCTTAGGCTAGATAGAAGGGTCAGAAAATAAATAACTCAAATAGAGTTTAAAGGAGATGAATTGAGAAAATTCATTGTAAAACCAAATAAAAATAATTTAAATGAAACTATTATTTGTTATGTGTATATATAACTTGTATTGTGTACTAATCGAGTTATTTAACTATGTGTAGATGGCTGGAGTTCAAGAAGACCCAATAGAAATTGAGGAGCAGATCGTTCCACAACCAATAGAGCCACAATCAGCACAGGAACCGGTGCAGGTGGTGGTGATGATAGATTCTGATTCTGATTCGGACGAAGATCCCGAAGAGGAACCTTATGAAGACGAGGCTCAGAATAATGAAGAGGTTGGGGATAATAACATAAATCCTGAAATTCAAGAGGCTCTTGTGCAACTAGGAGCATACGTCCATCTTTTACTAAATAGGGATACATAGTTGACCACTCGACTCCAAGTTGCCGAGGAGAAAGCTAATTACTATGAGAACAAAGTGCAAGAAATGCAAGTAGAGTTGCATCAAATGAATAATGTGTGGGATGAAGAAATTCTAAAAAGATAAAGGGCCGAGGAAGAAGCTCACAATTTCAGACAGAAAGTGCATGGTATTAAAAGGAAAGCTGATGACATGAACTACGCTTACATCACTTCGATGGAACGTGTGTAGGATGAGGTTTGGACCTACCCTGATGAGATCGGGCAGTTTCATTGCTCTATTTCTCGTGCCAGGGTGATTGCTATCACCGAAGCAGAAAGGCTCAACACCATTGCCCATAGGATAACTTAGAATGATATGATATTTTCTGAACAATGTGAAAATGTTTGTAAATATGTGTACATGGTTGTATATATGATGTAAATATGCTAGTATGACTATATGTATCCCACTTTTGTAGTAGTATTGGGATATCTTTTGAGAATCCTAACTCAATAGTAGTTAAGGGTTAGGATATGAGAAATCTTTTGATATAAAGGTTAGAAATGGCATGTAAATAGCAAGTAAAATGCTATAGTATGGAAATAGTCGATGAGCTATTGAAACGACAAAGATGTTCAGGGCTACTGTAATAGAAGCATGTTTAATATATAATAATATTAAATATGTTTGTTATGAATAGTGTTGTTATACATTATATGAAAATGTGTTAAACCAAGAAATAGTTTGCTAATAATAAAATTTATTAAACAGAAAAATGCCGCCAAAATGGAGAGGAGGAGAAAGATAGAGAACGCAGAGAGATAGAAATGAAGAATCGAATAATGATACTGAAAACGAGGGTAGGGGTCAAGAGAACCCAATGCAGCAATTTGTTGAGTTACTGATGGGAGCACTTCAGAATAGAAACCATCCTAATCCTAATGTTAACATCAACCCTCCGGCTATACCTTTAGCAAATTTTAAAGACTTTAAAAGTGTGGGACCACCGGAATTTCGTGGAACCACTGAGCCTATTGAGGCTCCAACCTGGGTAAAAGAAATCGAAAAAGCTTTCGAAGTAGCTAGAGTAGGTGACGAACAGAAAACCTCGTTCGCTGCTTACCTGTTAAAAGGGGAAGCCAATTATTGGTGGGAAGCAAATAAGACTAGGGCTGGAGAAGGAGTAATTAGCTGGGAAAGATTCAAGGAAATCTTTTTCGAGAATTATTTCCCAGAAAGCATGCAGAATAGAAGGCAAGTTCGATTCTTAGAACTGAAACAAGGGGACATGACTGTGCCCCAATATGCTGCAAAATTTAATGAGTTGGCTAGGTTTGCTCCACACTAAGTGGACACTGAAGCCAGAAAAACAAGAAGGTTTGAGCTGGGCTTAAAACCCTGGCTCTACAACAAGGTTGCCGTGTTCCAGACTGAGTCGTTTGGAGTACTCTTAGAAAAGGCTATAATAGCCGAAGAGGGAAGTGAGGCCATGAGCCTCTATAATAAAGAAAGAAAGGATAAGGTAAGACCCGAGGGAACATTTAAATCTGAGAGGGGAAGTGGTAGTGGAAGTAATAAGAGAAAATGGAATGATTTTGGGAATACCGAACATCAGCAAGGAGATCAGAAGAAGAGAATAGACGCATGTAAGAACTGTGGAAAGAATCATTCTGGGATATGTTTAAAAGGAAAAGTTGTATTCTACAAATGCGGGCAAGAGGGACACATTGCTCCTAATTGTCCCAATCTGAGGAAGACTTCAGGATGTTTTGTTTGTGGATCGATCGATCATTTGGCAAAGAATTGCCCAAAGAAGGGTAATGAGGGAGGAAATGGCAACAAGTGGAACAACAGTGGGAAGTTAACAATAACTGGTCCCTCTCCATTGAACAAGCCAACAACGACGACCTTCAATATGACGGTCCAAGACACAGTAGCAGCCGGAGGTGGAATTTCAGGTATTATTCCGATCAATTATATAAATATATATGTTTGATTCGGATGTGACCTATCTTTCTTTGAATATTAAGCTTACGTATACCTTTAGAAACATTAAAATTTTTCAAATACAAGCATAAAAAAAAGAGAATTTTAGGAGAAGAAATAAGTTAATCATATTAATCGTTAATAAAAGGATAATAAAATCTAAAGGAGGAATTTGAGTTTTGGTTAAGTTAAATCATACCAGTTAAATATAGAATATTAATATTGTATTTACTATGTTAATATTGCAAACATATAAGCAAGACTATAGACATAAAAGTGAATATGAATTTATCCAGATTAAGAAAGGGTTAATTAAGGTACGATCTAGATAATTGATAGCATGAAAGAATCACAATGCTGGAAGTGCAATGTGGAAAGAAAAAATTTAAATAGAAAAGTTACCCCGTATAAGGGAGAAATTTTGTTTTACGATTCCGGGGACGAAATCTTTATAAGGGAGGGAGAATGTGACGTCTCACAATTTTAAATTTATTAAATAAGAATTTTAATTTTATTCTTATTACGTGCCCTGATTAAATTGAATATATGAATAGTGTGTATCTGTGGATAGTGTGTTATTTAATATTTTTATTATGTGGATATTATGCTTTGGTGTAATAGCATAGTATTTAAATTATTAATTTCGTGAATATGTGAAAGAAAATTCAATATATTAATGTATATATATTGGTAATTAGTAAATAAATTTATTCATAAGGAATAAATGAGAGAATGTATTAAATTATATATTTAATATAGTAAATAAATTGTTGAAATCAATTTATGGAATGAAGTAAATGATTTTACTTAGTTATACAAAACGTAGTTGTATATATTAAATAAGGGAATTAAAATAATTCGTAGAAAGAATATTAATTATATTAATGTAATTGATTATGAGCAAACAGTGATAAAATATAATTATGGAAAATATTTCATAATTATTAAAATAATTTTTATAATTTTTATAAATATTTAATTTATTAATTTTTGGAAATATTGGGATACATTATTACATAATGTATCATTACGCGATACGTACGGAGGGTCTATTTGGGAAGCATGAGGTGAGGAATAAGTAACGTAAGTATACTAATTAGTAGGTAGGTGCACTATAAGTATATGTAATGTGTAACGTAAGTATGCATTATACATAATAGCATGAGGTGGTAGTTAACTAGATTGGTTAACCAGTGCTAAGTAGGAGGTGTTACTTGCTGAGGAAAATAAGGGTTGAGTCACGAATGTGCTAAGTAGGAGGTGTGGGTTTCCCGATCAAATCCTTGATAAAACTCAACTCCAAAGATTTTTAGGATCACTTAATTATATTGGTGAATTCTATAAAGATCTTAGAAGAATCTGTAAACCCTTATTTCAGCGTTTACAGAGTAATCCCCCTTCTTGGACTAACATTCATATTTCATTTGTCCAACAAGTTCAAAAATATGTTAGGGCTTTGCCTTGCCTTAGCATTTCTAATGATTCAGCATTTAAAATCATTCAAATTGGCGCCTCTGAGCTTGGCTACAGAGCTATTCTCTTTCAAAAATTAACTCCGACTTCTGCTGAACAAATAGTCAGATTCCATTATGGTGTATGGAATCCAACACAAGTTAAATACAGTACTATAAAAATGAAATTTTATCACTTGTTTTATGTATTAATAAGTTTCAAAGTTCTTGGTCATATTCCAAAACCTTATAATTCGGTTCTGGCTAGTCAAACCAAACCTATTGACCCCTTATGTTCATCTTCTTCCAGTAATCCAGGACCAAAGAGTCTGAATTCACAGTACATCCCTAGTCATGAAGTCAACCTATTCCATATTGAACCTTTCATGAAACCTAAGGATGATCAAGTCATTCTTGCTTCCAATATTTCCCTGCCGGTTGGTGTGACGCCCCCAAATCTGGGTACCTCAAACCCGAATTCGGTGCTACACGGTACATCCCATTCCATACAACATAATAGACATGAATGTAATTACTATATTATTACAACACGTCTTACTCTCAATCCCAGGTTCTATTGTCATAACATCATTCCAAATACATAATAAGTCTTAATATTACAACATTACTAATACAAATAAACTACGACGCCATCTAGACGTTCATCTTGCCCTTTCCCTTGTCCTTACTAGAACCTTCGACCCGCTCGGACTTAGCTGCAATGTTTAATATAAAGCAAGAATGAGCATTCAATTGCCCAGCAAGTATAAAAGTTGAATAACAACAATATCATCAATCATATCATTTCTCTTCAACAACTGAACAATAGTTATGAAATATTCTGAATAAACAGGAATAATACTTTGCGTTCGTTTTAAAAATATATTTTTGAAACGACATTGAGTGGTCATAAGACCTTGAACTCTCTTTTGCTTTCTTAAAAAGGTACACAGCAATATAACTGTAAACCGTCTTACTTACGAGCACGTCTAGGTGATCAGCCTATTGTTCTCTATGTTGATCAACACTCTAGCTGGAAACGACTATATGCGTTTGTTTAGGCGCTCGATGCCTTGTCAGAATAACTGACTAAAAACTGTCCCTAATATTAGGGTTGTTCATCTCATTCATGTCTCGGAATCCTAACCAAAATAATTCGGTTGGATAGCTCTACTTAATCATCAATAACATTTCAAGGATTTATTATCAAATCAATAAACCATTTCAATATCTGTCTAGCCGAAACAAATGGCATCGACGTTCTCTATAACAGTTCATATATATGTGAACTTGAAAGCTTCAACAATTTATGTCATAACATAGCTCGAATACTTGTGCAAATACTGAAAGATTTACATAAGTAAGGAATTCACACAACCATATATGTATTGCGTAAATCGAAACTTCAAACATCGCATGAGAGACATGAGAATATAATCAAATGAATCAAATAAACTTGCACAATATACGTCTTTTGTATAAGATACGAAACTTGCATTCAATACTGAAAATGAATGAAGCTAGAGAACTTGCCCAACACAAGGGTTAGACAAGGGTTTAGGAAACTTGCCTTAAGCGCTTGCTACTATTCGACGTTAATCGTCCTTCAAATATGTCCTACGCTTTTAAACACATATTCACATACCAATTAGTCTCACAATAAACAACAAACATTGGCTTACATTAATCAACACATTATATCATTACGAACATTGATTGCCACTACGACTACACAAACGGGGGTCTCGCGGGGGAGTAGGGGGCAGCGCCCCCTGAAAGCCAAACCAAAAATGCAACTAAGCTATTCATTTCATTTAAGCAAATCTCACGTGACTAAGTCATTTCATGCTTGGTTAACCAATTAATAACATGCTTCATGTATTACTACTTAAGAGGTTCACATACACTTGCCTCAAGCTTCAGTTCATGAAAAGAAACAACTGGGCAACTCTGCAGTACGGCGCGGCCGCGCTGCTATTTGGCCTAGGAGTGGCGCGGTCGCGCTACTCCCCCAGATGCACTTTTTTGGTTTAATTCTTACACTGTTCAACTTTTAAATGCTTGGGGTCATTCTACTATTACACTAACATAACATACATATGCTTTGGGGTATTTATAACATGTTGGGTCTATGTAAACATGCATCAAATCAACAACACGAAACAACAAAGAAATTCAGCTCTGCAGACCAGCTCGGTCGCGCTGGTTTTAGGCTTGGGAGTGGCGCGGCCGCGCCACTCTGCATCCAGGGACTTCCAGGTCCTGCTACTGCAGAACCAAAAACCAACAATTTTTGATTTCGTCCCATTTGCTTCTTAGCCATTATACAACAAGTCTATACGACTTAAAACATGCTTTTACAACTGAGCCATGCATCATAACATCGTTTAATCAATTAATCATTCCTAATTCTCATGTTCCTTAGAGAAATCATTCTCTTGGACATTAAACCAAATAGTTGGTGGGCATGGCTTTAGAGTTCATAACTCATAGCCTATCATTAACCAAACCAAGATTACATTATTAACAAAACATGAACAACAATCCACTAATGTCCATTTCAGTCCATTTCTTGATTCCTTATGCATAGGTTCGATTCTCATTCATTGTTCCACTTTCACATACCATTAACAAGGTTTAATAGAGCTAATCAACATTTATAAATGTTCATGAGTAACCAAGCAATTTCAGCCACACAACTCCAACAAAGCAACCAAAGCAAAACTAAGAACTTGGAAATATTGTGGAAATGAGCTAAGCTCTATATTGCTTACCTCTTGGAGCTTGTTCTAAGGTGTTAAATGATTCAAATAGCAGCTGCTACCACACTCCTTCTTCTTCCTCAATTCACCCAACTCACTTAACTCTTACACTCTCTAAATTTTCAGTTTCAACACTTAGTAAAAATCAAAGGAATGGAGGCTAAGCAATGGGAGAGTATATATAGAAGAAGAATTGAGCTTCAAGGATGGGTTGAGGGCTGAGCATGCCAGACATGGCAGCTCCCCATACTCGGGTGGGAGAGCTTCGGCTCCTCCAAGGCTTGGTCGGCAATTTGGGTTCTCCCCCTCCCTTCTCCCGAGTTGTTCTTCCTTCACCAAATGCAAGGAATTGAATCTCCCCATGCTCTCCCACGTTCTTTGATTCTCTTCTTCTCTCCTCTCCTCTTCACTCCCGTACTCTTCTTTCTCCTTCAATGTTCAGCTGATCCTATAACCCATTTTCCTCATGGGTTATGGGTTGTGGGTCATGGGTTGTGGGTTTGGGTCATGGATTTGGTCCATGGGTCTTGGGCTTCAATTAATAACCTATTGGGCTTCTATTGGACTCCAAATTTAATAATCTATTGGGCTTCTAATAAAATTCAATTGGGCTCAAATAAAATCCCACACTTGAATTATTAACCCCTCCCATTAACGTTTTCGCGAAATTATGAAAAGTCATAAGTTTAAAAAATACGTCTTTTGCGTAAATAGTGCTTTAGCGCTATTCCTTAAAATAATTTAATCAATACCATAAAATAATAACAATAAAAAATTATCACTTATACATCATATGTAGTAATAAAATATTCAAACACATAACACGGAATAATATTAATAAAAGTTCAATTTATTCAATAAAATTCATAGGCTCGTGTTACAAAGCTACCCACGATTCGCGGTCGTTACAATTGGCATTTCCTTCCTCTTGCTCCTTATAAATCTCTTACGTATTATAAAGACATTCTTATCCAAACAGAGTCAATGCTCATCAAACCGATATATATATATATATATATATAAGTAGAAAATCCAAGAAAAAAAAAGGAAAATAAATAAATAAATAAAAATAAAAATTTAATTATATATGAATAAATGCATTGACTAGTTTGGTTATGTGGCCTTTGTTACTCGGGTAATTAGATCCGTAGGGGTGTCTTAACACCTAGTGTCCTAAAGTCAACTGGCTTGGGAGTCACTGATCGAAAGCTCACTACATGGGGACTTTGAAAAGCCTAAGAGAGTCAGACATTGCACAGTCAAATGTAAACGCGAGATGAAGCGTAAAACACTCTCGTGATAGTTTCATGTTAATTGGAGGTTTGATGAGTATTTGATGAGTAGGTTTCCTGTTAATTGGATTGTTGTTTATTTCCATAGTTTCATGTTACTTTTCATGAATTTTATGTTGTTTTTGTAGGACATGTGCTATGGAATTGGATTGGTAATAGTTGGATGGAAGCAGCAGCAAAAAGCTCAAAAACTGCATAATATGGACCAGCGCAGCCGCGCCCAAATATCAAAGGGAAGCAGTGCGGCCGCGCCACTCTGAATCTTCTAAAATATGCTCAGCCATTTCTAGCGTGGTCGTGCCTGAGCGGGAAATTGGACTTTGAATTTATTTGACTTTTTAACTGTAATTGAGTTGTAACTGAGATTTAAATTAGATTTGTGATTAGATTCGTGTCGGGAGACTATAAATAGTTATTTAGATTCAGTAGATAGGATCTATTACTTTTAGTACTGAAACCCTATTTTGAAAAGAGGACCTAGAGGCTTGAAGCAGTTGCAGGAGTACAACGAAGTCAGTGTAGAAGCTTTGGAAGAGATTAAAAGATTGTCAACACAATTTTTCTTCTTTTCTTTATCTTTTAAGTTGTATTTCGGAATGCTATTACAATTGTCGACGATGGATTTTAATTTAATTATGAACTAAATTCTAGTTTAAGATTATAATGGATCTTATTGCGTAGCTTTTATTGATATGCTTCCTTATTAATTATTGTTGATTATCATCGGATTGTCTGTTATGATTTGTGATTAATTGCTTAATTGTCTTATCAACAATTACCGTTATAATATATATGAACTCGAGAGATGGATTATTAGGTTTAGATCTGATCATAATAGCATGTAATTGTGTTTTCTGCATGGTGATGGAACTCATGATTTGTGTCTAGGATAGAGATATACCTATACACCGCATGTAATCTGATAGGGAACCTGTGCTTTAAATCCTTGTTAATTGTAATTCATATAGAGATATAGTGAATTAGTTAACTAGGGTGTTCACCTTAATTTTATCATCTGTGGATTTAAGTTAATTTGTTTATGATACATCAAGAGATGGTCATAAATATTGATGAGTTCTCGATTAACAATCTAGAATAGTTAGCATAATTTAACAGAAAGTGTATTGTTTTGAGTGAAGCAATAAGTGATGTTGTAATCTCAAGTCCCCATAATCTGTTTTCAATCTTGAGGTAGTTAAAATTAGTTTAATCAATTTCTTATTCTTATATAATTCACAATTTCAATCAATTGTTTAATAAAATCGAGTTAATACAAAATTGATAGTTGTTACTGTAAATTATAGTTTTTCTCCGTGGGAACGATACTCTCTTATCATTATATTACGTGTGGACTGTGTATACTTGCGTATTTTGCTAGTATAAATTTAGGAAAATACTAATTATCTAAAATTCTCCTTAATTTTAAATCCAAAGAAACAATCGCCTCAATAGATTCTAACTATCATACAACCTAGATCTATCAGTCTAGATTTAATATAACAACAACATTAAGAATTAGAGAATTAGGTTATTCCAAGCAACAATCACATAATCAGTGATTATTTAACTTGCCTTCTGATAATCTTAGCAATATTCAAAAACATGTCCACAATTATGTATTACTAATTGCTACTTATGATCAGATACAATATCGTTTGCTTAATATTATATCTTAATCTAGCAGATGATATTAATCAGATTAATCAAATTGGCCATATTAAATCAATCCAATCAAATAACATGCAATCAATTAAAGCAGATTATCAGAATAAATTTCATGTAAGAAGGAATAAATAATATAAACTTAATCAAACCATTAATTGTAAAGAAGGTTCAATATCCATTCGGTGCTGCTGCGCCATAATTTGAACTGGGACCGGCGCTGCCGCGCCACCTGTCCAGAGTTTGCATGTTTAGCCTCAGTGTTGCCACGCCATTTTCCCAGCTATCTTTGGCGCTACCGCGCCAGATGTCCAGAGATTTCTTTTCCTCTTCTCAGCAAGGCGTGATCGCGCTGTTTCTCAAGCATCTTCTGGCGCTGTCGCGTTAGAACTCCAGCTAGCATCAACTTTCATCTTTTTCTTCTTTTTGCGTTCCAATCCTCCTGAATTCAATAAACACCTTAATAAGTTCATATACACATAAAACATGTAATAAAACTAAATATAAATGAATCAAAATATATGAATATTATGCACTCATCAAGGTATAATTTTTTTGAGAAATCCACAAAACAGGCAAATTTTTTTAATTATTAATTTAGTATCAACGATTGCGGTCGCTAAACCTTTCAGCGACTTCTGCAGGCTCTAAGTATTAGTGGCCACTCATGTGACGCCCCCAAATCCGAGTCCTTTGAACCTCAGATTCGGTGCTCACGATATATCATACACATCACATTTATCTACCCATTCCTTATGAATTACATCATGCATTCCATTAACTTAAAACAAAATATATAATCATCCCAGGTCTTCCTAACCTTAACATTACATACCTAATAATACAAACGGTTTAAGTCAAAATATAACATAATACTCATCACATAAGTAACACTATTCGGTTATCCTTCTTAGACCCTTCGGCTACCTCGACTTTAACTAAAAAGTTTTATTTTAAGAAAGGGTGAGCAACTAATTTGCTCAGCAAGTTAAAGCGTACAATAAAGGATATATTATGAACAGAAGAGTTTAACTTTCTGGAACTTCAACAATGTTTCAAAGATTTTAAAGTAGCTGAACAATAAATCATTTCAAATAATAAGAATTTTCTTGAATTTCATGCTGAATAGTACATTAAGAATGAAAGAGTTAAAATTCTTTCGAAGATTCAATAATATTCAATTGATTATGAAAGATTAGCAATACTGCAATAATAGTCAATAAAGTGGGATTATACCCAGATTTCATGTTGAGTGATCACAATGGATCTTGAACTGCTAGAGGAATCATCAGTAATTAATAATACTGAATACCTCAAGAGTATAAGTTAATCGTATAGACTAAATATACTCTTCTGCAAGTACGTGAAGGGATCAGCTTCATTGTACCCGTGATTATGCATAATACTCAAACATAGCGCGCAGGTCAGATGTCCGACAGTAAAGTTCCCCTTTTTATAAGGGTTGTTCATCTCAGTCTTATATCATGAGTCTGTACCACATCAATATGGTTTGGATTGTTTTCAATGAAATACTTTGAGTTCAACATATTATATAAATTTTGATCTAGCCGAATCAAATGACATATATCTTTGATAACAAATTAGTTCAAATAATAGAACGTTTCATGCGATATCAATTTAATATTAGTCTAGCTGAAACAACTAGCTGATACATGGCTCATAAACAGTTTATAAATAAAGAACTCTAATTATTTCACAGTTCAAATAATAGAACATGAAATCAATTGCACAAAGTGCGAATACCAATAATCATTATAGATGTAGAATAATCAACAATAATTATCCACTAACATGCTTGAAAAATAATAACTCAAGTTTGAGTTAGGAAACTTGCAATAATGTAAAAAGTTTAAGATTAGAAACTTGCTCAATATAAATTTGAGTAAAGTTAGGGAACTTGCAATAATGTAAGAAGTTTAAGATTAGAAACTTGCTCAATATAAATTTGAGCAAGGTTAGGGAACTTGCCTGTCTGACGAGCTACATATATCTTTAGCTTTAATTAATACTCTTTGAATGACCTAGCATTAATAAAGGTTGGTCTATCAATTAGTACTACACATAATTGCACATCTTTATGCTTCCTTATGCTATTTATCTAGCAGATAAATCAATCATCTAGCACACATAATTTAATAGGATGTCATTAATCCTATTAGACATTTAATTGATCTTAGGTCAATGATTTAATTAATTAATAATATTGTCCTTAAGTGGTAAACACTTACTAAACCTTTATACAATTTATTATAATTGTTTAATTAATGTGTCATGTAAATTCTCTTTACTTTATTAATTAACTCCGTCTTCATTTAATTACTATTTAATACTAGTTAAATAGTAATTAATTAATTACCTTTAGTTATTATTTAATAAGAAATAATTACTAATTATATTTACTTATTATTTAATGTTAATCAAATAATAAGTAATCAAATTATTAATCTTATTTGTCTTTAATAATTATTTACTATTAATTAAATAATAATTAATTAATTGTTTACCCTTATTTATTATTTAATCTTAATTAAATAATAAATAATTAATTTATTAACTTTATTTGTCTTTAATTATTATTTAATATTAATTAAAAAATAATTAAGTAATTATTTGTCCTTATTTATTATTTAATATCAATTAAATAATAAATAACTAATTTATAAATTTTATGTGAGTTAACTAACATATGAGTAAATAATTATCATTATTTATTACTTAATTTTTTATTAAATCACCTTGACCAAAATTGGAATGAATCTGAATATTTAGATAAGGTTAATGAGATGTTGAGATCCACTTCACATAAGTCAACAAAATAGAAACATGTATCCGAGCCAATTCATCCACACTTTGAGCATATTAGTGAATGTTTTCCTGAGGTTGACTTTACGCACAACTGTGATGAAAATTATGGTTATTTTCAATTTCCTAGACCTCCTGAAAATCTTGAAAAGTTCACACTCACTTGTCCATTTGTATCATTCATTTATAATCACATACTTTTTAGGATTTATGAAATTCGTAGGTATGTACATTTGTTTTCTTAATTTCTCACCACATTTTCTTGCAGAATAAATGTCCCACATACAAGGTACAATTCTTTCATTTCTTTGTTCTCTATTTTTAATGTGCATACACTGAGGACAATGCATGATTTAGGTATGGGGGAGTTTGTTTGTATTATTTTATTAGATTTTTTTCCTTTTTTAGGAAAATATAGTAAAAAAAATTTAAAAAAATTTTGTTTGACTTTTTATGAGTTGGATTAATTCTAGTAAGTATATGTGAAGCAAAACTCATGAGTAAGATTAAAAGAATTAGAACTCTTGAACCTTTGATTAGATACAAAATCTTAGTTTGAAACACCATCTAGAATAAAATTGAGTTCCTAAGCATTTTTGCACTTTACATTCACACTAACTCTTAGTTGTGGAGGATAAACTATGATTCGAGCAATTTCAAAAAAAAAAGAAAAAAAAGAAAGAAAAAAAATTGAAAAGGGAAAAGAAAAAAAGAAATAAATAACTGTTTAAATGTCCGTTGAACGAAATAACTGGGTATCCAAGCCTCAGGAAGCATCGATATTCACGCTGAAAAGTGTGATGGATATAAGCAGTTTGACTAGTCTAATTTTGTGGCCTTTGTTACTCGAGTTAGTAAGCCCTTAAGGGTGTTTCTACACCTAGTGCCCTAAAGCCAACTGGTTTAGGAGTCATTGGTCCAACGCTCGCTACATATGTAACTCTGAAAAGCCTAAGAAAATGAGACATTGCACAAGTCAAGGGAAAAAATTCAAAAAAAGAAAGGAACGAAAAAAAAAGAATGGGAAAATGAAAAAAAGAAAAAAAAGAAAAAAAAAGGAAAAAGAAAAAAAGAATTTGCTTGATTTTCATGGTAAAAATCTCTACTAAGAGTTACATCACATACACATGCATGCATACATCACATGAAATAAATTTTATGAAGGATGGTGCCTAGAATGAAGATAGAGTATTTTTGATAAGGTAAAAGTGTAATTTTGAATTTAATTTTGATTATGTATAATGCCCATGGATACTTAGAAGTTTTCTTTCGATTTCATAATTGGTTAAACTCAAAAATATTTTATTTTGAATTTTGAATTTTGTGGGTATATTTACTGCAAACCCTCACGAGACACAACTCGTCCACTTGGGGTTTAAAGGCTTGTTGCACATGCTAAGTCCAATCGTGTTTCTTACGAAAATGGGGTAGTTTAGTTTTTGTTTTCATTTTATTTTCTTTTTGTTTTACTCGAGGACGAGAAAAAGTTAGGTATGTGGGTATTTGATAGACATAATTCATACATTTTATTATCCCTAATTTTGTCATTTTAATTATATTAGTTTATTTAATTAATATGTTTATTTTGTTTTGTAGAATTTAATATTTTATTACAACAAAGTCAAAATCTTGGTGATCGAGCATTATTTAATGCTCTCATTCATGTAAGGAAATATCCACCTAGAATCCTATAAGGAGAAGGAAAGAGGCAGAATAATCTTGGTGTGCAAGTCAAATCTAGCAAGAGAAATGAAAGTCTATCTAGAAGATCTCTTTGAGAAGTTGATTTCTACTAGGAAGTTGAAACCTACATGGAAAGGAACTCTTGGGAGATTACCATGTAGAGATTGAAATCAAGAAGGAAAGAAGAGAAAAAAAAGAACAAAAGCGGTCAAGTTCAATGAACATAAATTAGGGCACAAATTTATTTCCCCTGTAAATAGGTCTCTTATTTTAGAGAGAGTATTAGGTTTTCTTTTATGTATTAGTTTAGATTAGGAGTAGGAGTAAATTAAATTATTTCTTCATTGTACGCTTGTTGGAGGATCATTAATTAAAGGGAGTTTTTTTATTTAATTTTTAATTTTCTTCTTCTTCTTTATTTTAGTTTGCTTATTTATTTTCATGTCTAGTTAATTTCTTTAATCTAGGATGAAGATGTAATTAAATAATTATTCATGATAATATTTTTTATCTCTTCTATTATTTATGCTTTTATGTTTAATTGATTTCGCCTTCATGTTTCATTATTGAAATACCTCCATTTTATAGTTCTTATGTGATTTTAAATTAATTAAGAGGTTTTGATAGATTATTGTTAAGATATGAGTTTTTCATAATTCATGCTTGCTCAAAGAAGTTTTGATGGGTTATAGTTAATCCTTAAATTTTCATAGTTTATGCTTGCCCACGTTAACTATAGAATTACTAAATTAAGGGGAAGGAAGATCAAAATCATAATTAAGTTATAAAAATAGAAGAGATTGAATTACTTGTTATGTTTGTTATTTAATGGATTCGAATTCCTAGATTGCTTCCTTATTATTAGTTAGTTTAATTATAGTTAATTGATTCTCAATCTTTATTTCTAATTCGCCTAAAATAGATATTAAGGATATACTAAAATTAATCTAGTCTCTGTGGGTTCGACATGTACTTGTCAGTTCTTCAATTTGACACTGTGCACTTGTAGTTACTGTAATACCCGTGAATTTTGAACATCCTTATTAATTAAATCTAATTTAATTTAATGAGTTAACGTTGTATTCTATTTAAATCAACTTGGGTTAATTGGTGGGAGATGTATAAGATGTGTCTATACTCGTGTTGGCAGGTATGATATAACTATGGTTAAGAGATAACCATAGCTGAGTCAAGTGTAGGAATTGGTGGGTAATGACTAAAATGGCCAAGAGTGGTTAATAACCAAGGTAATTATGTAAGAGCAATAACCATTGTATATCCAAGTGGTTAATAACCAATGAAATGATGGCGGGATAATAACCATTGTGTTTAACCAATGTAATGATGGCAAGATAATAACCAATGTCTAATAACCAATGAAGAATGGGTAATAATTAATGGATAATTAAGATTTTGCGAAAAGACTATTTTAACCTTGAAAGAGGTTGGGAAAGGACTAAAATACCCTTGAGGAAGTTGCTAGGAAACTTCCTACTATTGATGAATTGACCAAATTGCCCTTGCCTAGTCATGATTAATGACTATTTTGCCCATAGTCTCTACCTTCCTATAAATAGGACCCCTCACCAAAGTTAACAAGGGTTGGCTCACTTATTATTCACCAAGTAGAGAGTTTGTGAGCTTGAGAGAGTTTTGAAGAGAGAAGCAAGAGCAAGTCTTGTGAGAGGAAGAAGAAGACCTTGAAGTGTTTACGCCATCTCCATCCGCATAGCCATTAAAGCTAGGTATAAACTCCATTCCTTCAAACCCTAGTTTCTTGTTGCTAGTATTATATTATGAATTCTACACGCTATTTTGTTGGAAACTTTTATGTGTGTTGATTGGGGTTGGTGATATAAAGGGAGTATTCATGGATCTAAGTTTTTATTTTGTTAGATCTATATATTTTTTAAAGAATGCTTAACTCATGATTTTAAAACCTAGGTGATGGCAAATAATGGTTTAGTATGTTTTATTAATAATATGTTGAAGTTTAAAAATATTTGTAGCAAGTTTTAGTGGTTTGATGGGCTAAAATATGTGTACAATAATTTATTGGAGTACAAAATTTATTGAGGAAAAATATTGATTTAAGTCATAAATATTTTATTGTAATATTAGAAATATTTTTCTTGGTCATGGGGAAATTTTTTTGGAATTTATTTTGGAGATTTAAAACTTGTTTAATGGTGATTAGAACTCATTTGGTGTGAAAAGAAAAAAAAAGGGAAAGGAACCGCCTGGAAGCACCCCCGCGCTCAGCCGAACCACACCTGGCCGCGCATGGCGCGCCAGGGGTGCAACCCTGGCCGCGCATTGCGCGGCAGGCTCAAGTTGGGTCGCACGGGCGTGCACTAAACGACGCCGTTTTGGGCCAGACAGGGAAGCTCGCGCGCAATGCGCGGGCGGCGATCAGGCGCGGGAAATTACCATATTGCCCCCCCGCCTGATTTTCGCATTAATTACCAGAATGCCATCCGAAATTAGTTTTAATTAATTTTAATTAATTTAAATACTTTAAACAATATTATTAATTTTGTAAAAATTAGTAAATGCACAAAAATTAAGTTTTGGACATTAAATCTTAAACTTTATAAATATATTGTATTAATTAATTATTGTTTAATTATTATTAAATAATGATTAATGATAATTAAGAATTGTAAATTAATTATTTATTATTTGATTAACTTTAAATAATAAATAAACTTAATTAGTTATTATTTATTATTAAATAATAACTAAAGATAATTATTACTTACTAATTAATTATTTATTATTTGATTAACTTTAAATAATAA
The DNA here is from genome assembly GCA_034770075.1 of Aralia elata. Classification (NCBI taxonomy): domain Eukaryota; kingdom Viridiplantae; phylum Streptophyta; class Magnoliopsida; order Apiales; family Araliaceae; genus Aralia; species Aralia elata. The sequence goes on along the minus strand of CM068384.1, from coordinate 103,230,815 downwards.
ATAAACCTAATTAGTTATTTATTTTTAAATAATAACTAAAGGTAATTCATATTTACTAATTAATTATTTTTTTTTGTTAACTTTAAATAATAAATAAATATAATTAGTTATTATTTATTATTAAATAATAACTAAAGATAATTGTTACTCACTAATTAATTATTATTTGATTAAACTTTAAATAATAAACAAACCTAATTAATTATTATTTAATCTTAAATAATAATTAAAGACAATTAAAAATTTATAATTCGATTATTATTTAATTAATAATTAAATAATAAGTGAATATAATTAGTTATTAATTACTATTAATAATAACTAAAGATAATTAATTAATTACTATTTAATAGTAATTAAATGAAGATAGAGTTAATAAAATAGAGAGAGTTTAATAACCCATTAATTAAACAATCATAACAAATTGTTTAAGGGTTTAATAAATGAATATTACTTAAGAAAGAGTAATGTTAATTAATTTAACAATTATAATAAATTGCTTAAAGGTTAATAAGTGATTATCACTTAAGGGAAACATGGTTAATTAATTAAACCATCAACCTAGAGATCCATTAAAGTGTCTTATAGGATTTATGATAGTTTATTAACTTATGTGTGCTATGTGAATTGCTTAATTGATAAATAAATAGCATAAATAAGCGTATCGATATACAACTACGCAGTACTAATTGATAGCTCGACATTATCAATGTTAGGTTCTTCAAGGCCAACTAGTTAAAGCTAGAATTACTTGTAGCTGAGCAGACAGGCAAGTTCCTAACCCTAAACTTCTTACATTATTGCAAGTTCCCTAACTCAATCTCGAGTTATTATTTTCGAAGCATGTTAGTGAATAATTATTGTCGATTATTCACATCTATACTGATTATTGAGATTCGCACATTGTGCAATTGAATTCCTATCCTATTATGATTGAACTATAAATTTAATTAAAGTTCTTTCAAGTATGAATTGTTTATGAGATCGATCTATGCTATTTGTATCAGCTAGATCCAGCATGTCTAAATTGGTTAAGACAATGGTATTTTAAAAGCTGTTCTTATTAAATTGTTGTGGTAAGAACTCTTGGCTGAGAAAAGGATAAACTTGTTTAAGGCATGATATCAATGCTGGTTATTAAGTGTTTTATGCATAAATCACGGGGGTTTATTGAGAGGCTGATCCCCTCGATTACCAAAACTTTTAAGAGGTCCAGTTTAAATGCTGAGAACCTTGAAAAACGTCCTTGGTTATTTCAAACCACTCAGTAATTGTCATTCAATTATTCGGATATTCAACTGTTGTTTACTAATTCATGTTCCTTCACACTCTTATACTTTTGTTGAACATTGAAAGCGAAACCTCCTTCTATCATGATATATCTCTTGTGTATATACTTGCTAAGCAAATTAGTTGCTTACCCTTGCTATATCATGATCTTTATTTCAGCTAAGGCAGAAACGTCTAGAGGAGACAAAGGAAAAGGGAAGGTGCAGGAATAGATGCCCGATAGTGCCTATGTACTAGTTATTATTGAATATTGTTTGATTAAGTGAACCTTTATTTGTATTAAGAGTACGTTTTATGTTAAGGTTAAAGAACCTTGGGACCAGAATTGTAAGACTTTATTTCCATTCGATAAACAATGTATGTTTATTATTCCACATTTAGTTAGATAGTATGTTTGTCGTCGATTATCGTGAGCACCGAATTCGAGGTTTGGAAACCTGGATTTGGGGGTGTCACAGTTACATATTTTTATCACATCACTAACATATGAGTAAGTAATTACCATTATTTATTACTTAATCTTATTTAAATAATAAATAATTAGTTTATTAACTTTAGCATTCTTTAATCATTATTTAATATTAATTAAATTATAATTAATTAATTTTTAACCCTATTTATTATTTAATCTTAACTAAATAATAAATAGTTAGCATAGTAACACTAACTCTATTTAATTATTACTCAATGTTAATTAAATAGTTAATTACACTTAAAAAATATTTAATTGGTGTAATTATTAATTAGTAGCATTAAAAATTCATTAGTTAGTAATTTTAAATGATTTAAAAGGGTTTAAACCATTAATTACACTAAAAAATTCTAAATTAAATATTATAATATTCTCTATCATTTTAGAAAAATTTTGGTCCTAGACTCGTCACCAGAACCGGCCGGAAAATGCCTGAACTAATTGCCGGAAGCTCCCGTGAACCGGACCGGTTCACATTAAACAAAACATGCAGTTTGCTCCTTTAATTCTCATATTTAGGGTCATTCACGGAAACATGAAATTTATAACTCGGATTGGGGTCTAGTCAGTATTGTTGGATTCGTATCTTTCTGAACTACAGTTTTCCATCATCAAAATCTAAATTTTATCAAGTTTTGATCACTGAATTTCGTCCGGAAGTGGAATGTTCTTACATTGCTCTAACAGTTAGCATGTTTTGGTAAAACTTGCATATCTCTTTCACTTTAACTTCTTTTTAAACGATTCCAACTAGGTTTTACTCTTCACTTACCCTTTTAAACTTAGAAAAAAGAAAATCACCAATATCATGCATAGATTTCAAAATGCATAATATATTCGAACAAGTAACGGTTTGTTCGTCGGTAAAAATATTTTCAAGCATTTTGCTTAACTTTTCTACATAAACCCATACCATTACATACCAAAACCACGTGTCATCCTACATAAATATATTTAGCATGATTCTAGCTATTTAGAACATGAACTTCATATATCTAGCATAAGAATACACAAATAACCCAAACTTAGGGATTTAGGATTTTTGGATGAGTTTTTATACCTTTTGCTCTTAGAGGCTATCTTCCTTTGCTTTCCAAACTAGGAGATGTATTTATTGGACATCCACAAGCTCTCCTTCTTCCTCTCTAGTGTCGACTAGCTCTCTCTTCTTTTGCTCTCAAAGAATTTCTCACAAAGTGCTTTTTTTTTATCTCTACTTTCTCTCTCTCTAAACTTAAAAATAAAGATGAACAAATGCCTAGCTTTTGCTTTACAAAAGACTAATGTCTTACATAATCTATAGATATATAAATTATACCTATCTATTTTATCATTATTCATAAGTATGCTTGCTTACACAAGTTATTTGACAAGTTGGTGAAAGGCCATGATTATTAGTACTTCTTTTTAATCCATACAAGCAAGCTTTAAAAAAAATCAACACCTCACATGTAGGCCCCCCTCCATTTTTGACAGCCCCTCCTCATTTTGGCTCAATTTTTATTTCCTTTTAATGCTTTAATAGATTAATTAAGTTATTAGAAGTATCCTCCAACTGGGCCTTCAATTGGACTTTCCTTTAAATCAATTTGGACTCACTTTTAATTGTTTGGGCCACTAGTATTCAAGTTTATTAATTCCATACTTGGGCTACTAGTTTACTACATGTTAGGCTAAGTTAGTTAATTTACATATTAATTATCCAAGTCCATAATCAATTAAATGAGTGGGCTTGGTTAATTAATTAATTAGGCTAGTCCACTTGTATTTACTTACTATTTGGACTATTAAATATAATTAATCATGTTTCACATAATTCTCATTAATTAATACTTATATTAATTAAATTTACAAAATTTATTTACTTACTATATTCAATTTTATTGAATATTTAATTACTTGCTATCTTATCACTTGTTTGATATTAATACTCTTAGGTTAGTCCACTAATATAAATAACTATTAGTGAGTCTTACTTTAACTAACAATTAATCACATAGATCATTAATCACATATTCATTCATTATATGCCACAAAGTTTTTTTTTTCAATATCATTGAGAAATAATTTAATAAACTTATTTCTTGGCTTTCCTTGTTGTTCCATTAATACATTAACTTAATTAGCCCTAATTGGCTTGATAAGCTATTACACATTCATATAATCACTTTATATGATTCATATCAACAATTAATCACTTAAAGATTATAAATCTTTTTAATTTACCATTCAAGTCCAATATTCAAGCTATGTTAATTTATAACATAACTTATCTAGTTTTTTCCTTAATCAAATTGATTAAGTATTCATCTTAGTTAACTTAAAATATATAAATTAACTATCTTGCTTAATTCACATATTCACTTATATGCTCCAAGTAATTTCTAATAAAAAAAATTATTCGTAAAATTTACATATATAATCATATCAAATTCTCGGTCCTTACAGCTCACACGTGTCGCCACATCACACTAAAGCCTGACTCAACGTAGCGACGACTACTGTTGCTATTTGCGATCGCTGATAAGTTTGTCGCTGATGTCGGTTGCCAGAAGACAGCTAGGAACCAGATAACCTGCAACGACTATCAGCGACCGCCGTCGGTCGCAGATGTCTATCAGTGACCGCTGTCAGTCACAGATAACCGGTCATAGATAGGCAATTTTTTTATAGTGTCTGGATCCCCTTAATTAGTAGTGCTAGCAGGTGTTGAGTGTTGGGCCTGTCGAGGATACCCGCGTATACACTACCTGGAGGTAATAATATTTCTTATGTTTCTCGTTATATCTTAATTTATAAAATAATATACATTATTATTAGTAATGTTATATTTATTTTTGCAGGCTCCAACCAGCGCCAGCATCCGAGAACACCTGTTGGACCATCTTATACGAGCGCTGGCTTGGATAACGAGCTATTCCAAAAGGTCATGACGGCGGTGTTGGAGACATTTCGTACGGATCCGGTTATCCGACGTCAGGAGTTGCCTAATTGTGCTCGCCTTCACCAGCTAGCTTAGGATATTGCATCAGGGGGCCATTGTCGAGGGTATGGGTATCCCGCAGGTGCAGTTCACCACGATACGCGACGAGGTGCTTCAATTGGTGGTTACCTTACTGTCGGAGGCTTTTAGCCCGATAGGGAGTCAGCTCCCGACTACTCAGGTTTTCTATTTACTTTAAGTTAATTATTCTACATGTTATTCAATTTTCATTTAACTGTCTCTTTAATTCTCTCATACAGAATAATGAGTTATATTTTTAATTGTATCAATAAGGTGGCGATGCCGAGCAGGCTGGCGATGCCGATCGCGAGCGGGGGGATGATGACGATGATTTTCATACATCAGAGTAGCATCGTCGACCCCTGCCCGATGATCCTACTCTCACCGAGGGTAGTACTAGTTTGAGTTAGTTCTGTAGATGATTTGTACATATTTTATTCATATTTACTTTAGTTTAGCTTAATGGGATGTAAAAAATTGTAGTTTAGTTGAGTTGATCGAGTTTTGTAAATCAGTGTAGTTTAAACATTATAAATCATTCTAGTTTAAACAATTTATTGTATAACTTATGGAACATTAGTTTATATTTGTTATTGTTGAGTTAATTTATATTGACACTTGTTAGATTAGTGTATGTATATGTTGTTGGGATAAAGCAAGTTTTTATAGTTACGTTGTATGTGAACATAGATTACTGTATGTGTTGTTGGGATAAAGCAAGTTTACAAGTACAAAAATGGGTTTAAAAACTTAGAAACTACAAAATAAATAAATTTTTTTTAAAAAAATCGTTATTTCCGATGATATACCTGATTTTTGACGGAAAGTCCGTCGAAATAAAGTTATTATAGTTTATTTAAAAATTTGCTATTTCTGACGGAAAGTGTATAATTCTGACGAAAAATAATCTCATTTCAGAACTTCTAAGCGGTGCCACGTGTCAACCGTAAATTCGACCGAATATTCTGGACGGAAATAATATAATTTTGACAAAAAATGGGTCAGAATTATTCCGTCTTTGGTTGACGAACTAAATTCCGACGATCATATATCCGACCGAATTTTCAACAGAATTTTCCGTTAGAAATAGACTAATTCCGACGAAATTAGTCTATTTCCATCATTAGGACTTTTTCTTGTAGTGACTCTTAAAGAGAAGAAAAAGATTACAGAAGAAAATGAATAATTATTTTTTCTAACTTGTGTTAGTAGTTACATGACTTTATTTCCCTACTAACCTGTCGGAAATCTTACTTTGAATCCCAAGGCGTCTTTTAACATGTAGCTATTAAAGAGTAGGCTGAGCTTTTACATTTCTTGTTGTTCAAAATCTGTAGAATGCTAATTTGGTGTCATATATACTTCAGCACTATTGAATTTCTAATTGTATAAAATGCGTTATAATTTTCTTGGAAGTTTGCCATTGTAAACAGTTAAATAAAATTTTTAGTGCTGGTACAATCCAAAGCACATGTTTGAGTATAAGATTGTAAATGAACTCCTCCTCACGCTGCAATATTAGTTAAACAAATACTCCCTCCGTCCCAAATTAATTGCTTTTCTAGGACTTTTTTAAGTCAAACTGACTATTTTTAAAATTAATAATTAAGCATATATAAATATATTTCTAAAATTATAAAAAATGAAATTAGTAATAAATTATATATACTTTCTTTTGGTTATAATATCTTCACCTATATGTTAGCAAAAATAGTAAAAAGATTAGTTTTAAAAATAGTCAATTTGACTTTAAAAAGTCTTAGAAATGCAATTAATTTGAGACGAAGGGAATATTAGTTAATAGAGGATCAGGATTCGGAGAACTTGAGTATGACTCTTTTCGTAGAAAATTAAGATTAGATACAAGGTTATCTAGTAATATTAAAGGGTGTGTTGAAACAAATGGATATTATCATGTATTCAGATATCCTATATATGGATCCATCCATAATAAAAGGAATATATATATATATATATATATATATATATATATATATATATAAGAAAGGGAAAAAGTTGATGGAAATTAATTTTAGAATATTGTCAATACCTTATTTTGGATAAATAATAAATTTATTCATAAAGAACCAAGGGGTACAATCAAGATAAAAAAAGAAAAAAAAGTAGCAGGATAGAACCTGCATCACCAAGTCGCACAATTAAAATCAAGTAAACTATTAGGTAATGGGCTTATGTATATAGTCATTCACTTTTTTTTTATTATTTATCCGATATGAGATTCTAACTCACTTGTGAACAAGAAAGAATTAACTTGACTTGTAGTATGGAAAAACGGTGTAGATTGTCTGAGTAATAGTAAGCACAAAGAGGAAGATTGCTGCGACGACAGACAAAATAGCCCAAGGATTCCTGAAGTACGTATGTATAAGATTCGCACGCCATTTATTCCAAGGCTGCTTGCAATAGTCGTTTACATTTTTGTGCACAATATCTAGGCTGCTATTTGGTTCAAGCGTTATATCCTTGGATAAAGAGTTGAATAGTTTCGCCACAGCTTTGTCACTTCCAATGGCATTCTGGATAATACCTTGCGACTTTAGGAGTGCAACATCCGTGGCATTGTCAATAATGCTGTCCATAAAAAAGATATACGAGGTCACCTCGTTCCCTGCCCCAACATGGAATCTCTCGAAAGCTATTAGGTTCAGGAACATCGATTCTGTTGCATCATCCACGAAGACACGAGGGAGCCTTAGGATCCCAGGACGGTAGGAGATATCTTTAAGGCTTACCGTTTCACTTTTCCTAAATTGGATCCCAGCTTCATGAAGCTCCGTTGCTGATCCTATTATCTCGTCGTTACCTTCGTGAACTGTTCCTATACAAAAAGTAGGTTTCAGGAGAGGAGGTTGATATTTCTTGTGGTGGACTTCAAAAAGTAGGCTCTTCCTATACAAGTCCAGTACGTGGAGACATTTCTCCATGCTCGAGACAGGTGGATTGGTACGGTGGTAGAACTTGAGTATAAGATCGTAAATGAATTTCTCCTCACGCTGCAATATTAGTTAAACAAATATTAGTTAAACAAATATTAGTTAATAGAGGATCAGGATTTGGAGAACTTGAGCATGAGATTGGTAACAAACTCCTTATGCTGTAGTATTAGTTATATAAATACTAGTTAATAGGTGATCATGATTTTATTGGTGCAATTAAAAATTGTCAAGCTATCTGCGCGCCAAGACTGTAGAAAAAATGTTACATTGTTGAAAGTCATCCTATACGACTTTGTGCTGTATTAATGCAATAGTTTCATATAGCCTTATAAGATTGCTTGTCAATTTTTTAATTTCACCATATATCCGAATTCGGTGAAGCTAAAAATAGTCAAGTCGTCTGTTTATAGGAAAATGTTGCATGTTGAAAAGCCATCGTATGCAACTGTGTGTTATATAGGGGCATCATTTTCCTATATATAACCTTGACAAAATGGCTTAAACAGTTGCTGAAGTTTAGTTTGTCATCTGTTAAGGCTACAAGAAAATGTTGCAATGTTGAAAAGCCATGTTATGCAACTCCATAATATACGAATGCAACATTTTTTTATAGTCTTGACAGATAGCTTCACAGATGAACAAGTCGAGAGACAGAGAGGTAGAAATTATGGTATGTTCAAAAAAAATTTACGCCTTACCTTCCCTTTGTCATTTTGAACAGCTAGCAGATTATGGAGGAGAATCATGGGAAGTTGATTTTCAATCATGAGCATATCGCGCTTGATATATGGCATGATATATAGCTTCCCATGATTACTAAAAACAGGATCATTGCTCGAATAATCATCACCATCCAAGCTGATGCTGCTGCAGCTGCTGCTTTTCGAAGGTTTACGAGAATCATCAATCCTTGCTGATTTCTGCAAGATTTCGAGCATGAAACATCCATCAAGAATCATCAGCTGTAAGAACGCTTTCGTGTTGTGTTGCCAGGCAGCATCCAGGGAATCGTAGGAGTCCTTCAAATCCTGCACCACGGGGGCTAATGACTCCATGTGAACTTCCAAAGTTTTATTTGATCTTTTCAGGAAATGAAGGAGAGCTCGGTGCTTGTGCTCCTCCATCGGCTGTAAATGTTCCTGGCCATGATGATATGGCCCGAATGATACTGCCTGGGGCTTGTAAGCTTTCTTGTTTCGATCTGTAACGCATGCAGCTGGTACTCGATATATGGACTGTTTGTTCCAGTATTGTTCCATCTGATTTTCAGTTGAACTATCTCCAATTTGTTCAAGTTCATTATTTAGTTTAATCTCCCACTCCTCTTTTACAAATTTTCCCATTTCACCTATCCTTTCAGTTCATCAAATTTAGTTAAGAAATTGTGCTTTTAAATAGATATACTACGTAATGAGTTACTTTCAAGTTTCAACAAAAATCTGCAACATTTATTTATTTATTAATTCTTCACATTTTTCTTGCAGCATACAGTTGGAATCTTCCCCTGCCACAGCCAGTTATATATCCATGCAGCTCCTTACCTTTTTCTTTTTGCTAGCAACTTAACTTAGAATATATTATAGTCTTTTAGACTAAGTAAGGGATTTCCAGATAGGTTGTTCTTTGTGCTGGATAATTGTATTCTTGTCTCAAAAGCACAGACATGGTCAGTCCAACTTTCCTTTTGAACCCCTTTATTAATTTATTTCTGGTAATCTTTTTTCCTGTTAACTATAAGAAAATTGGTTTTAAAATTAATATTGTTACTACTTACTTGAAGTTGGCCAAGCTATGTGATAGATCTCCTCAAAAAATGTATAGATTTTCCCACAAATATAACTTGTGATTTAAATATGACAGAGATAGTGAGAAAAAGTAATAAATTCATATATTTAATTTCGAAATTCCAGAAAGTTCATAGGGTACACAATCAAGCGTTGGTGACTGGATTTGTCTGACTGATAGGTGAGAGATCGGACTCAAATCTCATATGCACACTCATGTCCATTCGTGTGGTTATGCTTCTCTCTCTCTCTCTCAAGTAAAAAGTCCATATAACACAGATGATAATATTGGGCAAAAACTCCATCAATGTTTAGAGGTACTCTTGGATAATAGGAAGAAGATGGAAACTACATCAAAAGATTTTCCAATGGAACTCAACTGTCTGATTGAAAATATTTTGGGATCCTGAAAGGAAGGATTACAAGTTCCCCTGACATATTTTCTCTGTTCTTAAATTAAATACACATTTTGATTTTTAAGTCATTTCCAGAAATTTTAAAATTCAAAGTTGATACAAAATTATTTGATTTTGATACAAAATACAAATGACTATAATTACTGTAAATTAACTAAAAACTAAAAAGTACTACTAATTTTCATATTTGCTGCATTCAAAACTTAAATGAATTTTTATCAATTTTGAATTAATGATTTTGCAAATTAATTCAAAAAGTCAAAATAAATCTAAAATTTTGGAGCAGAGTAATAGTAAAAGCATCATAAACATGGCCACTACATATCTCTGGAGTATTAAGAGCAACATTTCTAGTTTGGAGCAAACGGGACAAGAAATTTCTCCTGAGAAATTGGTTTCAGTTGGATTGTTGAAGAAACCGCACATATAACACCCAAGTCCCACATCGTAACATGTGGGATAGTTTAATATTTATAGAAGAACTCAAGTTGTAATCACTAGGACACAATGTACGCATAGAGACTTATTATGCTATGATTTAATTCAAACTCGAAATTTGACCGGAATTATTATGACATTTAAGTCATAAAATACTTTATTAATAATGGACCCAAGAGATCCATAATTCTTTGATAAGACTATATGCTATGTTTGGATATGTGAAGATTGGAACATAAAAGGGAATGGATAGTTTTGTCATAAGAAATACCCATTTCTTTGGACTTTAAGCCATAAACAACTTTATTAGTAACGGACTCAAGAGATCCATAGTGAAGAATTGGAATATAAAAAAGAATGGATAGTCTTGCCAGAAGAATACCACTTTTTTGGACTTTAAGCCATAAACAACTTTATATGTTATGGACTTAAGATATCCATAATTCTTTGATAACCGTTGAGAAATCAGGCCTTCACAAATACACTAAGATAAATACAAGTACACTACTGTATGAAATATAAAATAATAACACGAGAATTTTACATGGAAACCCAACTGGGAAAAACCACGGGAAGAGATCTCAGAAATCCACTATAAAAATAATATGAAGAATACAAACTCTCAACTGAGAAATAAACTAACTGTTTATTTCTCTCTACCTCTATAGCTCTCAAATGCTCAAACTTGAGCTTTCTCTCTCTAACTCTATTTGCTTCTCTATGCTTTGGTGTGTCTAAACTTATGGAAATGGGTTCCTTTTATAGGCAAAGTTTTGGAGACATAAGGCATGCCAACTTTGACAATATGAACCAAGATGAGTTGGAAAGTGAAATGGTGGGTGGGAGAATATTAGCCAACATGGCCACATGGCCAATTTGCAACAATCTCTACCTTGGCTTATATTCTTCAAATACTGCATATCGTGAACCTTTTTTTTTTTTGTCTGTGAATGTATCCCTCTCCCTGGATACTCCACCACAAACTCAGCATTCGACGAAGTGAATTAAGTCCAAGCAATGCTTGAACTTTTCTGTTGTCACTGACTTTGTGAGCATATCTGCGACATTCTCCTTTGTGTGAACTTTACGAACTGCAATGTCACCACTGTTCAGCCATTCACGAATCTTGTGATACTGAACATCTATATATTTGGTCCTGGCATGGAACACCTGGTTCTTCGCTAAATGAATAGCACTTTGACTATCACACTGTATCTGGATACTGCCCTGCTTGAAACCTAGTCCTTAAACTAGTCCCTTTAGCCACAAAGCCTCTTTACTTGCCTCTGTCAACGCCATATACTCAGCCTCTGTTGTTGATAATGCTGTCATAGACTGCAACACTGACCTCCAACATATACATCCTCCATAAAAGGTGTATACTAAACCTGTCGTAGATCTTCTTGAATCTAGGTCTCCAGCATAATCCGAATCAACAAACCCTTCAACCTCACTCTTTGCGGTATCACGATCAAACATAAGACCGTAATTGGTTGTACCTGCAAGATAATGGAAAATCCATTTGACAGCATTCCAATGCTCTTTCCCTGGATTTGTCATATACCTGCTAACCACGCTAACTGCATGTGAGATATCTAGCCTTGTACATACCATGGCATACATGAGACAACCCACCGCATTTGCATATGGTACTTTGGACATATGCTCCACCTCATCCTTTGTCTGTGGGCTTAACTGTGAAGATAACCTGAAATGTGCTGCCAACGGAGTGCTTACTGGTTTAGCATTGTGCATGCTAAATCTCTCCAAGACCTTCTGCACATATCCTTTCTGAGTTAACAATAATTTTCCTGCCTGACGATCCCTGTTAATTTCCATACCTAGGATCTTCTTTGCTGATCTAAGATCCTTAGTGTCAAATTCACTACTCAACAAATTCTTCAACTGAAGAATATCTGACTTCCTCTTTGCTGCTATCAACATGTCATCGACATATAACGTTAGCAATACTAGAGAACCGTCATCAAGAGATCTGAAATACACACATGGATCATACTCAGAACGAGAGTAACCATGATCCAACATGAAGCTGTCAAACCGCATGTACCACTGTCTCGGGGACTGCTTCAAACCATAGAGAGACTTTTTCAAGCTACAAACTAAGCCCTCTTTCCCTGGTTTAATAAACCCCTCTGGTTGCTTCATGTAGATCTTTTCTTCTAAATCACCATGGAGAAAAACTGTTTTCACATCAAGTTGCTCTAACTCCATATCCTGTGATGTTACAATAGATAAGACCAACCGAATCGACGTGTGTTTCACAACTGGTGAGAAGATCTCATTGTAGTCGATTCCCTCTCTTTGAGAGAATCCCTTTGCCACCAACCTGGCCTTGAATCTTTCACCTTCTTTATCAGACTGGGCTTCCTTTTTCCTAAATACCCACTTGCATCCTATAGCCTTTGATCCTTTTGGAAGTTGAACTAACTCCCAAGTCTGGTTCTTCTGTAAAGACTCCATCTCTTCTACCATCGATATTGCCCATTTATCATTTTCCTCGGACTGAATAATATCTTGATAGCTAGTTGGATCTCCACTACTAGCAATCAAGGCAAAGGTAACCATGTCTTCAAACCCATATCTCTGCACTGGTTTGCTGATTCGCCTTTCCCGATCTCTAACAAGATTATAGGACCTCTCTTGGGATCTGAAGGATGATCATCTTCAATCTCTTTAGATTCTTTTGTCTCTTCAGGAAGCTCCACCTCAACTGGGTCTGTCTGTAACTTACTTGTTGCAGATTCTTCATTCTCGGATTTGTTCAACATGTGTTTCTCATTGAACACCACATCTCTGCTGACAACCTTCTTCTTGGATACTGGATCCCATAACCTGTATCCCTTGACTCCATCTTCATATCCAAGGAAAATACACTCCTTTGACCTTGGATCAAGTTTGGACTGTCGCTCTTCGACCGACAGATGAACATAAGCTGGACAACTAAAAATTTTTATCACAGAAAAATCAACTAGTTTCCCTCTCCATACCTCCTTGGGGATTTTATGATCAATTCCAGCTGAAGGAGATCGATTTATCAGATAACAGGCTGTGTTGAGTGCCTCAGCCCAGAAACTCTTGGGCAAACCTGCATTCAACCTCATACATCTGGCTCGTTCCAATAGAGTTATGTTCATCCTCTCTGCAACCCCATTTTGCTCTGGAGTTCTTTTAACTGAGAAGTGCCTGGTGATACCTTCATCCTGACGGAACTGTAAGAATGACCTGTCCCTGTATTCCGTGCCATTATCTGATCTGAAATACTTCAACTTCTTTCCGGTCTGGTTTTCTACTTTAGCTTTCCACTCCTTAAAGATTCTGAAAACCTCAGATTTCTGCTTCATAAAATAAACCCACACCTTTCTAGAGTAGTCATCTATAAAGCTGACAAAATAATCGGCTCCACCCATTGAAGTATGCTTGATCGGCCCCCACACATCCGAATGTACATAATCAAGTACATTCTTACTGGTGTGTGCTCCTACTTTGAAGCTTACCCTCCGTTGTTTGCCGTACACGCAAAACTTACAAAATTCCAAAGTGCACGTTTTGACACTTTTCAACAACTGCCTTTTGTGAAGTTCTTTCATTCCACCTTCACTCAAATGACCAAGTCGCATGTGCCATAATTCTGTGCTATCACTGTTGGAATTTTCCTGCACAGAAATTGCTGCTCCACCAGTAACTGTGTCCCCTATCAACCTATAGAGGGTGCCCTTCTTTTGGCCCTTCATAATTACCATCGAACCCTTGTTAATTTTGATGACACCATCTCTGACTGAGATACTACAACCCATAGAGTCAAGTACTCCAACCGATAGTAAATTCTTCTTCAATTCTGGAATATACCTTACATCGCCCAATGTTCTGACAACCCCGTCAAACATTTTAACTTTGATGGTGCCTATTCCAGTAATTTTGCAGACTGTATTGTTACCCAATAAAACTGTACCACCATTACAGGATGTAAAAGTATCAAACCCCACCCGGTGAATAAATCAATCCCACAAAACCGAGAGCACCCCATGCGGAGGAATAACTACTAATTATGTAAATAAAATATTAAAAATGCATTCTTTTGTAAATATTTTGTAGATGCACTTTTGTTGTAATTTTTTCTAAAAATGTACTAGAAAGTATAATTGTTCCTTTAATTAAACCACATATAGAGAGCCCAATAATTTATTAAATTAGCAGCCCAAAATTGGTAGAAAGTAAACTTGATTTTAAAGTAGCCTAAACTAGTGTATTCAAGCCCAAAAAGAATTAAGTAATGGCCGGGCACATGGGGAGTTAAATGAGGGAAAGGATATTTTATTTGTATCCTTATCTCTTAAGCCTAGTTGTCATCAAATAAATTACCCACATGTTGATTTAAATTTTTTAACAAGCAACAAGAGATAAGGATGGAAGATAAAGGAGTAAGAGGGAGTAAGATATTAGAAGATTTAATATAGATACACAAACTATATCTATACTAAGAACAAGTAATTAATATTAGTCATTTTTAGTTCTTCCATTTTACTTCCTTTGTTTCCTAGAAAGCTAAGATAAAATCAAAAAGAGAGAGAGAGAGAAGGAGAGCCACGACAAGGAAGGGAAAGAAGAGGGAGAAGATTAAGCTTTCATACATCCAAAGTTTAACACATATTTTGGAAAGAAAAGAAAGATAGCAACCAAGAGGAGGTATAGAAAGGAAGAAAAAGATTTTTAAGTTTTAGTTTATGTTTTATGTGGTTTAGGTACTATTATTTTTTATTTATGAAATCTTTTGATCATATGGTTTAAAAAGTTTTGAAAGGTTGTATTTTGATTTATGTTGTGAATCGTGTTGGTATATGTTAGATTAAGTTGCAAGTGTTAGGAAATAAAAGTGAATGAGTATATTTTTTTATTTTTGTTCGTTCTGAAAAAAAGGGTTTAGATCCACGTAATTTAATTTGAAAATATATGTATTGTTGGTGTGATATTCTTGTTGGTTGTGATAGAGGTATAAGTAAGGAGCAAAAGCCCTTTTGAATGACATTAAGATGTTGAGAAATGAGCTAGTTATGGAATTTGTACCAAAACACATCTTGAATGGAAAATCAGAAAATACAAGCTGCTGACCAGCCACTTTGGTACTGATTTTTGGATCCTAAACTGATCTAAATTTGGTTTTTCACACCCATAATGATTATTGTTATTCGCACATAGTGCATTTGATTTCCTGATCTATTACTTGAACCGTGAAATAATTTAAAGTTCTTTTATTCATGAAGTATTTATGAGTTGTGTCTCAGCTATTTATTTTGGCGAGACTAATGTTTGTTAAAGCATGAAACATTTTATTTATTATGAGATGATTTATTATTGGAAGATTTATGCCATTTATTTCGGCTAAATCAACATTGATATTATATGTTAAATTCATAGTATTTCTTTGAATTCAATTCAAACCATATTGTTATGGTACGGACTCATGATGTAAGACTGAAATGAACAACCCTTATAAAAAGGGGAACTTTATTGTCGGACATCCGACCCCTTGCGCTATTTTCGAGTATTATGCATAATATAGGGTACAATGGAGCTGATCACTTCATGTACTCGTAGAAGAGTATAATTGGTTTTATAACTAACTTATATTCTTGAGGTAATTCAGTTTTATTAACTGATGATTCCTCTAGCAGTTCTTGATCCATTTGTGATCACTCAGCATGAAATCCGGGAATTGTTGGTCGATTTCACAACCGAAAAATACGCGCAAGTATACGCAATCAACAAGTAATATAATGATAAGAGAGTTGTCGAACCCACAGGGAATTAACTCTAATGTATGCCCAATGACTAATTCAATATCGACTCGATCTAAATCAAACTCTTGGATTTGAGAGATAAGTAGAGGTTACATCTAAATTGCATGGAATACAAATACAATAAATTGATAGATAAAGGTCTAAGATTACAATTTTCCCCATTCAAGCATTTTGTCAAACACTTGGCGTGCAATGCTTTGTTCAAATATCTTAACTCCCCTTTTAGATCAATTAACCACATAGAATTGACATCCGAGAAATCACAATTACGTAAGAGCCTCTGTCGATGGTCAATCACGAATCTTCCTAAGCGGTGCATAGGTATATGTCTATCCTATGCACTATCAAGAGACTAATTTCAGGAATGATTAATAGACACGTGTCACCAAATCTAATTAATCCTCCCTTCAATTACCAACTTTCACATCGGAAGTCATTAAGACTAGATTCTCAATTGGTTGCATGCGGTAATTAGGTATATTTCTATCCCAACTACTATCAAGATACCTATTATTGCAGATAATTAATAAGACACACATCACTTAATCCGATTAATAACCCACAACAATCTATACTCTCGCATGTTATCATAACTAGGTCTTAACCTATAATCCGTTCGTCAAGTTCATATAGGTTCCTAAGGTAATTACGGGCCAAACAATTAATTCATAAGCATAGGTTATGATAACCAATTCATATGAGCAACAATAATCTTTGGAAGAGAAAATCAATTCAATAAAGCAATGAGTTCAATTACAATCTTAGATTAAAAACTAATTACATAGAGGAAAAAGAAAGATAAAGGATGGCTTCCCCATTATTTGTTAGATGAAACTCCATTGAAGCACCTCCATTGAAGCTTCTCTTCAAGCACCTTGAAGAGCCATGGCCATTGGCCATGGCCTCCCTTTGTTAGCCCAGCTACCTCCTCTCTCTTCCTCCCTCAAAATCTGATTTTTGAAGTTAAGGATCTGATAAAATGGAGGCTACATGTTATATTTATAGTGTCCAATGTAAAACCCTAGCTTAGCCCATGAAAAATGACCAAAAACCCGCTCAAATTGCTTAAAATCCGACCCAGGCGCGCTGCTCAGCAGCCATTGGTGCGCCCGCACGCTGGCTGGTGCGCCCGCGCCCATGCCGCTGCCCAGCTGCTCAGCTTTGACCTCTGTTGGCAAAATGGCCATAACTTCTTCGTCCGAACTTGGATTTAGGCGTGTAAATAGGCTATGGAAAGCTAAGAAAGAGCTCTACAACTTTCATAACTGGAGCATGACGAGAAAATATCCGGAGAAAGGGTGAAATTGAGCTCGAAGTGGCCGCTGTGTAAAATTCATGCTAAATCTGCTGGTAAAACGACCATAACTCTCTCATACGAACTTCAAATTGGATGATTCAAGATGTTCTGGAAAGCTAAGACAAAAATATACAACTTTAGTTCTTTGAGTCTTGAGAGATACGGATTGGATCATGGGTCAAATTGAGCCACAAGCAGCTGCTATATCAATCGGAAGCTCAAAAATGGCAAACAAGGCACCCAAGCATTGACGTTCAAGTAGCCTTTGCTCCATTTCCTACAAAACTAAGCAAAAACACATAAAAACAATATAAAACACATAAAAACAATGCAAAATAATATTTTACACAAACATGATAAAAATACATAAAAACCAAATGAAATGACTTAGGATTTACAAATTATCAAGCTCAAAAGTACCTAATTTGTGTATATAAAGCACACTCATCAGGAATATCCCAGTCTGCTGAATATTGTTGTAGTATTGATATTGCTTCTTAATCAATTGAATATTATTCAACCTTTGAAAGAATTTTTACTCTTTCATCCTTGATATGTTATTCAGTATGGAATTCAAGAAAATTCTTGTTATTAAAAATGATTTATTATTCAGCTACTTTGAAATCTCTTGATTATTGTTGAAGTTCTATAAAAGTTAAACTCTTCTGTTCGTGATATATATCTTTTATTGTACGCTTAACTTGTTGAGCAAACTCATTGATCACCCTTGCTTAAATAAAATATTTCAGCTAAAGCCGAGGTAGCAGAGGGTTCTAATAAGGACAAAGGCAAAGCGAAGGCGACTGAGTAGTATTAAGTTGTTTAATGATTATAATATTATAATTTTGCTTAAGTCTTTTGTATTAATAGACATGTAATGTTAAGGTTAGTTAACCTGGGATGACGGTGATATAATTATGTTTTAATGTATGTTTTTATTAAGGTAATGTAATGAATGATATAATTCATGTATGAATGGGTAGTTAGATGTGATATGTATAATGGATCATGAGCACCAAACCCGAGGTTAGGGAACCCGAATTTAGGGGCATCACAAGTTAGTATCAGAGCTGTAGGTTATAAACCTTAACTGGGAAGGAAAAACCTAAGGAATATAACCATAAGAAAGATAGAGAAAACTCATTTAGAGTTCTAAGTGATGGATTGAGAAAATTCATTAATAGTGAGATATGTGGACACTTAGTGTTTATGGATTCTGTTTATCGGTGATATACTGATTAAGTTGTTTAAACTGATTGTAGAATGTCAGGAGATAATGAGATTAGAGATACCCAGATGATTACGAAGGTGTTAGCAGTTGCACCAATGCCATTCGCCGAGGTGCCAGCTCAGAGTGAGTCAATTGAGGAAGTTTTAAGAGATGAACCTGCGGTAAATCTAGGAAGCGATCATGACGAGTACCCCGAGATGGAGCTGAATGAAGAGGAAGAAGTAGATTCCAAAGAAGCTGAGGTGGAGCCAGAAATAGGGATAAAAGATGGAGAAGGTGGTAGAGTAGTAATCAAAGAGGGCCAAGCATCCGTGGAAGTTCAAGAACTAAGGAATATGGTGTTTCTCCCGGAGGAATTGTGGAAGGGGGAAAGAGCATTGCACGAGTTGATAGAAGAACGAAATGATCTGAATGCACAAGTCGATAGAATGAAGGTTGAGTGCAGTGTATCGTCTGAAGCTATAAGTAAGATGAAGAAGAAGGGTAATAATAATAAAAGAAAAAGGAACAACGATAGTGACAAAAACTCAGGGAATTAAATTCCAAAGAAGAAACAGGCATATGACAACTGTGGAAAGAACCATTTGGGAGAATGTATGAAGGGTAAGAATGTGTGTTACAATTATGGTCAGCAAGGACATATTTCACCAAATTGTTCCAAACCAAAGAAAGGGGGATGTTTTTCATTTGGTGAAAAGGGTCATCAGTTTAAAATTTGTCCTAAGAAGAAGATAGGGGAAGGAAGTGGACGGAAGAAAGATTAAGCATGAGAGATAGAACCTTTTGGAGTAAGATAATATGTTGGTAAGATAGTATCGGAGATGACAAGTAGGTATATGTAAATATATGTCTATAGGAATGTAATCCTCGCTTTTGTATGAGTATCAAAATAATTTTTGTAAGTCTCAACTTTTTGTATAAAGTTGTAGCAATGAACCTAACTTTTGTCACAAAGAGATAGTAAATGTTTGTAGCAATATGTGTTGTATGACGAAATGTACCATGTACTATTTGAAGGAATATGTAACTGCAGTGATATGAATATATGTTTGATTAAGTCAATAAATTCTGAGGATAAAAGATAGTAAGTGGTGATTTTAGCAAGCTGAATTTGTGAATTCAGCAAGCTGAAATTTAATAAATCAGCAAGTGGAATTCGTCAATCCAACAAGCTGAATTGGTCCGATTTTAAAAATTTTGTGTTAAATTTTTTCTATAATGCCACTAATAAAAGGTAGCATAAAGGTGTAAAAGATGAAGTAATAAATTAAAGTTTTGTTTAAACAGACAATGCCGCCAAGAAGAGAACAACGTCACCAAAGGAGGGTAGATGAATTCAATAATAATGAAGGAGGTCAAGCAGACTCGATGCAGAACTTTGTTAACATGTTAGCAGAGGCTATGCAGAATAGAGCACCAGCCGTAGGAAATCTGCTAGGAAATTAATTGGCGAACTTTAAAGACTTCAAGGTAGTAGGACCGCCAGAGTTTAAGGGATCAACAGATCCAATAGAAGCTCAGACATGGATAAAAGAAATAGAGAAATCATTCGTTATCGCTAGAGTAGAAGAGGACAAAAAGACCGTCTTTACTACCTATTTGATGAAGGGGGAGGTGAACTAGTGGTGGGAGACAAACCAGAATAGAGCAGGAACAACGCTGGTGACATGGACAAGGTTCAAAGAATTGTTTAACGAGAATTACTTCTCGCCGAGTATGCAAGCAAGGATGGAGGTTAAATTCCTAGAGCTGAAACAGGAGAATATGTCGGTTTCTTAATATGCCGCCAAATTTAACGAGTTAGCTAGATTCTCTCCACATTAAGTGGACACTGAAGCACAAAAGGTGCAAAGGTTTGAGAACGGATTGAAGCCAGGAATATTTTCCTCCCTCGGCGATGATTGCAGAAGTCGGTCGCTGATCCTATTTAATCTATTAGGAACCAGACAGTCGGCCATAAACGAAACAGAAGAAGAAAAAAAAGAGAAGACATAGAAGAGAGAGAAGAGAAAATAGAGGAGATCAAGAGTGGCCCCAC
Source organism: Aralia elata (assembly GCA_034770075.1). NCBI lineage: Eukaryota > Viridiplantae > Streptophyta > Magnoliopsida > Apiales > Araliaceae > Aralia > Aralia elata. The sequence continues at coordinate 103,210,072 of CM068384.1, read as the reverse complement.
ACCGGCCGACCCATCCCACGGTGCCCACGCCGGTCGACCCATCCCACGGTGCCCACGCCGCCCCATCATATTCAGGTATGAATTTCATATGCATGTGTACAATATAAATCAGATTTATAATATTTTTTCTTGAATAAACGGATATAATCTTATTATAGGGTAGTTTCTTTCAATTTTTCTAGGCTGGGTTAGTTGTGAATCATGATTACAAGTAATCCTGTTTCGAAATTTATGTGAATGTTATGGCTTTGAGTACGGATTAAATCCTAAATGAAATATGAAGAGATTTTGATGATGAAATTATGTGGTTATACGTCTTTTAAATTATGTGATTACATTCTGCTGATGAAATTTTGAATCACGATTACATTGTAAGCACTAATTCTTTTTTTCAATTAAGTTTTGCTTCTCAAAACAGTCATTAGTGGCTCAAGGCATCACCACTTAGGAACCTCTACAATGAATAAAGTCATTGTATAAAAAAACAGAGATTTAATTCAGGGGAGTCTACATTGATTGTAGGGGTTTAGTTTGTAAAACTGTAGACGTTCCTTCAGAAGGGAAAAATGAGGGGATGTATGAGAATAATGGTAGGCTTCCCCTCATTTAGCATTCCATAATTTTGAATCAAAAACAAAAAGTAAACTTTGGGAAAAAAATACTTGAAAATCATTCATAAAGGCATAGGATATTCTCCCTTGTACTGTAAGGAGACATAGAAAATATACTCCCTTGTTCCTCCAAAGATGTCAAAAATACATATCTTACACAAATTAATACAAAATAAAGTAGAGAAAAGTGTATAAAATGAATTATAACTATATTCAAAATGGATTACATGCAAAAATACGAATTAGCTATATTCAAATTGTTAATTTATTACAATATACTTCATACAAGTAATAACTTAACAAATTTTTATTACTTAACAAGTATGGACACTAATTGTGGAGTATACTAATTGTGGATAACTAATATGTCATAAACCAAGTATACTAATACTAGGCAGTTCATAAGCTATATCAGAATGCTTAACAGTTAGTTTTTTGGGTGTTTATTTCTTAAAGGTTTTGCATCCATTCATTATTATTTTGGTCTTATTATATTTGAATTTGTATATGCCTGTTGGGTTGTGTCTTGGGTGCCTACAAATGGCCATATATGCACGCCCTCGTGCATGTGGATAGTCCATATTGTAGGGGAGACTCTGGCGAAATTTTTTTGTTGGTCGGATAACTGAATAGAGGCGTATATTGATGTAGACTTGTCCCAATGCATATGCAGACCATGCATGATGCTATGATTCATATTCCACCCCTAGCAATCTATTGTCTTTAGGACGGTGCATATGTCAGTTAAAATATGTAGGATGACATAGGACCATACTAACGAATAATTTAAGATGTGCAACAATATATCATGCCTTTGGCTAGTCGATCTCATACTGTGTACATTTATTTTGGTATGTATCCTCATCCCATTCCTGAATAAACATTTATGATGCACAATCTTGTCATATATGTACATATACATCTATATGTATTTGTAAGCATCATAAATGACATTGGGATGAATTAGAAATCTCTAACAAGGGGAATACAATAATTCTGACTCAGACAACGATTTTTATTAAAATATATGTTTAGGCTGACTTGTATTTCGAACTACTGCATATATACATGTTCTCTATATCCTTGCATTGTCATGTTAATTAATGTAGCTTTTATTTATAGTTGTCGTAGTTAACAATTTCATATCATTTTAATTGTATATGTAAATCATATAATTCATTCATAATAACATCCTATAATTTTTTGTTTGCAGATGTCTTCTGAGCCAGCGCAACGAAAGCGCGACTTGGGTCGGGGCCCTAATAATGTGCCGAAGGCCCCGACTAATTTGGATGACCAACTTCTCATTCAGATTCGCCATCCACCGGACAACACGTACGTTTAACATCATTTCTTTTAATTTTTATGTTTCCATTATTCTACATCTATATATGTATTTAATTATCGTTAATATTAAAATAAATTTACTTATCTTTAATGTAAACTGTAATATATTGTAGTGATTTTCAAGACAGTAAGAATGTGAAGTGCATTTCACAATTATGCTTACAGAACTGGACTACGCCAGTGATTACGTGGGTGAGCACACCTATCACCCACAAGGATGCAGTTTGGACTGAATTTCAGGTATTTCTTTTTAATTTAACTCAGATAATATAGTTAATGAAATAAAATTATTTAGCGTTGTTGTTACCAACTTATTTAGCGTTGTTGTTAGTAAATGGTATACTTATTGTGTTAATATTATTGTTGTTTTATGTGCAGAGGAGATATAGATGGGACGATGAGAGTGCATCAGTTATGCAGATGTTATTCTGGTAGAAGTGTGTCGCCAGAACCAAAGATAATTTGAACAAGGAACGTCAAAAAGCCCTGCACAATGCTGAGATCGACCATCTGGAGAGGGTGAACAGTATATGCACGAGCACAGCCCTTGGTGGTGCGCGCATGACACATTGGTTACGATGTGTGACCAGTGGAGGGCTGAGAGTTGGGTAAAGAGACGCAAGACTGCCGCTGCGAATAGAGCCTCAGGAGCACCTGAAGGCGAGAAGGCAAAAGGGACATACAAGGGCGGCAGTATATCACAGTTGCAGCATATTGCTGTCAGGGTACGTATGACTACGAAGGTTGTTTATATTCAATGTTTATAGAATATTATATGTTTACATGTTTAATATGAGAACTTGTTTTGTAGGAGGCTCAGTCTCAGGGTCAGCCTATCCATTGGCTGGATGTGTACGTGGCCACCCGTGAAGGTCTGTCGGAGGCTGTTCAGATAGTGGTACTATATAAGTTATTCATATATATGAAGTTTTTAAATGTTAACGTCATTTTTACACATTCTATATTTATTTTGCAATATCTAATTGTTAACTTGCTGACATGACACTTATAAAACTTTAATGAACGAGCATTATCCTGAAGGCACTCTGCGTCCCCAGATTGATCAGGAGCTATGGGAGAGGGCGTCAGTCGTGAAGAAGAACTATGTCAAAGGCCAAGGACAAAGACGACGCCCTACCATCAGCGGCATAGGCAACTCTGCTACCCAGTCGACATAGTCATCAGGTCATCCAGCCATTCATACTCCCGCTGACTGTGTTAGAGCGATCTGTCAAGATCGAGATCTTCTTCGCATGTTGGGCGGTCATCTATAGTCTTTGAGTCCTGATGAGTTGGCTGAGGTAGTGGCGACAACAACAAGATGACAACGAGGTAATCTTAGTTCTTATTATAATCAAATAAGTCACTAACTTAAATACATAAATATTGTAATAGCTACCAGTATCAACATATGTAACATGTTTTCTTCTTTTGTCTACAGGGTCATACTAATTTGGACGATGATGCATGAAGACTTAGCTAGCTAGCTATACTTCAAATACCTTGTCTGTGATTATGAATGTTTGGACATATATATGTTAATTAAAGTTTAAAGACTACATTGATATAAAGTTTTCAGTTCCCTTTGGTTTATGAATGTTTTTAAAGTTTATATTGTGTTGGTTTATGTGTTTGCATATGGATGGATGTTAATATATACTATTGTGCATGTGTGGGGTATAAATATGTTAATATGTATGTTTATATAAACTGTTGTGTATTGGGATCAGGTACAAAATAGGTTTTAGTTTTTTGTAAATCTGCAAAACTGGCTAAAATTGTTTTTTTTAACCAGGTATCAGCTACCGCATGCGGTCCCTAATATCAATTCTCAGAACTGCCACGTGTTCCTCCCATTCAACATATCAGTGACCGATGTCGGTCGCTGATTTTGATCGCTACTAGTCTGACACCAAATTGCCACATGTTCCACGTTATAACTGAGGCTGACTCAACTAAGCGACTGATACGGTCGCTATTGTCGGTCGCTGATAATGCGATCGCTAATGGTGGTCGCTACTGTCCTCCCAGCGACCAGATTATATGTGACCATTATCAGCGACCGTATACGGTCGCTGATACCCATCTGCGACCATATACGGTCGTTGATAGACGGTCGCTGATAGCCCCTTTTGTTGTAGTGATTGCCTCGTGGTTAAATAACCAATCCATACCTAAAAATTATGTTAAGTTCTCCTAGTTTAATCGGAATTAAATCTACCATCAACTTATGTTCTCTAATTTCAACGTAACCATTTCTATGAGTATATCCAAGGGAGACTCTAGTGTCTCTAGAGGTGAACTTAAACGTCTAACCAAAAATCACATAATACGTAAAAAAAAATAGGTCGCACTCGAATCAAACAATATATATATGCATTTATATTATTGATCAAAATGATACCTGAAACTACATCTCCGAATGCCTCGGCATCTTAGACCGTCATATTGAAGGTCCTCGCGGTCGATTTACTTGGTGGAGCTGGACCAGTTATAGTCAGCTTCCCACTGATATTCCCTTTACTGCCGCTTCCCCCGTCAACTCCCTTCTTCGGGCAATTTCTTGCCATATGATCTGTCGATCCACAGATAAAGCACCCACTATTTTTCTTCGGATTGGGACAGTTAGGAGAGATGTGTCCCTCATGCCAGTAATTATAACATACTGACTTCCCCTTCAAACACACTCGTGTGATTTCTCCCTCAATTACTGCATTGTTCGATCCTCTTTTTTGGGTCTCCCTACTTATTTTTGGTATTCCCGAAACTATTCCATTTTTCTTTTGGTTTCCACCATTTCCTCCACTACCCTCAGCCTTACTTCCTCCATCTACCTTCTTCTTATTCTTCTTCTCTTGGTTAAACATAGTCAACACCTTACTTCCCCCTTCGGCTATGACAACCTTCTCCAAGATTAATCTAAAAGAATCGACCTGCAACATAGCAACTTTGTTGTAGAGCTAGGGTTTCAGGCCTTGCTCAAACCTCCTTCCCTTCCTTTCCTCCGTGTCCACTTGATGTGGAGCAAATCTGGCCAGTTCATTGAACTTGGTTGCGTACCAGGGCACCAACATGACCTCTTGCTTCAATTCTAAGAATCCTATTTCCATACGACTCTGCATGTTGCTAGAGAAATAATTCTCGAAAAATAATTCCTTAAATCTTTCCTAGGCAATTACTCCCTCTCCGACCCTATTCTGGTTGGCTTTCCTCCAAAAATTAGCCTCTCATTTAAGCATATAGGTAGCAAAAGCGGTCTTTTGCTCATCTCCGACTCGGGCGATAATAAATGCCTTCTATATTTCTTTGATCCAAGATTGAGCCTCTATAGGCTCGGTGGTCCCGCTAAACTCAGGCGGTCCCACACTTTTGAAATCCTTAAAGCTGGCAACTTGCACAACCAGTGGATTTATGGGTACTCCTGTGGGGTTCCTATTAAATGCCCCTACCAATAAATCTATAACTTACTGCATAGGGTTTACAGGTTCTCTATCCTCATTCTCGATTTCTGATTCCACATTTACATCTCTCTGTGTTCTCAGTCTTCCTCTTCTTCTCCATCTTGGCGGCATTTTTCTGTTAATAAAATATTTATTATTATTAATATTTCATTCTTTATCTTACAGCATTTTTAGTTAATGCAAACACATACTCAACTCAAAGCACATTTAATAAATATTTTTATATTAATATACTTCTCTTACTACATTACACTTAATCATATAGCTATTGTTATATACATTACCTATCCCTCTATTTACATACAAAAAGATGGGATTTATACAACTATTCCACAACTTATATTAAAGTTGGGATTTACAAAAGCTATCCCGCTATTACATACAAAAGCTGGGATTTACTCATTACACACATGTGTGTATATATATATATATACACACACACTTTCACATATACATCATCTACTATACTTCAATCATAAGATATTATCTTACCTCTCCTATTATCCTTACTATTACAAGAGATCCTATAGCTCGGACTTTATCATACTCCTTTCCACTTTCTCCACCTATCTTTGTCATCGGACAATTTCTTACTTGGTGACCTGCCAATCCACAATTAAAACATACACCTTTCTTTGGATTGGGGCAATAAGGAGAGATATGTCCCTCTTGTCCACAATTATAACACCTATTCTTACCCTTTAAGCATATCCCTTCATGCATCTTCCCATAATTCTTACATTCTATAACCCTCTTCTTAAGGTCTTCTCGATTACTTCCAGAATTTCATGGATCACTGTCGTTCTATTTCCTTTTCCTCTTCTTACTCAGAGCTTCCTGTAATATATTACATTCAGCTCCCATTTTATTGACCTGCTCTTTCAGCATGTCACACTTTTCTACCATTTCTCTTAATATAACTTCCAATCGACCGATTATCCTTCTCGCTATTATCCTCATTTCCTTCAGGATGAACACCCTATTGTACAGAGCCTGCACCTCCACTGACGCATTATCATCTACGGTTGCTACCATGTATTATTATTCTTTTTCTGTCCCTACTTCTGGCTCTATAGGAGGCTCTTTAGGATTTGATTCTCTCTCTTCACTCAGCTCCATCTCGGAGTACTCTTCATGATCACTCTAAATCTATCATAGGTTCGTCTCTTAAAACCTCCTCAGAGTCACCCTCAATGTGAGTCTCTACTTTGGCTTTTGGCTCGAGTACTGGCTCGAGTGTTGGCTCGGGTGGAGCAATCAACTCCTCACTCACGTCATTCAAGTCTCTCATTTTCTCTTCACCTGACATCTACAATCAATTTTAATATCTTAATTAGCACATAACAACAAAATATATTTATTATATTCACATAACAATATATTTTATTTTATGTACTTTTAGTATTAATAATAATAATAATATTATTATTATTATTTAATGAATTTCCTCAATTTATTTCTTACAACTCCATCTGAGTTTTCTTCACTAACTCCTCTAATTTCTTCAAGGTTATATCCTACAACTTTGATATCAATCTGTGACGCCCCCAAATCTGAGTATCTTTCAACTATGGATATGGTGTACCATGGTACTACCCATCTAACATAATAATAATGACATAAATATAATTACTAATTATTATAATGTCTTACTCTAAATCCCAGGTTCTCAGACCTTAAAATTTTCAACACATGATAAAGTATATAATAATTATTACAATACTTTTAACTATTACAAATAGTTCACACTATCTTCTACTCGTTCATCTTTCCTTTTTCTTTATCCTTACCGGAACTTTCAATACGTTCGAACTTCGCTGAGAATATTAAATTTAAAGTAAGAATGAGCTACAAAGCTCAGCAAGTATAAATAGTTGAATAACAACAAAATTACGAATCGTGTTTTTATTTCTACAATTGAACCATAGTTGTGGAAGCATTTCGAATAAATAGGAATAATAATAATAAATTCCTTTTTATTTAAAACATTTTTTTTGAAACGAAAAACTGAGTGATCAATAAGACCTTAAACTTTTATTTTCGTAAAGGTTCAAGAGTTATTCAACTATGAACCGTCTGGCTTATGGGCACGTTGGGTGATCAACCCAGTGTACCCTATGTTGTACAACACTTTAGCTAAACGACTATATGCGTTTATTTGACCACCTCAGGGGTCTGTTGGGATTTTATCGACGTAAAATACCCCAATATTAGGGTTGTTCATCTTAGATTAGAATCTGGATCCTCACCGAAACAATTTGGGTTGGATAGCTCTTCCTAACATCAATAATATTTCAAAATTTTATTTTTAAACGGATAAAATATTTAACTCCGCATCTAGCCGAAACAAATGGCATTGACGTACATCTTAAATAGTTCATGCAATATCGAACTTTAAAACTTGAACAATTTATGGCAAAGCATATTTGAAACACTTGTACAAATGCTAAAAGATTTGTATAAGTTTGGAATTTACACAATCATATAGGTGTTGCGTAAATTGAACTTTAAAACGCCACATAACATTCATAAGAATATAATCAAATGAATTCAAAAAACTTGTGAAGAAGTTTAAGGATACTTGCCTGATGCGTTCTTTAATTAATACTCTAAAAACATCTTTCAAATATCTTACACATTTAATTAATAATAACATACAAATTAGTCACATAAAGACTCCATATATTGATTTATGTTACAATATTTCTCATTTTAGGTTGTTTGCGTTTTATAAATTAAACAACGTGACCAAACTTTTAAATTCTTCATTACAGGTTTAAATCAGGCAGGTAGAACCCGTCTGCTTTGGTGTCTACTTTACACTAATAGTATTTGTGTGTGGTTAATAATCTATGTGATTATTTATTATTTTGGAATTAAAGGGAGTCACACTAATATTATTTAAATTAGCAGACTAACCCTAGGGTTTAATATCAAGGAAATTGATAAGGTTGTTTATTAATTAAATATTCAATTAAATTGAATATAGCAAGTGAATTAAATTTTGTAAATTAGTTAATATGTATTAGTTAACAAGAACAATGTGTAGTATGAATATTTATATTTAATAGTCCAAGTATGTAATTAAATTTTAATGGACTAGCCTAGTAAATTATTTAAACAAGCCCAAGCAATTAATTGTGTGTTGGACTTGTATATAATTAATGTGAGATCATTTAATTAATTAAACTAGTCCACTACTTGAATTAATTATCAAGTATGCTAGTAGTCCAATGTTTTAATTATTATAGCCCAAGGGAAATTATTTGGTAGCCCAAACATTAGTCCACTTGGTACATTTAGTAAAAAGTCAAGTATTTGTCAATTATCCTCCAAATTAGACAATAAAAATAAATCAAAATCAGGGGATAATGGGTTAGGGATCAAGTGGGTCCCATGTACTCCCCAAGTTGGCTTGTAAGATAAAGTTGTAGATAAGATTCCCATGTAATCTTCATCTAAGCTCTTTCATTGGTGGAAAATCTCCAAGTTAGCTAGATAGATAAAGTTGGGGATAAAATGTATAGATATAGAATTTCTAAGTATGTTTTTGATAGAGAAAATTTAAATCACCCTAGACCATCCTTGACCACCTAGAATACTTCATTTTTCACATTTGCTAGTAGCTTTAGAGAGAAAGACTCTCAGGAAAAAGAAAGAGAGGGTTAGAGAGAGAAGGTGAAAGGAAACCATAGAAATTCATTAAACCTTCAAGTGTGGGTGGTTAGAGAGTACTATTAAAGTCATCAAGGAGAGGAGCTTTGGATGCCATCCACCTTCATCACATACTTTGGAAGAAGAGGAAAAAGAGCCATCAAGTCTAGGAGGTAAAGAAAAAACCTTAAAAACCCTAATCTTGGCTTTCTTTTAATTTTTATGGTAGATATGCTAAGTTCAAGTTCTAAATGGCTAAAATCATGCTAGATATGTTTATATAGGTTAACATGAGTTTAACTTGTGTATTAATGTGTGTTTATGGCAAAAATGTTGAGAGTATGCTTAAAACAAAAAATTACCGACGAACAAAACATAGTTGGTTGGAATAAATTACACATTTTGAAATCTAAAAATTATTTTTATGATTTTTATTTTTCTGGTCTATTATGGGTAAGTTAAGAAGAAAACCTCGTTGGAATCACTTAAAAAGAAGTTAAAATGTGTGAGATATGCAATTTTTACCAAAACACATCACTGGCGAACAGTCCAAAACTTGTCCAAATTAAAATGTGTGAGATATGCAAGTTAAAATGTTGTGCAGAACAGTCCACTTTCAGTAGCCAAAACTTGTCCAAAATTTAGATTTTAATGATGGAATCTTGTAGTTCGGAAAGATACGAATCGAACGAGACCGATTAAACGTCAAACGGAGTTGTAGATTTCATTTTATTCAAGTTTTGGCTAAGGACCGCAAAGCTGAAACAAAATAGAAAATTGATTCATAGCCTACGGGTTTTTAACCGGACCAGAAATTGCTCCGGCGACTGGTCGGGCCACATTTTGGCCAGTTCCGGCGACCCCGTTTGGACCCAAATTTTTCTAAAATTATGTAGAATATTATCATATTTATTTGGTAATTTTTCAGTGTACTTAAGTGATGTTTAGTTTAATTAGTGGTTAAAACCTATTTAAATCATTTAAAAATTATTAAATAATAAAGGTTAATACTACTAATTGATAATTAAACTAATTAAATATTGTTTAAGTGTAATTAACTATTTAATTATTATTTAATTAACATTAAGTAATAATTAAATATAATTAGTGTTATTAAACTAATTATTTATTATTTAATTAAGATTAAATAATAAATAGGGTTAAATAATTAATTAATTATTATTTGATTAATATTAAATAGTGATTAAAGAATGTTTTAAGCTTATAAACAAATTATTTATTATCTAAGTAAGATTAAGTAATAAATAATGGTAATAACTTACTTAAATATTATTTAATTAACATAAAATTAATAAGTTTATTGTTTATTATTTAATTAATATTAAATAATAAATAAGGACAAATAATTAATTAATTATTATTTAATCAATATTAAATAATAATTAAATACTAATAAAGTTAATAAATTTAATTATTTATTATTTAATTAAGATTATATAATAAATAAGGATAAATAAATAAATAATTATTATTTAATTAATATTAAATAGTGATTAAAGAATGTTTAAGCTTATAAACTAATTATTTATTATCTAAGTAAGATTAAGTAATAAACAATGGTAATTACTTACTTAAATGTTATTTAATTAACATAAAATTAATAAGTTTATTTTTTATTATTTAATTAATATTAAATAATAAATAAGGACAAATAATTAATTAATTATTATTTAATCAATATTAAATAATAATTAAATACTAATAAAGTTAATAAAGTTAATTATTTATTATTTAATTAATATTAAATAATAAATAAGGATAAATAAATAATTAATTATTATTTAATTAATATTAAATAATAATTAAATACAAATAAAATTAATACATTAATTATTTATTATTTATTAATAAATAAGGTTAATTAATTAACTAATTGTTATTTAATTAATATTAAATAATAATTAAAGACAAAGAAGATTAATAATTTGATTATTCAAATAACAAGTAAATATAATCAGTTATTATTTATTATTAATTAATAACTAAAGGTAATTAATTAATTACTATTTAACTAATATTAAATAGTAATTAAATGAAGATAAAGTTGATAAAATAAAGAGAGTTTAAATAACACATTAATTAAACAATTATAATTAATTGTTTAAGGGTTTAATAAGTGTTTATCACTTAAGGAAAGCATTGTTAATTAATTAAATCATTAACCTAAGATCAATTAATGTCTTATAGGATTAATGATAGTTTATTAAATTATGTGTGCTATGTGATTGACTTATTTGCTAAATAAATAGCATAAGCAAGCATATCAATCTACAATTATACGCAGTGCTAATTGATAGACCAACATTATTAATGTTAGGTCAATTGAAGAGAGTCGTACAAAGCTAGATAGTTGTAAGTCGACAATCGATATCAGGCAAGTTCCTTACCTCAAACTTATTACTTTATTGCAATTTAGCTGATTTAAGCTCGAGTATCATTTCTCAAGCAGGTGCTAAGTGGTTTAATTACTTTAAAAAATTTCTACATCAATATTATTGATATTCGCACATAGTGCGTTTGAATTCGATACATTTATTGGAACTGCATCATTATTTAAAGTTATATTATTCATGAACTGTTCAAATATGAGTCTAAGCCATTGTTCGACTAGACATATGCATGTTAAAGATTTTAAAAGCTATCCAAACCAATTGGTGGTGCGAATTCTTAGACTTAGATGAACAGCCCTACATATAGGGGAGCTTCCTAAGTATCTAATAACAGATACAAAGCAGAAATAAATGTTATGCATATACATGGTGTACAAGAGGCTGATTCCCTCAAGTACAAACTTCTGAAACAGTAACCTAAAAGGGTCAATCAAGCGGTTGATTCCTTAAAGTATGTTCATAGTCTATTTGACTACTCATCTTTTATTCATCATTCATTATCTTGTTCACTGCTCATATTGTTGAATCATTATAGTTATTCCTTGTTCTTTAATGATATATTATCCCTGTTTATTTTCAAACTTGCTGAGCAAACTAGTTGTTCATCCTTGCTATAACATGAACTTATTGTAGTTAAGCCCGAAAGCTCAAACAAAGACAAGGGCAAGGGAAAGATGAAGTCTTAGACTTCCGTTAGTTGATTTATATCTCTTGTTGTTTTGTTTAATTATCAATATTGTAACTTGAACTCTAGAAGCTATTTCTGGGTCTTGTATTGTAATATGTTTAAGGTTGTAGACATTGGGACCTAGTTAAGCTTTTGTAATGAACAACATATGTTTATTATTTTCCGCATTAGTTATTATATGTTGTTTAGAAGTGGATATTTGTATTGGATCGTGAGCACTGAATTCGAGGTATGAGTACCCGAATTTAGGGGCGTCACAGCGAACATCTCGTGAAGGGCGAAGGGACAATTTGCGGGATCATCAGGCCACATGGTCAATGTGGCGAAGACGTCATCGTTTAAAGTTAATGGCATTGATTGTGGTGCAGATTGAGAGGCTGATGAGGTAGAGTTCGGTGTGGGCATTTATGCAGTTTTGTGGTAAGGTTTCTTTTGGGGAGGCTCAATGGTAAGTGGTTCTATCTCTTTCCTTTTTTGGGCTTTGGACGTGGGGGTGAAGAGGTGGATCGGTGATGGTGTTTTGTTGGGTGGATAACTAGGGATTATTTGGGAAGATGCTTTCTTTTTCTTGAGTTATTTCTTCTTGTAGAGGGTTTTTCTCTCTGTGGAGGTTAGTTCGGTGGCATTCTTTCTGGAAGGTGGAATGAGGATCATGACCGTTGAGATTGGTTTTACAAGGATGGGGATTTCGAATTTTTTGGGGATTTATTAGGAACCGATGATGGTGGTTTCAGATAGTTGCTCGGGTTGGTGGAGTGTCTTTTGTGAAGGTTCAGATACGGATTCAAGGAAGTCTTCAGCTTGGATGACATCCTCAAGGAGGTTGGCTGCTCGGAATGATTCACTAACGTCAGTAATTGGTTGTTTCTTAAAGAAGGACATTGTGAAAAATAAGGTGTTAGAATTGATAGAGGTTTGATGGGTTTACAATGAAAATACGAGGATTAGGACTTATGTTCATGCTGCTATAACCAATTCTGATCGGATAACAAATCCAATGACCAATCTTCTTTTGGCACCTTTGCGTAGATGGCTCGGAGTTCCTCTGCTCATTCGTAGGAAGCCTTACTAAATACGAAGTTAACTCTCGAGGAGTCGGCCCAACATGGGAGGAGATGTGTGTCAGGCCCCTTGATATAAAACCAGTTGGAGTGCCAACCGTTGTTGCTGGACGGGGTTTTCATCCAAGTGCGCTTGTTTGGCTATTTTTTTAACTGCCAAAATCCCGATTCTTTGGATCGATCGAGGGAGAATAGCAAGAATAGGAAGTCATTGCATGGTGTGATGCCATAGTCGTGCCAAAAGGCGATGAAGCATATGAGGTGAATATACGAGTTTAGCACTAACTGTGCGAACCCGATCCTTACGAAGCTGAGGAAGGCAGAGATGAATTCATGGAGGGGGAAATGAACCCCATATCCATCAGGACGCTGATACATTCTCTCGTCTAGATTGGGCACATGAAGGTCGTAGTCGTTCGGGATGAGGTACCATTGACGTATTTCTTGTAGGGCTTCTTTGGTAATGGAAGATTGAGTGTTGATGTGGGAGAAGGCTTTTACGGTAGAATATTCTTTTAACATATTCATTTCGGCTATCTCGGCTTTGGTTTTAGCCAGGGAAGGGGTGTCTTCTTTTTTGGAGTGGGGAGATGGAGCTTGGGGGCAGTGATCATGTCTATCGGATGCGAGATAGCATAGTCGTTGGCGGTGGTGGTTGTTGGTCGATTCCACTATCAATAAAGTCGCGCAAGTATACGCGGTCTAACAAGTAATATTCCTATCTCAAGCAATTGATAAATAAGCATGAAATACAACAATCCATTCAAAACATGATTCATTATATAAATATGAGATAAATTAAATTGAGCTAATCATTAGGTTACATTGCAATCCTAGAAAGGTAATTAGTTCATAACCATAGAACTAATTAACAACCTCTTAGTGTTCAACATGCTCAAAAATACACAAATGAATGAAAGATTTGAAGTAAGAAAACTCCTTGTCTGAAGTATTCTGGCTTCAACTCTTCTCTTCTGGTGGCTGCTGAGAAAAACTATGAGAGGTAAAGATGCCTCTCTTTATGCAGCTGCTAGGTCATTTAAGGCCTTGTCGGTGGCTGGGCACCGGAACTCGCGTTGCGGCGCCGACATTAAACCTTGCTTTGGCGCTGCGGCGCTGGCTCCTTGACTTGGGCAATGGGTGGCCGTTGTAGCGCCAATCCATGAAGGATTGGTCACGCTGCAACGCCAAAGGCTGATGAGCTGGCAGACAGCTGGCACTGCGGCGCCATAAAAGAACTGTGAACCGGCGCTGTGGTGCCCCCAAATCCAGGTCCCTTGAACCTCGAACTTGGTACGTCACGGTACATTATCTTCTTACACATTCTATATCTAACGCAAAAAATATAATCATAAATTATTTATTACATAAGTTCTTCATCATCTCCAAGGTCTACCAACCTTAACTAAATACATACCTTAATAATTAAAAGGTTTACATAATCATTTTACAGAAGATAAATGTAATATTAAGTTACTCTTGAACGTTTCCTCTTGTCTTTGATCCTCCTGAAGCACTCGGGCTTAACTGAAATGTTATCATGATATAGCAAGAGTGAGCAATTACTTCGCTCAGCAAGTTTAAATACAATAAAGATATATCATGATTGAAGGAAAGAATATAGCTTTCTGAAGTTTCAACAATATATGACAATTGTGAAAGATTGAGAATTCAATTTCAATAAATGAATAACTGCATTAATAACGTTGAGTGGCCAACAATGACCACGCACAAAATACTTTGGTAATGAAGGTGATCAGCCTTTCATACCCGATAAACCTATGAAAATTACACCAAGTGCGAATGCCAATAATCATTAAAGATGTGAATAATCATCAATAACTATTCACTAACCTGCTTTGAAAGTAATAACTCGAGTTGAGTTAGGAAACTTGCAATATGTAAGAAGTTTAAGGTAAGAAACTTGCCTTGAGTGGAGATTTCAGCTATAATTTATCTTAATTTCTTTCCAGAAATCCTACATAATTGTATTTACATGCACACATACATATTAGATAAGTAAATATGTCGCAAAACATGCATGTATATTCATCATTAATAAATACTAGTTTATAAAACTAATATTATTTATACTTATTTCAAAACCAATCTTGGTTCCTTTAGAAAATTTATTCATTTTAATCCTTAATATAAATAATAAAAGGTCTCACATATTTTAAGATGTAAATATTTTACATCTTGAAGCTTAAACCATTTATATTCCATTTCAGAAATATCTTTTACCTTTACTCGTAAATTCGGGATTTAAATAGATATATATATATATACACACACACACACACACACACTCCGTTACATAAATCTTAGCTCAAAAACCACATTTTAAACTCCGAAAACCTCAAAATATCAGTTTTCTGATTTATACAATTTTTCAAAGGTTTTACGTCATTCATTGCACCACAAAATAATTTTATGGGCAACAATAGTTTTTATTTCACTTAAATATGTAATTTATATTTATTACATATTTTTATTGCTTTATTTATGCCCGAAATGAAGTTTCATGACATAAAATACCTCTTACAATCAAAACTCGCCCTGTGGGACTTTATTAGATTTATTATGACTTAATCTTTCGCCCGAACGCGCTTCGGAACGTCGAACGTCAAAATCGCTCGGCGTGCCGACGCTTGACATCGCTCAAAATTTAGTTCTGACATGTCTGTTCGTCTATTTTTAATTCTCAAACCATGAGTTCAATAACAGTGAAATTTTTTTTTGGCATGTTATAGACCTCATGTCATACTATTTTAAAAAAATTTCACACCGCAAAATTGATCACGGAAACCCATCAAAACAGCGCGCGAAAAGGACATCGAACGACAACACAACACGGTGTCGTGCGGCTGGGCAGGCGCTGCCAGCAGGCGCGCGCGAGCTCTGCCTGGCTGCTGTTGCCCTGCTGTGCACTTATCAAACTAGCTACTTCATGATTTTCTCACGCGTTACTCGTAAC
Source organism: Aralia elata (assembly GCA_034770075.1). Taxonomy (NCBI): domain Eukaryota; kingdom Viridiplantae; phylum Streptophyta; class Magnoliopsida; order Apiales; family Araliaceae; genus Aralia; species Aralia elata. The sequence continues at coordinate 103,193,862 of CM068384.1, read as the reverse complement.
TCCGATTAATCTGATTTTTAGATATGTTATACATGGCATACCAAAGTATTCTTAAAAAATATAAGTCACTAATTTCGGACCTCATAGGCATCCTAAAACAGGCTCCAAAAATGTCCAATCGTAACAGTTTTCAATTGTTTTCCAGCTTGACCCTCTTGCACTAAAACAGTCACAACTAATTCGTTTCAAAATGTTTTTGAGCGATTCTTGATCTCACGCGAAGCTAATGTCTGGGACTATAACTCTTCACTACTGACTTTTTCCCACATTCCGAACACATCAGTCCAGAATTCCGTTCAAGTGGACTGCACCGCATTGGTTTTCCACTTTTGAATTGGTTAATTTAAAATGGCATAACTCTTTCCTTCGAAGTTGGATTTAGTCCGTTCCGGAGTCTATGAAAAGCTTATTCAGTGTACTACAACATACCAAAAGCACAAATCTTTTAGAGTATTCTAGCTAATCCCGAATTTCTCCTTTTGGTTCAGCAGTTCACTAATTTTCTTAAGCTTTAAAAACTGTTTTATTTCTCTTTCCTTTGATCCAACTTTTAACACTCAAAATGATTAGATCCATACATAAAACACTAATTAACATGTAGATCCAAAGTTTTAAAAGTTTAGAAACATAACTTCTTATTTTGTTAAGCAAGCAAAATAATCAAATCAAGCTTAAGTTTAGGGTTTTTAATACCTTCTTTGATGCTCTTTCTTGATCTTAGTGGAAGACTTAGCTTGCTAGTCCTTCCTCTTCTCTTCCTTCTTCTCAGTCCGTGGTCCTCTTTCTCTCTCTATTCTCTCACTTTTGTTTTCTCTTTCTTCCTCTTTCTCTATCCTTCTCCTTCCATATCTATCCAATACCTCTCTTTCTCTTTCCTATCTAAGAGATTGCTTCTAAATCTAGTTGATAGATTTTTACACATGTTAGATTACTCCCATCCTTATCTTGCCGGCACATGCCCCACCTTTTGCCAAATTTTTATTGTTTTCTCTCCTTGAGCTTGCTTGCAAATCTTCCAAAATAATTTGGCTTGAATAAAACAGTGACACATAAGCACACCAAAGATATAAATTGATTTTGGCCATGAGATTAATTCCCCCTACACATTACCGGCACATGCTCCCAATTTGACCCAATTGTGATTTATTTTATTTGCCCAATTTGCTTAGTTAAATAATTAAATCAATTATTCTTTTAATACTTTTGTTAGGTAATTTAATTACTCAACCTTAGTAACTTAACTTAATCAAATAAGTTACTACATAAATCTCCTTAAACTACTTTACCCTCTTGGAATCATATAATTTTTATATCCCATCTTTGATATATAAATTATATAAAACATAACATAACTTACTTAAATTTTATAATTACAAAAATAAATATGCAACACATAATTCCTTATGCAAATACAATTATTTACATACCCAAGATATTATAATATAATATCCTTACCTCATTAACATAAATTCAACTAAGAATTTATTTACTTCCTTAAGATATTACGATAAATATAATATCTTTTCCTTATTAATTTAATTTCATATGAGAATTTATTCCAATATCCGTGGGTAAAGTATATATAAATATTATATACTTAAATCATCCCCCCTCAATTCATTACGCTACTAGTTCAAAACAATTTAATTCCCTCGCGTAATAAATATTTATATATATACAAAATAAATAAATATATATTTATCACCTTATAATTATCTCATATAATGGACATATATCACATATTGAAAATAAACAATAAATTTATTTTCTTATATCATAAATTGTGTATATCAATTTATTTACATTTAGTAAATATAACCTAATATATTTACCTTATAAATAAAAATTTATTCAGTAAATAAGATATTATAATTAAAATAACATATTCTCTTTAAAATAATTCAACGCTAGAAGTTATTTAATATCCTTTATTTAAAGTATACAATATTTCTGTATAATTAAACTAATTATTTCGCTTCGTAATATAAATTATTTCATAACAATTTATTCATGCGCAATAAATATACATACCTATATTTATCACATATAATAGAATACAAATTTATTTAGTCAATTCTTATTTTAATAATTATCGGGAAATTCGAATTATTTTCTTTTCCCTTCTATAAATTGTTTTCAACAATTTAACTGTAGTAAATATCATAATATATTCACTACACTAGAAACATACATACATTACATCCAATAACGTAATACATGATTTCTTTAATAAAATGGTGGTTATACCTTAAGTATATATTTAATGCCACCAATTTACCACATTAAAAATAATTTAATGTTATAAATTATTTTAACTTACTTATTTAAATCTTACCCATCTTATTTCCATTAATAAACTGTCCCTACAATTTATTTACATATAATAAATATATAATAATAATATATTTATTAAACATAAAAATCATATATTGCATAGTTCGTATTCACTTATACAATACAATCTCACTTTGGAAAGTGGTCCTTTTGCCCTCTTTAGCTGGAAATGACCAAATATCCCATCTGAAAAGCATTTTAGTACAAGATAACAAAAACATCATATAAAAGCACCAAAAAGTATGACAATCAAGCAATTTCTTAAGTAATAAGGAGTCTGATTCGCAGGTATAAATCCCACTCATTAGTGTCGGCTGCGGTGCCTGTGGTGGTTTGGGTTTTTGGGGTAATGCTGATGTATACTGGTGTCGTAGTTGATTGGGTGGATGGGTTCATGGCGAGGCCGTCGTTGATAACAGTTGGAGGTTATGTGGATGTAGAATCAACCATTGTTGAGAGGTAAGTTAGTTGATGTGACCAGAGAAGAGGAGGATCATTGCAGGAAGGAGGAAGGTGTTGGGATGCTCTGACAAATTCAAAATCGAAAGTTGGAAATGTAGCGGTTTATTAGGAAGTGAAGGGTTTTTGATATGACAAATCATTCACTTATGCACGTTTCCCAAATTACGACTCAGTAATGATGCATGGGGTCCAATGATGTCACATGTCCTTGGAGGAGGATGTTCTGGGTGTCCGTACATGAAAAGGGCGTCGTTTCCCTTACAATTGCTTTAACTCAATCTTGTCTCGTTCGTAGTATTAAACTGTGGACGCTAGGTCTCCTAAATATAATATGGTTAATTATTGCAAATACGATGACGTTTTCAATAAAAACATAAGTCCACAGAACTAAACTGCGGATCCTGACTATTAAAACCCTAATTGCAAACGACTATGCTATTCTCTTTCATCGTTCAAGGATTCAATCATCTTGAGAGGGCATAGCCTACCAGCAAGCAACCATACCTGCACACAAACATCATGATTTCGTCGGTAATCTCTAATTTAATTGCTAATACACAATTGATTTATTTTGCCATGGATTTGTTTGCTGAAGAATCATTTCATTCACTTTCAAGTACTGAGGAAAAATTACATGATTTGAATAATGTAACAAGTTTAGTTGATGATACCATTCCTTATGTTGGTCAAATATTTGATATGTTAGAAGATGCTGAATTTTTTTACAGAAAATGCGCGAAACGTGTTGGATCTGAAGTAAGAATAAAAACTTACAGAAAACATGTGAGATCTGAAGATTTTTGTTCTAGATTGTATCAGTCTCGTAAAGCTAGATATATGGTTGTTAAGAAAAATGAGATTGTCTGTAACGATCGCGGGTAGCTTTGTAATTCGAGCCTATGGATTTTATTTAATAAATTAAACTTTTATTAATATTATTCTGTGTTATGTGTTTGAATGTTTTATCCCTATATATGACGGTATGCGATAATTTTTGAGTGTTGTTATTTCATGGTATTGATTAAATCATTTAGAGGAATAACGCTAAAGCGCTATTTATGCAAAAGACGCCTTTTTCGATTTCATGACTTTTCATAATTTCGCCAAAGCGTTAATGAGAGGACTTAATAATCTAAGTGTGAGATTTTATTTGAGCCCAATTGAATTTTTATTAGAAGCCCAATTGAAATTAAATTAGAAGTCCAAGAGTGGCCCAATTTGAAGCCCAAAACCCATAGGTCAAGTCCATGACCCAAACCCGCAACCCATGACCCACAACCCATGACCCATGAGGGAAATGGGTTATAGAATTAGCTAAGAATTGAAGGTGGGAGAAGAGTATGGGAGAAGGAGGAGGAATGAGAGAAGAGAAGAGAATGAAGAATGTGGGTGTATTTGGGGAGGAGCAATCTGCATTTGGTGAAGGAAGAATGTAATAAAGCAACTTGGGAGGAGAGGGAGGGGAGTACCCGAGTCTTGGAGGAGCTAAAGCTCACTCCCCCAGCCATGGGGAGCTGCCATAGCAGAGCACGCTCAGCCCTCAACCCATCCAAGAAGCTCAGTTCTTCCTCTATTTATACTCCCCCATTACAAGCCTTCCATTCCTTTCATTTGTTGCTAAGTTAGAATCTGAAACTTGAGAGAAAATATTGAGGAGAGTGTTCACGGGTGCTTGAGGAATAAGAAGGAGTGGTGTAGCAGCTGAGTATTAATCCATTTAGCATCCTTAGAAGAAGCTCCAAGAGGTATGCAATGATTAATCAAACTCATTTCCATAATAGTTCCAAGCTATGGTTGCCTTGTTGGAGTATGTTACTTATTTTGCTAGTTAGTGTATGAACATGTATGAATGTTGTTAACTCTATTAAACCTTGTTAATGATATGTGAAAGTGGAACAATGAATGAGAATCGAACTTATGCATAAGGAATCAAGAAATGGACTATGATGGACATTATGGACTATTATGCATGTTTTGTTAATAATGTAATCACTATGTATTGGTTGTGTTAGATGGTTGAGAATTGTTGCTATGTGCTTAGAAGTTTGTAGGAAATGATTTCAATTGGAAATCTGGACTAGAGTATAATGAAGCTCTACTCCAATGTGAGTTTCCAACTCATGCCCACCAACTATTTGGTTTAATGTCCAAGAGAATGATTTCTCTAAGGAACATGAGAACTAGGAATGATTAATTGATTAAATGATGTTATGATGCATAGCTCAGTTGTAAAAGCATGTTTTAAGTCATATAGACTTGTTATATAATGGCTAAGAAGCAAAGAGGACGAAATCAAAAGTGTTGGTTTTTGGTTCTGCAGTAGCAGAACCTGGGAGTTCCCTAGATGCAGAGTGGCGCGGCCGCGCCACTCCCAAGCTTAAAACCAGCGCGGTCGCGCTGGTCTGCAGAGGTGAAAAGCCAAGTTGTTTCGTGTTGTTGATTTGATGCATGTTTACATAGACCTAGCATGTTATAAATACCCCAAAGCATATGTATGTTATGTTAGTGTAATAGTAGAATGACCCCAAGCATTTAGAAGTTGAGCAGTGTAAGAAATAAACCAGAAAAGTGCATCTAGGGAGTAGCGCGGCTGTGCCACTCCTAGGCCAAATAGCAGCGCGGTCGCGCCGTGCTGCAGAGTTGCCCAGTTGTTTCTTTTTATGAACTGAAGCTTGAGGCAAGTGTATGTGAATCTCTTAAGTAGTAATACATGAAGCATGTTATTAACTGGTTAATCAAGCATGAAATGACTAAGTCCCGTGAGATTTGCTTAATGAAATGAATAGTCGTAGTGGCAATCAATGTTTGTAATGATTATAATGTGTTGATTAATGTAAGCCAATGTTTGGTATCTATTATAAAACTAATTGGTATGTGAATATGTGTTTAAATGTGTAGGACATAATTGAAGGACAATTAACGTCAAATAGTAGCAAGCGCTTAAGGCAAGTTTTCTAACGCTTGTCTAACCCTTGTGTTGGGCAAGTTTATTTGATTCATTTGATTTTATATTCTTATGATTCTCATGCAATGTTTGAAGTTCCGATTTACGCAATACATATATGGTTGTGTGAATTCCTTACTTATGTAAAATTTTCAGTATTTGCACAAGTATTCGAGCTATGTTATGACATAAATTACTGAAGCTTTCAAGTTCACATATATATGAACTGTTATAGAGAACGTCGATGCCATTTGTTTCGGCTAGAAAGATATTGAAATATTTTATTGATTTGATAATAAATCCTTGAAATGTTATTGATGATTAAGTAGAGCTATCCGACCGAATTGCTTTGGTTAGGATTCCGAGACATGAATGAGATGAACAACCCTAATATTAGGGGCAGTTTTTAGTCAGTTATTCTGACAAGGCATCGAGTTCCTAAACAAACGCATATAGTCGTTTCCAGCTAGAGTGTTGATCAACATAGAGTACAATAGGCTGATCACCTAGAAGTGCTCGTAAGTAAGACGGTTTACAGTTATATTGCTGTGTACCTTTTCAAGAAAGCAAAAGAAAGTTCAAGGTCTTGTGACCACTCAATGTCGTTTCAAAAATATATTTTTAAAACGAAAGCAAAGTATTATTCTTGTTATTCAGAAATGGCTCGCAACTATTGTTCCAGTTGTAGAGTAAAGAAGTGGTATGATTATTATATTGTTGTTATTCAACTGCTATACTTGCTGGGCAATTGAATGCTCAATCTTGCTTTATATTAAACATTGCAGCTAAGGCCGAGCGGGTCGAAGGTTCCGATAAGGACAAGGGAAAGGGCAAGATGAACGTCTAGATGGCGTCGTAGTTTATTTATTATAGTAATGATGTAACACTACTACAAAACAGTAAATAGATAACGCGTAACAAACGTTGTGGTTTCTATCAGCAAAACGTCGTGGTTAAGGGTGTCATCTATTTGACACCATTATAACGTTTTTAAACGTTGTAATTAGACACATTATACAACGTTTTTTAAGGAAAAAACGTTGTAAATTTGCTTTCCATAAAGTAGTAGATGCTTGAAAACGTTGTAGTTTAATATATTAGACAACGTTTAGACACATGTACACAACGTTTAGAATGTGTCATCTGTTTAGAATGTGGTTCACTTATATTACCAGTGCACCTGCAATCTGCTAATGCCATAATATATAGCTAAAAAATGTCTAAATTCTCATTTAAATTTAAAGCCAAAATGTATCAACCATTCAAAATACATCCTAATAATACCATTCGTTTACAATTTCAAATTACTACATCCACAAAAAATATACCAAACTATCCATATATGCATCTCAAATTCACTTTTCAATATAAATTACTACTATATAAATTAAAAAAGATAAAAATATAATGTTGCATGCCATGATTTCTTTATACAGATGTTTCTTACAGGAGAATCTTCTTTACTTTTTCCCTTCATTTGAGCTGCCATTTGTGTTCCAACGGATAAGCTTCCTACTTAACCTTGTTGTTGCAGGAGTACAACACTTGGACCTTTCTAGAGCAGCATTGCCCCTGCTTTGTCTCAATTACATCCTTCCATCCTTCTACAATTGTTCTTTTAGACCATACATAGATCAATGTATATTATAGTCTAGTTCATGAAATTGTAACCTTCCAACATCCGGAGCACCTATGAAGAAAATCGTAAACAAGAGATGAGCAAATAATGAAGGCCTACTTTTAAAGCTTAGATCGGAGTTAAAGGGTCAATCCTCAAACACAAGTCAAAGGGAAGGCGAGAGTTCCATATTCTTTAAATCAAGGAGCTTAAGTGATCCCCATCTTTTATTCAGGTGTGCAGCAAATTGTTATTTGGTGGAAGTACAGTATGATGGTCTTGCTAGTCAAACTAACCTTAAATACTTATTTGAGCACCATATGGGAAAATTTTCCTCACTGTTCCTTCCAAAAGTTTTCCCTCTTGAAGATGTAACATATTCTGCGAATTACATAATAGAGTCAGCTACCTTAGATAAATGGAAAAAAATGGGAGGAAGTACGCTGAACAAAAGCAAAAATTGTTTCAAACAATAAAAAGACGAGTAACATATGAAGCTAAGAGAAAGACCAACCCAAGCTTCCTTCTCGCTGAGAATTAAATCGTTGGTAGTTTCATTTATTCTAGTAATCAGCACATATATCTTTTGTCCCACCTACACCACCCGAGAAATTAACCACGAGTAAGAGCATATACCAAATCAAACAAAACAAGCAAGATCATATGCAAAACGACATCCAAAAAAGCAGGATATTTTAGTTACTTTACCAAAATAATCAAAAAGTCACTACAAAAAAATGGGGCTTCAGCAACAACCAATTTTCGTTGCTAAAGGTGTCAAATTTCGTTGCAAAAGGGTTTTGGCAACGACTTTACTGTCGTTGCATCTTTCGTTGCGCAATGAGCGTTGCTAATTGTTCCGCAACGAACGTATTTTTTTCGTTGCGAAAAGTAATACATTTTGCAACGAAATTTGGCTTTCGTACAGAGACATCAATCCTTTAGCAACAAAATGTATTGTTGCAGAATAATTAACATGTCGTTACTAAAAACCCCATTTCGTTGCAAAAGCCTGCTAATTGGCAACGAAATGAACTCTTTTTTTTTGCAACGCCATGCATTTTTCGTTGCAATTGACACCATTTTGCAACGACATTTTTCGTTGCAGTAAATTATGAAAATTGTTGCCTAAGCTTGCTTTCGTTGCGGAATGTAAACTTTTTAGCAACGATTTTCGTTGCTGATTATATTATTTAACGACATTATGCTGAATCAACAACGAAAATGTTTGTTACTGGTTATTTTTCAATAGCAACGAAAGTCGTCGATTAGCAACAACATTATATGTTGTCTTTTCTTTATATGTGCAACGAAAGTTGATATGATTTGCAACGATAAAAAATGTTACCTTTTATTTTTGTATTAGCAACAATATCCTCTCCGTTGTTATTAGGTTAATTTTTCGTTGCCAAATATTATATTTTTAATGCCATTAGCAACGAAAATTTGTTGCTAAATGTATAAAAAATTGTTGCTATATTAAAACTTGTTCAATGCTTTCGTAACGAATTATATTGTTGTCAAATCAAAATTTGACATTCTTTTTGTGTACCTGGCTGGCTCAATGTCCCCATTGCAAATAATGGCAAAAATACAAAAAACTAAAATATTATTAACTTAATAAAATCATCCACTACATAATCATTCATTATCTTTACAATTAACCATCTAAAGCTACCACAGTTCTTCAATCAAAGTATATATCTACATATATAGAGAGAGTACACTTCATAATTTTGTCCCTTGTCTTCCGTTAACCTTGCACGAAAATTTGATACCCAGTATTGTAAGGCAGGTCGTAGAAGTAGTCTTCCTGCACATATTTAAAAATAATATCAAGTCAGAAAAATGAAGCAAATAGGTCACCAGAGGCACTTAATGCCAAAATCAAAGACAATAGAGTTGTTACGTGGTACTAATGTACACCGTATTGCTCATAAGCAGAAAAAAACAAATAGGCAATCACAATATCTTTTGCTACAAATCCAAATAGAAAAAGAACCTTCAGTGCGACTATATGATTGCTCTGTTGTAAGAAAAAATTGGAATCTTAATCGGCCATTTCATGAATTAATTTCAGTAAGCATAGTGGTAAACATATTTTCTGTTACAAGACTTATAGATTATTATTATATGTTGACCTCAAATCAGAATTCAGTCACATTCAACAACCACAAGCATCACACAATCTTAAATAACAATGTTTAGATTTCTATATAGAAAGGACAACAATTATGGAAAAGTTGAGGCTATTAGTCAATGTGCATATGTTTTAACTTTAACTCTACAGGACAAAAGAAAAATAAGCACTATTAGTAGGATGCATATAAGCTATGGCCGCTGAATACGCTAGTCAAAGGTCTAGACTTTTATTTGAACACCAACCAATAACCGCTAGGAAAAAAATACTCCTTGCAAGAATCTTAACAGAGAACAGTTAATGTGCAAAAATCAATGAAAAAACTGCTTGTGTTTAAAACAGAGAACAAGAATCTTACACTTAGTGTTGATGAAGAGTAGCTTTCCACTAAGTTTCTGGAGCAATAGATGAAAGGTTTGGTATTACAACTATATAAAGCTGTACAGTAAAAGAATATAAGTACAAACAACATGATACTTACACACTTCCACTTGGACATTCCAATGGAGTTGAGTTTTCCCAAGTGAAACTGTTGTAAGAAATATCTCTGCACCAACATGGAAGATTGAAACAAACAAAAATCAGCAGCTTCAATAAAAACAATAACTCTGCAATTTATTTTTTTTCTTTATTTCATTTCCTATTTTATCAACTGTCTCTTGGATTTTGCATGTTGACTGAGTGCCAAACACATAGTAGAAATTTGTGGTTATAAAGTGGGGCCAGATCTTTGTGTCTGATAGCCAACAACCAAGTATAAGCACATAATCAGTATTAACATAACTCCTCCTGTTGCAAGTTAAATCAAATAATCTAGTAAAGTATTAAGGAGAAATCCATACGCATTCTTGTTTCACGATAAGATCCATTCAGGTATAATATAGATTATATCAACAGATATGCATATGTTTGCTATAACTGGATAGTACATCTATTGAAATGGTGAATTTACCTTCCCAAAATTTGAACAAAATAAAAATAAAGAACCACCACTGCAGATATCAAGACGCAAGAAAAACGATTGTATAAGAAGTCAATGACATCATGTAGATTTAACATTGATGATGACAAACATTTCTAATTAATAAATCATGTTAAATAATTACATATACATACTGTAAAATAGATTAAAAGTTTAGGATAAACTTACAGGATATGGTTCACATTCATTCCATTATCTAGCCAAGTCAATTTCCTTCAAACCATGGAGACCAAGACGACGTAGTCCATATCACATATGTAGTTTTTTAGTGACACGGAATGGTTTCTACATAAAGTACCATTGATGTATAAACCCGCTAATGACATGGAGACTATCTTAATCACAATTATCCTCAGAATAAAAAAAAATCTAGTTGATCTCTTTAAGATTCAACTGCTCTCTCTCCCTCCCTCTAGGTACCTTCTGTCAGTAATGGTGGCCCAAAAAACGGCAGGCTTCTACGATTGGGGCCTACTTACTTTATGAATTAATAATTTGATACGCATCATAAAATGGCAGTAGTACTACTCTGTACTGTAGTAGTGACAGTCCTGAGAAGAAATTTAATTTAATTGGGACTGAAACTCATATGTTTGGGCCACTCCATAGGCTATCTACTTCGCTACTCAAAGTCATACTCATAGTCATAGACTCATAGTCATTGTCCCATTATTATAAGTTAGTTTAATTGAAGACCTTTTTTATTTCATTTTAGGAATGAATCTTTTTGATAATAAAAGGTTGAATATTTAATTTTTTTCTTCTTGTTAATAAGATTAGATGGTTTGCACCTCATTAATAATACTAGCCAAAATATTCAAACTATTTACAAAAACAAACTAAACATTTATAATTGGTAGAGCATAAAATCAAAATTTAAACATTTATAATTAGTAAAGCAGAGCATAATATTGTAATATTAAACATTTACAATATTAATGGTAGAGCATATATATTTCAATCTGAAGGCATTTTTAATCAAAGTTGAGACTCTTTCTTCATTTCCATGAGTAGCACAATCACATGCTGCAAAATCTAAACACAATATGATAAACAAGACTCAACTAATATGTAATTCTGCAGACCTCTAATGTACAAACGCTAAATATATGTATATTAAAAAATTCTAGGTCATCATGTATAACGCTAAATATTAATGCAGAGCATAACGCGTCTCCATTAATATTGTTGTAGCACCACTGCCATTAACATGGTAAAGCATAAAATCCACCACAATGTCACAAGGATAGAGAAATTGAGAAAAGCAACCTCAACTCTGAACAAAAGTAGAGCAGAGGGATTAGAGATAGTAAATAAAAAAAACCCATCTCCCTCTCTTTCATCAAACAGTAGTGAGAGAAAAAAAATACAATTATCAATTAAAAGCACATTCATCCTAAGTCAAACAACTCAAATATAATTATCAATTAAAAACACATTCATCCTAAGTCAAACAACACAATTTACAATTATCAGTATTGTAGGGAAAATATATGGGTATCACTTACAACAGGTTTAGCTCTTCTGTTAGTGAGAGGAAAGAAATGAGTCCTAGCACCTCCACGCAGAATGATTGACGCTACTGTTTTTGGGTCTACCTCTGGATGCCAATACAGGCGCAACATCAAATGCCAGAAACCAAAACTCCATATTCAAGACAACGAGAAAAGACCCAACAAAACACTACAACATCAGTTTCAATGTGTATTCAAACCCATACAAGAAAATTGTAAACATATGAGTAGTGTCACGTATTATTGCAAAAAAAGGGGGGAAAGTATTGAGATGAACATTATAATATTTTCAATGGGCTACTTTTACATGATGGAGCTGAAAGTGGTGTATGTCTCACCTTTATGTGATGGAAAATATTATAGCTTGCTATTTTATCTTGTTGCGACTAACTATAGCAATCTCTAGCCAATTCTTGGTATTTTCCTGGTAAATTTGTTGTATAGTTGATTGTTCTTGTTTTGATGCTGGTTAATTATAATTTTTTGACCAATTCTTGCGTTTTTCTAATGTCAGGCAAAGCTTTGGTAATGTACTTTAAAAGAGAATCTCTTAAAAGATATTGGGTTTTGTTGACTACTGGTGATGGATCAACAATGTAAAACTTGATGGTCTTCGTGTGAGAACTTGATTGAAGTAGTAGGACTATCAAGCTTCTAGTCTCTGATGCTAATTTTATTTGTTTAGAATAATATTTCTCAACAATATTTGTTTTATTTGTTTAAAACAATATTTGTTTTATTTGATTTTATCAAGTTTTTTTTTGACATTGGCAGAGAATACAATGTTAAAAATGCATAAATTTAGGATATTTTATGAAGCTTCCCTTGGTGCCCAAGAGATTTTTTAAGCTTCCGCCTCACACTTTTGTAGAACAAAGCAGACTTCCAGAACTATTTGCCAAGGTAATATATTGTTGAGTGTATTTTTGAGGAACACATTAATTTTATTTCCTACTTTTAGATACATTATTTGACTGAGTTACATATCCAACGTTTATGCTAGTCATATTCATGTTTTTGTATTTTAGGCTGAGTACTATGAACATCTGGAGAATTACATGCCAATTTTCCATGAAAAAGTAGCCCCATATGTATCTGTTATAGGTTGTGATATTTTCTGTCAATGTTTGATTTTTTTGGAACACTGCTACACTTTTCTGATGTCATTTACAGGTTGGTACAAAGACTTGGACTAAAAGCATTACAATACATGTACAAATTCTCGTTATAAAGTTATCAGCCATTTCTGATATGCTTAACCGTGGTTTTTATTTCCTGCAGTAAATTGCATGTATTGGGAGAGAAAATTTTCTCGGTTGTTGAGTACAAAACTGGTGCAAGTTCTGATGAGGAAAGGATGTCTACTTATTGGAATTTCTGATATAACTTGTGATATAGCAGTTTCAATAGAGTTTATTAACCAGACTACATTAATTGAGTCGCCTTTCTTCAGCTACTATCTTTGTATCACATTGTGTCTACTGGCATCCAATTTGAGGCATATATTTCTATATTAGACCCTTTTCGTTAGTAAATTCTATATTGCATTAAACGTCTTCATCCAAAATTTTCATCTCAAAATTGTTAAGCTTTTGCTCGGTATGGATTTACTCTCACAAAGTTATTCATAGTTTATTTTTTAGGAAAACATGACGAGGTTACTCATACATTGTAATTTATCATATTTTAAATTGTTCTTGTATACGAAATTGAAAACCTGGTGAAACATGGCTGTTAGATATGATTCCTTTAGCAATTCATACCATCATGACATGGAGGGTAATGGTGTTTTGCTATTGTTATGGTCCAAATATTAGTTGGGCAAGCAACACTTTTAATATAATGTTTGAGAATGAATCATGTATATTGGACAATGAAAAAAAAAACCATTGAACTGATGGGAGGTGATTGCCATTTTAATAGTCGTTGCAAAAAAAATTCATATAAATTATTTTAGAAATTAATTTCATTTTTTCAAAATTATAAGTGAACGAATATAATCTTTATAAACTATATGCAATTTACTACAACTCTAATTTTTATTAATTACAAATATATATATATATATATGCTCAATTTTAATTTTAAAAATTATAACTCTGACCAAAAAAATTAAAGTTGGGCATTTATTTTGAGACGAAGGGAGTGAAACATTTGACTATAAAACTGTGTCCAAATAAATAAAAATTTTAATATGCAAAATGATGCGTTTTGGGGGGAAAAAAAAGAGGTCGAAACATTCTTATTGGGTTTATCTTAATTTTGGGCAACAATTTACTAGTCGTTGCAAAAAATTGTACAAAATACGCAACGAAAAAAAATTGTTGACAATGAATGTGGCCCATACTAGGCAACGAAATATAGCAACAAAAAACTTTTCGTTGCCCACGATGAGGAGAAATCGCATTTGCAACAAAAAAGTAAATAGGCGGGGATTTTTTTTCCCGCTAACGAATTGGCAACGAAATTTTGCAACGACTTATGAATTTCGTTACGAAAAATGAAAGCCTTTCACAAACTGTAACGAATGACAAATTTCGTTGCTAAACATGCATTTTTGGCAACGACTTTATAAGTCGTTGCCAGAAAAATCGTTGCCGAATGTCCATTTTTTTGTAGTGAGTATCACACTTCAGCTACTATGCCTTAGACTAGCAGCTAGCTGAAAACCTTTTCATCTCTATTGGTCAGTAGACTCTAGTAGTGGCTAGAAAGTTTACCATGTGAGCCTAATAATGGTCATCTTAGATGCTTTATGGTTATATCAGAAAAGACTTAATTTCGTTAAAATTCTTGTGCTATCCATTTTATTATCATTTGGATAAATGAAGTAGGTTCTATTGATGTTGAATTGTATCATATGTACTTCCAAACCATAAATGTTTAATAAACCAATCAGTTCATATGTATCATATGTACTTCCAAACCAATCAGTTCTCCAATTGCATTCTTTTCCAATAAAGGGCGTGCCTGATCCAAATCAAACAAGGACCCCTTGAGTTTATTATTATTTATTAAATTACACCCATAAAGAAACAGGTAAATTAGTAGAGGACAATTTGATAGCAATTCTGAATGAAAAGATGTTTCTCTACCTCTCTGTGTGGAATACAAACTAATCTGAACTGAAATAATATTTCATCAATCCCACTTTAGATGTCACCATTGGCTTATGGTATACAAGTTATAGAGTTCCAAACTTACCCTTCATTAGACTCCACTCAAATTTCTCCTTTTTAAAACAAGGTACAAGGTACGGTGTTAATGTAGTGCAAGGGAAAAATCTGAAAAAGGAAATATATATATATATATATATATATCTCCTATTCGAACATACAAGCATTCAGCATTCTTGCAGTTTTTTTCCGAAATGAATGTACTCTATAGTCTGGAACCCATCACTGATAATAGCATGCCTCATAAATTGTGGGTTATGTTATTAAATATAAAAAAAAACTACTGTAAATTTTGGTCCACTAAAGGTGTATAATAAGAAAATTCAATAATGCCACAAATAATAGAGCTCTATAATTTATACCCATTCAGTAAGGCACTGCTGGCCCTTGGGCTGGTTTAGATCAATAGCTTTCCGTCGAAATCGAGTTGCCAAAAATCGAAACAGAAATCGAGTTGAAGGCGAGGCCACCAGTAAACCTTCAACTGAAATTGAACATTCAGCCTCAATCAGTTTCATAATGGAACAAAATAAACCCTAATTTAAGTCCCAAATTCAGTTGATTTGAACCAATTATTTTAAACCCTAACACAATTAATTGAAGATATATAGAAATAGAAATTGTGTACCTCAATCTGAATGCTAGAGATAAGAGAGAAATCTATACCCAACTCGCTGGAAAATCGTCGGATTCGCGATGAACAGAGGACGTCGCTGGTTGGACTTACTGTGACGTCGACGGCTTGTGTGAGAGAGAGAGAAACGCGTGTCGCCGGTCAGTGAGGGGGTGAGGGAACGACGGAGGGAGGAGGGGAGAGTGGCCAGTGAGGGCTTGAGAGAGCTCGGGAAAGAGGCGAGGAGAGAGAGAGTTTGTAAATGAAATGAGGCGGCTGAACAATTAGGTTTTATTTTAAGTTTTCACTTCCGCGTGATTTTTTCAAGCTCCGTGTTTTTTAGATATATAACGTTTTTAAAAAAAAACGTTAGCTCGTGTAAACCCAAAAAATGCCCTTTTAAATACATAACGTTTTTTCATATATATCTACAACGTTTTGTTAAAAAAATATTGTGTAAAAATATACCATAACGTTTTTTATAAAAACGTTGTGGTTCTAGTGTTGTCTATTTACTACTTTGTAGTAGTGTAATATTAAGACTTATTATGTATTTGGAATGATGTTATGGTAATAGAACCTGGGATTGAGAGTAAGACGTGTTGTAATAATATAGTAATTACATTCATGTCTATTATGTTGTATGGAATGGGATGTACCGTGTAGCACCGAACTCGGGTTTGAGGTACCCGGATTTGGGGGCGTCACATTGTCACTGATGATGAAGATAATAATGTGGTTAAGGGAAAGCGGATGAGGGACTTTATTGATAGAACAGAATGTAGAGCAAAATTTTATGTTGTGCATGATAGGAATGCAGATAAATGGTTTGTGTCTACTCTTGAACTGAATCACAATCATGAATTTGTGTCCCCAAGTAAAGTTTCACAAATTCAAACACAAAAAATATTTTAGGAGTTGCTAAGGATTTGATTGAAACCCTTAATAATGTTGGGATTGGTCCAAGTAGGATGATAAATGTTTTTAGCTCATTGGGAGGAGGTATGAGCAATGTTGAGTTCTCTGAAACGGATGTGCGAAATATAATTAGAGATATTAGGCGTGATAATATCGTTTCCAATGATGCACAAGCTACAATAGATTACTTGAGAAAGTTGCAACTTGAGAGCCCAAGCAGATTTTATTTTAGTGTAAAACCAGGCGTGGATAATCATATCAGATGTATTATGTGGGTAGATTGTCAATCAATGGTTACTTATCAAAATTTTGGTGACATTGTTACATTTGATAGCACATACCAAACAAACAAATATTCCATGCCTTGCTCATTTCACGGGTGTAAATCATCATTACCATTCTGTATTGCTTGGGTGTGCACTCTTAAGCGATGAGATTGGGGATACATTTGTATGGTTGTTTGAGCAGTGGCTTGTAGTAATGAATCTCAAACATCCGATAACCATTGTCATTGATCAAAATTGTGCTATGTCGAATGTGATTGCTAGGGTTTTTCCTAATACACACCATGTATTGTGTACTTAGCACATTAGCTAAAAAATTCCTGAAAAACTTGGGCATATCTATTCATCGTCTCCGAATTTTAAGTCAGATTTTAACTATTGCATGTGTAAGTCTTTGACTATTCAAGAACTTGAGGACAGATGGAATTTGTTGCTTGAAAACTATGGTCTGCAGGATAACGAATGGTTGAAATCTCTGTATGAATTAAAAGAAAAATGGATTGGGGTGTATTCAAAAAATTTCTTTGCAGCGGGAATGACTACTACTTCTAGGAGTGAAAGTACGAACAATTGTTTTTACGAATTTGTCAATACTTCCACAGGGATTAGAGATTTTGTTTTAAAGTCCCAAAAAGCCATTGAAAAACAGTATATCAGAGAGAAACAAGATAATTATCTGGCAGTCAATCGTACAAGAAAATTCCTTTTTGGAGATCCGTTAGAGATTCATGTAGCTAAAATATATACCAAAGAAATGTTCCGGCATTTTTAAATTGAACTGACAAAATCGCACAAGTTAACTTCTCAAAAGGTGCATGAGTTGTTAACTCCTGATTCAAAAAACTACTTAGTGTTCAAAGTGACGGTTCCTGAATCTTGCCATAGGTATTTCACAGTTGTGCAATATATAGATATCGGGATGGCGAAATGTAATTGCAAAAAGTTTGAACATTCTGGTACAATATGTTGTCACATTCTCAGACTACTAAGTTCAAAGACCTTAGTACAGATTCTTCAAGAATTGATACACAAGCGATGGACTCAAGATGCTAATAAAACCAGCGGTGTCACCCCGTACGTTCTCCCCTCGGTCATAGATTATGTTGAGACACAAACCGATCAGTTCAATCATTTACACAAACGGTTTCTGGGGTTTGTATTGGATGTTTAATCTTCTAAAGAAACCACATATTATGTTCATCAACTGCTAGATCGTAAGCACAAAATTGTGGCCAAAATCCCTGTAGAATGTGTGAAAATAAGACCGGACGACAATGTGCTACCTGCATGTTATCAATATTGGGGTCGCTATGAAATTGTGCGATGATAATGATGATGATGATGATGATGATGATGATGATGATGATGCTTCCAATGATCCTGTGTTTGATCCAATATGTTCGTAGATAAAAGGTCGTAAAAAAACAACACGGTTGAAAAGTGTTGTCGAACAATTTGCAGGATAGAAGCTACTTCGAAAGTGTGCAATATGCGGAATCTTTACAAACCATGATAAGCGGAACCATTATAAAGCTTTAGGCTTGAAAAGGATTGAATCTTCATAATTTCATTTTTCTCGAGTGATTTTGACATTTTTATACAAATAAATTGTTATTGTTTGCTTTTGCTCTGGCTCTATATGTATGTAACTGCATGTTCGTAAAATCCTGTTGCTTTTTGAAATGCTAATATTTTTGGGTGGTTCCCCAGAGAATACTTCGGACACTAAGTATGGCAAAAAAGGGGAAACGGCGCCATTTTTAAGTAAGTCTCGTCCGCAGTTTAATACCGCGGACGCTAAGTATGGCAAAGAAGAGGAACCGATGCCGTTTTTAAGTAAGTCTTATCCCGTCTGCAGTATTATGAAGGGGAAACGACGTCGTTTTTTAAGTAAGTCTCGTCCGCAGTTTAATTCTACTGACGCTAGGTATGGTAAAGAAGGGGAAACGATGCCATTTTTAAGTAAGTCCCGTCCTGTCTGCAGTATTATGAAGGGGAAACGACGCCATTTTTTAAGTAAGTCTCGTCCGCAGTTTAATTCTGTGGACTCTAGTACTCAAAATGTGCTGCCAGGATGGGTCAATTGTTTAGCTCTGCTATGCAATTGTTTAGCTCCGCCACTAACTCTGCTAGGTTTGCATAGTAGAGCTAAACAATTGATCCATCCTAGCAGCACATTTTGAGACATCTCAGATTGAATCTCGTTGAAACAACCCATCCATTTTTTGAAATCTTCTATTCTAAATAGAAATTTCGTAGATCGGTACTCGTCCCAGATCGGTACTTTAAATATGAGTTGAGATCCAACAATATAAATATTAGTTTATTAAAGCTGAAAATCATCTAGTTCCCTTGCATATTCTTGTTAGTTGTTACATATTCAAGTAATCTGGGATGATGAGAAACACACGTGGTAAAACAATTTGAAAGGATGGATAAAAAGAGTCAGTGGGCTGAAGTGTTTTCAACATACAGATCCTTCCAATTTATTAGCCACGCATGTCTCTTCAAGACAGATCATATGAATCAACAAGAATAAGAATTTGCAAGAAGAAATAGAAAATTCTTGAGCCTTAATTCGAACTCTACCTATCGCTCCAGATCAGTTTGCAGTACTTGACCTTATTATATATAGGAGACCTAGCATCCGCAGTTTAATACTGCAGACGAGACTTCTCAATTTCCTAGAAAAAACAGCGTCATTTTCATAGACCTAGCGTCTGCAGTATTAACCTGCGGACGGGACCTTTGAGTTTCCAACTTAAAACGGCATCGTTCTGCATTTAAGAACATACTTAGCATCTGCAGTATTAAACTGTGGATGTGGGAGTAATGAACGGAGGGGTATATTGGTCATTAGTCTTGTCCGCAGTATTAAATTACGGAATACTAGAAACAACACTGCGGATGGGTGGTTTATTTAACCGTTTGATCTTCGGATGGAGGGTCACGATGTGTTGTAAGGATAACCTTAAGTTGACAACGTTGGCTATGGATCGGTCCCCATATATATATATATATATATATATATATATATATATATACATATATATATTATCGTGCATCAAGTTTATTAGTAATAAAATACACCGATAATCATCAATCTCCCAGTCAACTTGGTATGTTCTTAATCTATTGCACCACACCTACAATAACTTGGTATGTTATACTATTTAATGAGTTCACCACAATTGCTCAATTTATTATTAAAAACGAAATATAGTATTTATATAGTACATAATTGAGTTTTATTATTAAATAAAATATTTTATTATATTGTATTGCATTGCTCGCGAACTACTCCCGCTAAAGGGATCTCAAAATATTTTGAATAGAAGATTAAGAAAAATCATGTTTAATTCATAATTATTAGTACAAAATTTTCTTTATATCAAAATAAGAAAGTGGAACATAGATTGCTCAAAAAACATTAAAAAATCTAAATCACAATATATATATATATATATATATATATGTGTGTGTGTGTGTGTGTGTGTGTACAAAAAATTAACTTAAAGAATAAAAAAATTTAAAAAAATGAAAATTTTATCATTAAAAATAAATAAATAATAAATAAAATTTGAAAACAGCCCAAAATATTAACATGTAAAAAACCAAATAGCATTTTAAGTTGATCCTTCAAAGACCACAACTAAGCATAACAGTTCTAGAAAAGTTGAACTCTTACCAATCCAATCCTTCATAGACCACAACTGTAGTTAATATATTTGCTTGCGGCAATTGTGAGTATTTGGATCAACCAAGACGGGTTTTGCAGAGTTAGAATCTACGTTTGGATTGAGGGAATGGAATGAGGAAGGAATAAAATGAAAAATAGTGTATTTGATGATCATTTTGGAGGATAAACCATTATCATGTATATTATCATGTATTTAGATATACTACATATGAATTCATCCATAATGTAAGGGAATATATATAAAAAAGGAAACATATGAGAAAGTTGATGGAAACTAAGTTTAGAACATTGTCAATATTTAGTTTAGAAGCCCTGTACATCTCTATAGAAATTCTCAAGATATATACACCCCACCCTACACAGAAAACAGAGCTGAAATTCAGTTTTCTCCCTTTTTTGATAAGTAATAAATTGATTCAAAAAGCACCAAGGGAGCAACCACCCATGTACACTCAAGATACAAAAAAGCAGGATAGAACCTGCATCACCAAGTCACACAATCAAAATCAAGTTCCAAGGCTGAATTCATCAGAAATAAAAAAAAAAAAATCCACAATATATAGCAATAACCAAGTCACACAATCAAAATCAAGTTCCAAGGCAGAATTCATAAAAATAAAAATAAAATAAAAAATTCACTCTATATAGCAATAACCGATCCAGTATAAGCCTCATTCTACCAGAAAAGCAAAAAACAAAATCCATCTTCACATTTATATTGCTTCCGCCATGAGTAGGGAATGTTGGGGAAGGACCAGAAAGCCCCGGACGCACACACAAGGCACTAACGCACATGTTTAGAACTCAACTCGACTCAAAAACTTAACTATTAGGTAGTGGGATCATTCATGTATATTAGTCTTTCACTCTTTTATTATTTATTCAATGTGGGATCCCAACTCACCTGTGAATTCTTAACAGGGAATGAAGAATTAACCGGATTTGTAGTATGGAAAAACGGTGTAGATTGTCTGAATAATAGTGAGCGCAAAGAGGAAAATTGCTGCGACGACAGACAAAATAGCCCAAGGATTCTTGAAGTAGGTATGTATAAGATTTGCACGCCATTTATTCCAAGGCTTCCTGCAATAGTTGTTAACATTTTTATGCACAATATCTAGGCTGCTATCCGGTTCAAGCGTGATATCCTTGGACAAAGAGTTGAATAGTTTTGCCACAGCTTTGTCGCTTCCAATGGCATTCTGGATAATACCTTGTGAGTTTAGGAGTGTAACATCTTTGGCATTGTCAATAATGCTGTCCATAAAAAAGATGTACGAGGTCACCTCGTTCCCTGCGCCAACATGGAATCTCTCGAATGCGATTAGGTTCAGGAACATCGATTCTGTTGCATCATCCACGACGACACGAGGGAGCCTTAGGACCCCTCGATGGAATGAGATGTCTTTAAGGCTTCCAGTTTTACTTTTCCTGAATTTGATCCCAGCTTCATTTAGCTCCATTGCTGATCTTATTATCTCGTCATTACTTTCATGAACCATACTATAAGTTTTCAGGTGAGGGCGGCGAGATTTCTTGTGGTGGTCTTCAAAAAGTAGGCTCTTCCTGTATAAGTCCAGTACGTGGAGACATTTCCCCATGCTCGAGACAGGTGCACTGGTGAAGTAGAACTTGAGTATAAGATTGTTAATGAACTCCTCCTCATGCTGCAATATTAGTTGTACAAATTAATATTAGTTAATAGAGGATCAGGATTCGGAGAACTTGAGTATAAGATTGTTAACAAACTCCTCATACTATAGTATGAGTTATGTAAATACTAGTTAATAGGTGATCATGATTCGGTTGGTGCAGTTAAAAATTGTCAAGCTATTTGTCAAGGCTATAAAAAAATGTTATATTGTTGAAATAGCCATCGTATGCTATGCAACATTTTTATGTAGCCTTAACAAATTGCTCGACAAATTTTAACTTCACCGTATCTAAATTATGTAAAGTTAAAAAATAGTCTAGCCATTTGTTAAGACTATAGGGAAATCCTGCATTCTTGAGAAGTCATCATACACAACTCTGTGCTCTACGGATACAACATTTTATTATAGCCTTGATAGATTGGTGAAATTAAAAATTGCCAAGCCATTTGTCAATCTATAGGAAAATGTTGAATTGCTGAAAAGTCATCATGTGCAACTCTGTATAACTATACGGATAGCCTTGACAAATTGCTTGCCAATTTTTAACTTCACCGAATTCGAATTCAATGAGCTTAAAAATTGTCGGATTCTATGAAGTTCAACATTGAAAGTCATTTGTCAAGACTATAGGAAAATATTGCATTGTTGAAAAGCCATTATACGCAACTCTAATATACAGATGCAGTATATTTCTATAGCCTTGACAGACGAGACCAAGTAGAGATGCAGAGAGAAATTAGGGAATTGGTCAAAATTAATTTATGAGTTACCTTCCCAGTATCATTTTGAACAGCTAGCAGATTATGGAGGAGAATCATGGGAAGTTGATTTTCAATCATGAGCATATCACGCTTAATGTATGGCATAATATACAGCTTCCCATGATTACTAAAGACCGGATCATTGCTCGCGTAATCATCATCATCCAAGCTTAACCTGCTGCTACTCTTCCAAGCTTGATGAGAATCATCAACTCTTACTGCTTTGTGCAAGATTTCGAGCATGAAACATCCATCGAGAATCATCAGCTGCAAGAATGCATCTGTATCCTGTTTCCAGGCAGCATCCAGGGAATTGTACGCGTCCCTCAAATCCTGCACCACGGGGGCCAAAGACTCGATGTAACACTCCAGGGGCTTATTTGATCTTTTCAGGAACTGAAGGAGAGCTCGGTGCTTGTGCTCCTCCATCGGCTGTAAATGTTTCTGGCCGTGATGATAAGGCCCGAAGGACACAGCCTGGGGTTTGTAGGCGTTGTAGGCTTTCTTGTTTTGATCTGCAACACATGCTGGTAAACGATATATGGACCGTTTTTTCCAGTATTGCTCCATCTCTGTTGTTGAACTATCTTCAATTTGTTTCAGTTCATTATTTACTTTAATCACCCACTCCTCTTTTACTAATTTTCCCATTTGATCTATCCTTCCAGTTCAACAAGAAAGCTGCTTGGAAGATGGAACAAACGTTCAACATTTGTTTATTTATTTATTAATTCTTCATACTTTCTTGCAACATACATTTGGAATCTTCCCCTGCCACAGCCAGTTATATATCCATGCAGATATATACTTTTTTTCTATTTGTTAGCAACATAGTATATATAGGCTTTTAGACCAAGTAAGGGATTTCCGAATATTAATATTGTTATTACCTACTTGAAGCTTTATGGTTTTCTTGTGGTAGATGCAAAAGTAGCCCATCAACCAGAGCAATTAATATTGGTTTTATGGTTTTCTCACCGGGTCTGTTGCGTCGCGTGCACAACACACTAACATGTTTGGAACTCAACTTAACTCAAAATCTTAATTCATCAAGTTTTTGACCGATTCATATATATTAGTCTTTCACTCTTGTACTTTTTTTCTTTGAGACTTCAACTCACTTGTGAATTCCTAACAATTGTCTCTGTAAACTGCAACACCATAAAAAACAACCATCCAAACAAGACTTCCACCAATTCAATTTAGAAATTTGTTGCAACTGCTCATAATCAGATTTTGTCAACCAGTATTGTTGAGATTGACTCATATTTTAGTGGATCCAACCAAATGGTCACTTCAACACAATCGCATTCCTTTATTTGGAATGAATTCATCTCAAATTCAATCAAGGCAAGGGGGGCTTACTTTTCCTGACACTGAGTCATCCTATTCCAACCGAAGTGTAGGTTGGCTAATTAAGGAAAAACTTTGACATATGCATCGGAAGACTAGAACATGTTTAATAAGCGTTAGTCGACCTTCGGAGGACAACAATTTGCTTTTCTAAACTGAGATTCTCTTTTTCATTTTCTCCCGTAGAGGAAGGCAATGTGGTAGTCAGGGGTCCGACCATTTGGGCTTCAAGATTTATTTGCAACCCGATTTTGGGTGTGTTTAACGTTTTGGGCTCTATTCAGTTTTGATTTCCCTTCTCCAGCATCCTCTATTCAGTTTTGATTTCCCTTCTCAATCTTTGGTAGCTTAAGGGATTTTCCGAAAGGGAAAACCTTTCCAGTAGTTTAAGGTATGACTTAACTCCCCACCAAAAATAATTAATTTATGCATGTACATAGTTTTCATTTCAGTCTCTTTCATTATTTTGTGTATAATAGTTTTAGCTTATTGTTCATATGTCTTAGATTATTAGTCTATTTAAAGTCGTTCTTGCTACTTTATTAAAGTTACTTTAACTTTAGCTAAAAGCTAGATTCCTCCATTATTGAAGTTTTGTTTTTTATGCTAATAACCTTGTATAAATAGAGGCTCAATCCTCAGTTGTATGTAAGCTTTTAGGTTCTCTCTCTCAAGTTTCTTTCTTTTCTCTCTTTAGTTTTCTTACTTTGAAATCTTGTAATTGATCTCCCTTTGTACATATTGTGTTGCAATAAAAGAAAGGCTTCCATGGAGTCTCCATGTAAGTCTTCTTAATCTATCTTTGTTTTATTTTCAGTTTCTGTTTTAATTACTTATCTTATAACTTGTTTATATACTAAATTATTAGTCGTTTAACTGTACCCTCAATGTCATTACCTACTTGGTACTTACCAATCCTATGTGTAGCTAAGTTACGACCTAAAATTCCCCAATTTTATGAATATTTTAATTTTTATGATTTTTAATTTTTTGCATTTTTAATCTCTTTTTTTTAACAACAGCGGTATTAGGTCCAAAGTATTAAGAAAGACCTTTTATAATCATAAAGATTGCTTAGAAAGATAAGAATGTAGTACGAATGATCCTTAAGATAAATTATAACCTAGCACGACCTAGCATCATGATATACTATAATCTGGCACGACCTAGCATCATGATAAACTATAATCTGGCATGACCTAGCATCAGATTTTCATATCAAATCTATAATGGCCTACTATAAGTCTAGCTCGACTGTCAACGATTTATGACTGGAATAAGGAATTACAACGCCATCACACGGCTACAACGTTCCACCAGAATACGCGACTTGGATGTCGAACCACTAGACTACAGTAAAACAAAATAGATCAATATGATCACCCATGCATGGCCCTTAACAGATTATAATAAATCTCCTGCATGGCCCTCAACAGATTATAATAAATTTCCTGCATTGCCCTCAATAGATTATAATTAATCATGTAATCCTAATATGATTATCTTCTCCTAGATTATCAGTAAATGGCTATGTTACCAAAGAAGGACAGGAACGACTTTAAATAGACTAATAATCTAAGACATATGAACAATAAGCTAAAACTATTATAAACAGAATAATGAAAGAGACTAAATATGAAAACTATGTACATGCAAAAATTAAATATTTTTGGTGGGGAGTTAAGCTATACCTTAAACTACTGGAAAGGTTTTCCCTTTCAGGAAATCCCTTAAGCTACCAAAGATGGAGAACGAAAATTAAAACTGAAAACAGACTAATAATCTAAGACATATGAACAATAAGCTAAAACTATTATAAACAGAATAATGAAAGAGACTGAAAATGAAAACTATGTACATGCAGAAATTAAATATTTTTGGTGGGGAGTTAAGTCATACCTTAAACTACTGGAAAGGTTTTCCCTTTCGGGAAAGCTCTTAAGCTACCAAAGATGGAGAAGGGAAATCAAAACTAATAGAAGATGCTAGAATCCTGATAATTTATTAAAACTGAAATAATTTACAAGGAAGGTTTTCCAAGAGGAGGATTACTCGGGAGAGGGGAGAACATATAAAAATGTAAGCAAGAGGATGCTAGAGAATGCCTCTTTTGGTTACCATGCTGGCTCTTTATACTACACTTAAGACTTGGATTTAAAAATGGAATCAAATTAGAATAGAGTAAAAGATAAAGTCGGGGTACACATTGGACCCCATAGCAACTTTAATCCTTTCATATTTTTTCTAAAGTTATTCCGAAAATGACGCGCACCTAAAAGATGCTCCTTAATGGACAACTCATTAAATGAAAATGTTCTAAATGTTTAGCCATCATTATTTAGTCTCTTTTGTATCTGAAGAGACTAAATAATGATGGCTACTTTTGCTGTTTTTAGCTAAAATCATAGAGATATCAAGATAGACAAGAACGACAGTTAAACGACTAATAATTTAGGCTATAAGTAATTAAAACAGAAACTAAAAAATAAAACAAAGATAGATTAAGAAGACTTACATGGATACTCCATGGAAGCCTTTCTTTTATTGCCACACAATATGTACAAAGGGAGATCAATTACAAGATTTCAAAGTAAGAAAACTAGAGAGAGAAAAGAAAGAAACTTGAGAGAGAGAACCTAAAAGCTTACTTACAACTAAGGATCGAGCCTCTATTTATACAAGGTTGTTAGCCATAAAAAACAAAACCTAAATAATGGAGGAATCTAGCTTTTAGCTAAAATTAAAGTAACTTTAATAAAGTAACTTTAATAAAGGAATTTTGTCATTTTAGTCTTTTTCAACCGTGGATGATGTGCCTAAGACTTGTTCTTGCTTTTAGCTTTTTACTTTTTAGCTTTCTCTTTTTCTTTAAGACAGAGATCGACAGGTGCATGTATTTCTGGCTTAGTATCCAAGTCTGGATCATCCGAATCTTCACCATCGATAATCGTTTTCATTTTAGCATCAAATTTTTTTTGCCGTCTCATCATCTGTTTCTTCTGTATCTGAAGAGACTTCATAATGATGGCTACTTTTGTTGCTTTTAGCTGAAATCATAGAGATATCATCTCCTTCATTGTCAGAAGTCCATTGATTTTCCAATGTTTTTACCATTAATTGCTTTATCTCTGCTTTGCTGGCTATAGGATAATTTTCCTTTAACTGATTTTTTAAATGCTGGAGAGCGTTGTTAAGCTTTTCTTGTTTTTCTTGTTCTCTTTGAACCTTTTTAAGGATTTCATTAAAGATTAGTAAATCCTTCTTGACAGCTTTAATAGTATCTTCTGTGGACCATTTGACCCACCATTTGCAAAGATATTTCCTTGTGAGAAAGGGAAGACCACAATTATAATCTTCTTGCATGATTGAACGAAATTCCATGTCCAGATCCATGGTAAACTATAATTTATAAAGAATTTGAACAAATGGAGGCCTTTTGAGACCTTAGCATCTTTAAGATGCAGATGAATACTTTTATATTCCAGATAGAGATCATGAATTTCTGTTGGCAGTATTAACGCCTCTAGGCCAATCTAAACCACCAATTGATAAACCAATTTGGTAGTTCACTTTTACCGAACTCGGGGGAAATTCTAAAGAACCAGGTATGCTTCTTTTGAGGATTCTCATAATAGAAGCAAAAATGTCAAGCATCTTTATAATCCCAATAATTTAAATCCATTTTAGGATATCCCGTCATTTTTTCTGGACCTATTAGGATCCAATCCCCAATCAGTAGGGTTAAGCATCTTTTTTAAAAATGCTTTAGAAAATGAGAATAGGGAATGTTTATCTTTTTCTCCTCTTCGAAAATGTTCAAAATCAACTGAACCAGTTTCTATTAGAATATGTTCATAATATCCTCTATAATTATTATATCATTTTAAAGGATAAAAGACTAATGGATCAAGATATCGTGATGCCAAATAATCAGGGTTTTTTAACCACTTAATGTCATAGTTTTCAACTGTCATAATTAAGTCAAAAAAATCTTTTTCATGGATATTATCTACTTATTCCTTTTGCAAAATATCTTTCATGAAAACTGAGGTATTACCTATTTCCTTGGAGGGATTTCCTTTATAGAAACCCGGGAGTTGGGTGTATTTACCTCTCCCTCGAGATGAAGATCCACCTCTTCTAGAGATGGTCTGCCATGCAAGAATTTTCGGGTTAGGTAATCAGGAAAGGAATTTAATTTTCCTTTAATATATTCAATTTTGAAATCAAAGATTGCTAAAAGAGATTGCCATCTGGCAAATTGTTGTTTCGCCACAATGTTTTTAACATCTTTTTCCAAAACTTCTTTAATGGCAGAACAATCTATTCGGAGAATAAATTCTTGATTTAAAAAATCATCTTGAAATTTAAATATGCATTTAAAGACAGAAAGCATTTCCTTTTTAATAGTAGAATAGTGACTTTGAGTAACATTCCAATGCCCTGAAGTATAACTTACTAATTGTTCTTATACTGTATGGGGATTCAATTGCTTTAGAATTCCACCATATCCAAGATTAGAAGCATTTGTCTCAATGATTTTTAACCAATTTGGATTTGCTAAACATAAGCAGGGAATAGATTTAACTTTAAGTTTAATCTTCTTAACAACTTCTGTGTGCTTATCGCTCCACGGAGGAGGCTGTTTACGAAGACGACCATATAAGATCTAAGCATCTTTTGCAAGATCTTTATAAAAGTGTGCAATATACTGTAAATTTTCCAAAAATCTTTGAAGCATATTTGTGTCTTTGATTGTATTTGGAAAATTTTTAGCAAAAACAATAGATCTATTAATAGGAATAATAGTTCCATGAGAAATATTATGACCCAAAAATCGAATATTTGTTTGAAACAAATTCATCTTTTTGGCTGATAAGGCCAATCCATTCCTTTTGACAACATTTATAAAAGTGTGCAAATGTTTAAAATGTTGATCTGTCTTTAGAAAAGACTAAGATATCATCAATATAAACGAGGATAAAAGTTAAATAGGGGTAGGAAATATCATTCATAATTTTTTGAAATTCAGAAGGAGCATTTTTTAAACCGAACACCATGACAGTCCATTCATATTGGCCAAAAAGAACAGTAAAAGTAGTTTTGTATCTGTCCTTTGGATCAATTTGAATCTGCCAATATCCTGATTTTAAATCAAATTTTGAGAATATTTTTGCCTTAAATAATCTTTTTAACAAATCCTTTTTATTAGGAATAGGATACTTAATCCATTTAAGGACCTTATTGAGGGTCTTATAATTTATTACCATTCTTGGTGTACCTCTCTCAATTTCAGAATGTTTATTAACATAGAAAACATAATAACTCCATGGGGAGGAACTCTTTTGTATCAAACCTTTTTGTAATAAAGAATCAATTTCTTTTTTGCAATACTCAAGAGTTTCTCGATCCATCTAAGAAGGTCTAGCTTTAGTAGAAATTTTATCCTTAGAGAAATTATCTATATAAGGAAGTTTTACCATATGCTTTTTTCTATCCCAAAAAGTATTAGGAAATTCATTACAGATATTATCTGTAATTTCTTTCTCAATTTTTTGAATTTTTTCCTGTATTACAGGAGCTTTAAGTTTTTCTTCAATAGTACATAAAGAGACTTCTTGCTTTAAGAAATTTAATTGTTTTTCTTTAAAAATTAAATGAGTTTTTAACTCATCCAAATCTTTAGTAACATGGGAAGAAATGAATTTAAAAATTATAGATTAACCATTTAAGGTTGTTTTTATACCCTTAGAATCAATTCTTTTTATGGGTTGAATCATATTTAGGAATGGTGTTCCTAATATGACAAATTGAGATAAGTTTTTAACTAGTATAAAGGTTGTTTTTAAACATATCCCTTGATTACAAAATATGAACATTATTAAGTTTATATTTGATGTTCATTTTAGAACCATCAGTAATACTTAAACTTTGTTTAGTTTTTTCAAAATACTTAGTGGGTATTAACCCTTTTTTGATATAATTCATGTCAGCACCACTATCAACAAGAGCAATGGTGTTGACAATAAAGTCTTCATTAATGACTAAAGTAATTTGAACATACCATTTTTGAAATGTGATTTGCTCCATTAGGATTAGATAATCAAGATTATTTTCTTGGGATGGAGGAGAATCAACAGGAATTTCTTTTTCTTTTCCTTTAGTAAATCTTGCTAAATTTAGACTTTTAGCAAATTCAAGTCTATCTTTAGGATTACTATTTCTTTCTTTTGGTTATTAACCTCTTCTTTTAAATCTTTGAGAGTAATTTCTTTCTCAGGCTCAGAAGCAATTTTATTAAATACTTCTTGTAAAGTATAGGATGTATAAATTTTAGGTATTTTAACCTCTTCAACTTGTTCTTTTGTTTGATTCAAATATTTTTCTATTAGATTTCTCTTTTCAACAGGATCCTTTATCTGGTCTATTATGTCCAGAATAAAAGTCTCGTGTTTGGTTAAGACATTTAAGCTTAAGTCGTTCATTTGATTGATAGATTTATAAAAGTCTTTTTTTGTTTTAGAGTGATCCACACATCCAACAGAACTATCAGAATCAGAGGATGAACTAATATCAGAATCATGTATAATAAACATATCATTTACAGAGCTATAAACAGAATTATCAGACATATCTAAATTATCAGAATCAATTAACAAATTATAAATTTGTTGCTTGATATTATAATCTAATTCAAGAGCATCAATCTTCTTTTTTGTTTTACACTTATTAGCACAATGACCCATTTGGCCGCATTTATGACATTTAATATCCTTTAAACTTTTTTTGTCCTTTTTTAAAGGATCTGAAAGACTTTTTCTTGTAATTATGATATTCTTTAGGAGGTCTTTTTCTTTTACGCTTAGATTTTTTGCTATAAGTTTTTTTCCTATGAGGATTCTTCCTTTGAGGAAAGGTGATAAGAGTAACTAAATTGATGACAAAATTCACTAATTTCCTTTCTATTAGAAAGTCCTTGCTTTTTAAGCTGAGCTTTGAGATTCAAGTCATTGCATAAGGCTAAGCCTTCAGCAATAATTTCACTTATTATCTCACCGTAATTGTAATTTTCATATGGTATAGCTAATCCACTATTCTTATTTCTAAGTCTAGTTCTGACTTTTTCTGCAAATAAAGCAGGTAATCCAGAGATAAATTTCTCTTTTCAGAAGATAGAATTACCATATGATCTTAGCACAACTTTAGATAAGAATATATCTTTATACCACCTAAAGTGGGAAAGTGTTTTGAATAAGTGTATAAACACTATCTTCAATTATCTCTTGTTTAATCATGGATGTATATGGGTATGTCATATTAACAATTTTTATGGCATTTAAAATGTCATTTCTTTGAGCAAGTGTAAGGATATTATCCCACCATCCTTTTAATTGACCAGTAAAACCAGATGTGATAAATGTAGTTACTTGCCTATCAGAATTTTTATTAGCCTTACAGACAGTAGCATACATAAGCATTTTATGCAAGACAGTGAATATAGCATGTTCAAAAAGACCATTTATATTCCATTCATAAATGTTATCAGCAGTATAATGAGCTCTATCAAGATGTATAAAATTTTCTCCAAACAGAACATCTATAGGAGTAGGCTTTGGGTAATAGTACCTACCATAAGGAACTCTATTCTTAGAACTTTTTGTGTCAAAATCGATCTTATTAAGACCAAAGGAATCCTGTAAGATATTGGCTGGAGGTAGAAGATTAATTTCTTCACCAAGCTTAGTAAAATGATCAGAGATCTTATCTAAATGACCATATTCAGACTCAGAATCAGAGGTGTCTTTATTAATGATAGAAAGTTATTTTGAAGAAGAAGGACCATCCTTTATCTTCAAATCAGATAATTGAGCAACCAATTTCTGAAGAAATTCTTCATCCCTTTTAGGGGTCAAATTGAATTTAATGTTAGTATGAGGGGGTTTAATAATAACTGGATCAATTCCTTTTAAAGGAATAGACTGAGACTTAATAGAATCTTTGTTATCATTGATGTTATTAACTTTATCTTCAATCCTAGTTAACTGTTGACTAACTGTTTGAAGACAAACATTTGAATAATTATTTTTCCTCATGACCTTATTAAGATTAGTCCTATCATCAATTGAAATAGAATCTGCAAAAGCATTTGCAGCAATTATATTTCCTGTAGAATTTTTTAAAATAAAAGGAGTTTCAGTAGGAGGATAAAGTGATTTGATTTTCTTTCCATCAACTGTCTTCCAAGTTTTACAAAAACTTTTAATCATGCCAATCTCTTTGTGTTTAAGACTTTTATTGGTAAAAAACCAATCTATAAAAAGAAATAATGACTTTATTTGTTTTCAAATAAGCATAAAATTCTTCTTTGAATAAAGCCAATTCTTGTTTAGAATAGGTACTTAACAATACTATGTGTAGCTAAGTTACGACCTAAAATTCTTCAATTCTATGAATATTTTATTTTTATGATTTTTTTTGAACAACAAAGGTATTAGGGCCAAAGTATTAAGAAAGACCTTTTATAATCATAAAGATTGATTGGAAAGATAAGAATGTAGTACGAATGATCCTTAAGATAAACTATAACCTAGCACGACCTACCATCATGATATACTATAATCTGGCACGACCTAGCATCATGATAAACTATAATCTGGCACAACCTAGCATTAAATTTTCATATCAAATCTATAATAGCCTACTATAAATCTAGCTCGACTGTCAACGATTTATGATTGGAATAAGAAACTACAACGACATCACACAACTAGAACGTTCCACCAGAATACGTGACTTGGATGTCGAACCACTAGACTACAGTAAAATAAAATAGATCAATATGATCACCCGTGCATGGCCCTCAACAGATTATAATAAATCTCCTACATGCCCCTCAACAGATTATAATTAATCATGCAATCTATATATGATTATCTTCTCCTAGATTCCTCCATTATTGAGGTTTTATTTTTTATGGCTAATAGCCTTGTATAAATAGAGGCTCGATCCTCAGTTGTAAGTAAGCTTTTAGGTTCTCTCTCTCAAGTTTCTTTCTTTTCTCTCTTTAGTTTTCTTACTTTGAAATCTTGTAATTGATATCCTTTTGTACATATTGTGTGGTAATGAAAGAAAGGCTTCCATGGAGTCTCCATATAAGTCTTCTTAATCTATCTTTGTTTTATTTTCAGTTTTTATTTTAATTACTTAGCTTATAACTTGTTTATATATGCGTTTGTATCCTAAATTATTAGTCCTTTAACTGTCGTTCCTGTCTATCTTGTTATCAGAGCCATTTACTAATTTTTTTAGGCTATGATAATTGTATAATTTATTTGAGTAATCTTAATCTAGTGAGACGTCACTTAAGTCGCATGGTAGGATGGAACGTTGTAGCCGTGAGAAAGGCATTGTCAGTTCTGTATTCCCTTTGTAAATTGTTGACGAACGTGCTAGAAAGAGATTAGTCTTATAGATTATATGAAAGTCTGATGCTTAGAACGTTAGGCATTGGCCCTAGTACCTCTAGTGCTAAGAAAGATAAAAAAACGAAAGATAATGTTAAAAACACTTCTGAAATTGTCTATAGCAATCTTGAAGAATATTTAAAAAAATTGGTCTTTACTTAAGGTTAAACCTAGTCATGTCTATCAAATTGGACTGTTTGATCTTGAATCAAAAACTGTTATTAAAACAATTGAAAGAACAATACCCATTTCTGATGCTAATGAAGTAATCAGATTATTAAACAAAGATATTAAAGACTACCAGGATGATTATAGTTTTCTACATCTTGGATGTGTCTCTGATAGGTGCAAATTATTCTATATTTTTAGTTCCTTTATGCTTAGTATTATTATATGTTTTCTGTGTTTATGAGTTTAATTAAGGTGTTTATAGATTTTATGAAGAATTGATGTGATTTTGCGAATATGGAGTTTAATGCTGAGTTTTATGTTGTTTTGCAGAATACTCTACGATCGCCGAGTGAGGGCTCTACGTTCGTAGTGTTAGGGTGTGTCTAGCAGCTCTACGATCGCAGGAAGGTTAAGGCAGAGTCACGCGACGATTTAATTTAGTACTCTACATTCGTAGAGTGGGAGCTATATGGCTGGGTGGCTGAGAACTCTACGACCAGGCACGACACTCTACGTTTTCAGTCCAGTGGCGAAGTTACTCTACGTCTGACGAGAGAACTCTACGATTGACAAGTTTACTCGGCAGCTAGTTACTCTACGATTCCGAGGTTTACTCTACGATCGCGATAAAAGTTGGTGCGGAGTCTACTCTACGTTGTGCTGAGGGAGTGTTACTCTACGATTTTGGTCGGTATACAGATTTCCAATTCTGAGTAGGATTTGATACATTGAAGCTTAAAGATATGATTTCTAACAGGATTTGGAGATGAAGTTACAATCTTACATGGAAAGTAAAATCTGATATGGAAGATCTAAGTCCAAGCAGATATGGGAACTGGTGCTGAATTAGAAAAGGAAACGGAAGAAGACTTGGATTTGGAAACTAAATCTAATTTGAAAAGGAAACTACTTAAAGCTCGATTTCAGAGATTGAGAAGGATTTAGAATCCTACCATATTTGCAGAGTGAAGACTTCCGAAGTAGAATTGGATTAGAATTCTTCTAGGCTTTAGATATTTATCTATAAATACTTGTAATTGTTAGAATTCAATCATCAGATCATAGAGAGAGTTTTATCAAATTCAGAGAGTTCATAGAAACATGTCAGGCTAGTTTTCTTTATTCAGTTTGAAGGGGACGTGGATCCTTAGTAACAGTTTATGGTTTGATTAAATATACAGTATTTATTCCTTCTTATATGAAGCTTATTCTGATAATCTGTTTTAATTGTTAAATATTATTTGATTAACTGATTTGGTTTCTGTAGGATTAAATTGGTTAGTTGATAATATATGCTAGATTCAGGAATAGTATTACGTAATTGATATTGTTTCTAATCATAAGTAGCAGTTAGCGATACTGATTGTGGTCAAGCTTTTGGTTTATTGCTATGGTTATCAGGAGACAGGTTAAACAAATCGAGCTTATGTGTTTGTTGCTTGGAATAGTCTAATTCCTTAGTTCTTAATGCTGCTGTCATATTAAATCTAAAGAGCTCGTTTTAGGTTATATGATAGTTAAAATATTGTGAAGAGCTTATTTCATTAAGTGACAATCTAAGAGGAATTTCGGATAACAGAGCTTGTTGTTATCTATGACTATTAGTCTCATTGAAGGGTGAATATTGTTATGCTTAATTGATCTATTGCTGTGAAAAAGGTGAAACTGAACTCGAAAACTGAAGTTTTAATTCACTAGTTAAATTCATTATTTTTAAATCTGTTTTTGTTAATTAGTTAAACAAATTCAAAACCCTCAATCTTTTATTTACTGTTAAAACTGTTAGAAACATTAGGATAGATTAAAAATCAACATTGTTCTCTGTGGGATCGACCCTTGCTTATTGCTATGTTGTGCTTAGTTTTGAGTTCGTAGAGTTAAGTAAGGTTTTTATTTTTGGTTTGCTTGACGACAGCTTCCCAATCTCTTTTGATTTAAAACCTTTAATAAGAAAAGGGTTTGTTACTAGTCTTTGTCTTACTTTGAGAGATGCTAGGCATAATCGGTTCACGGATTCTTTATTAGGAGTCGTACAAACTAGTTTATGTAACGACCTAGTTTATTTTAACTGGCATCCAAACTTTGAAGTTTCGTTAACTAATAAACATCTTCTAGATGTCTTAACCTTAAATGTTGAAACTAAGGGTTATGATATGAAATTTTAGGTGTTGAAAATATTGCTCTCATCTATAGAGTCTGTTTTAAAGTGTTAACACACCTGCTCCCAAAGCTGAAAGATTTGATATCAAAGGTAAAACTACTCTTTTTGAGACTAATATGTCTAACTTAAAATTAACTAGTCCCAAAACCTTTACCTGGTCTCATATTCAGCTACCAGATGTAACGACCGCGGATCGTGGGTAGCTTTGTAACACGGGCCTATGAATTTTATTGAATAAATTGAACTTTTATTAATATTATTCCGTGTTATGTGTTTGAATATTTTATTACTACATATGATGTGTAGGTGATAATTTTTTATTGTTATTATTTTATTGGAGTTGATTAAATCATTAGAGAAATAGCGCAAAAGCGCTATTTACGCCAAAGACGCCTTTTTCGATTTTATGACTTTTCATAATTTCACCAAAGCGTTAATGAGAGGGATTGATAATCCAAGTGTGGGATTTTATTTGAGCCCAATTGAATTTTTATTAGAAGCCCAATAGATTATTAAATTTGGAGTCCAAGAGTGGCCCAAATAGTAGCCCATAACCCATGGACCAAGTCCATGAACCAAACCCACCATCCATGACCCAAACCCATGACCCATGAAGGGAAATGGGTAATAAATTCATCAACTGAATTGGAGAAGGAGAAGAGTACGGGAGAAGGAGAGAATGAGAGGGAGACGAGCCAAGAACGTGGGAGAACATGGGGAGCTTCAATTCCTTGCATTTGGTGAAGGAAGAACAACTCGGGAGAAGGGAGGGGGAGAACCCAAATTGCCGACCAAGCCTTGGAGGAGCCGAAGCTCTCCCACCGAGCATGGGGAGCTGCCATGTCTGGCATGCCCAGCCCTCAACCCATCCTTAAAGCTCAGATTCTTCCTCTATATATACTTCCCCATTGCAAGCCTACCATTCCTTTGATTTTACCAAGTGTTGAAACTGAAAACTTGAGAGAAAAGAGTGAGAAAGGTGTGTTCGGGTAATTTGAGGAAGAAGAAGGAGCGTTGTAGCAGCTGCTATTGAGTCCTTTTAGCATCCTAGAAGAAGCTCCAAGAGGTAAGCAATATAGAGCCTAGCTAATTTCTATAATATTTCCAAGTTTTTAGTTTTGCTATGATTGCTTGTTGGAGTTATGTGGATGATTTTGCTTAGTTGGTTCATGAACATGTACAAATGTTGTTAGCTCTATAAAAACCTTGTTAATGATATATGAAAGTGGAACAATGAATGAGAATCGAATCTATGCATAAGGAACAAGAAAAGGACTGTGATGGACATTAATGGACTGTTATGGACAATCATGCTTTGTTAATAATGTAAACACTATATTTGGTTATGTGTATTGGTTGTGTTAGATGGTTGAGCATTGTTGCTATGTGCTCAGAGCTTTGTAGGAAATGATTTCAATTGGAAATCTGGACTAGAGTATAATGAAACTCTACTCCAATATGAGTTTCTAACTCATGCCCACAAACCATTTGATAAAATGTCCAAGAGAAGAATTTCTCTAAGAACTTGAAAACTAGGTGGTGATAAATTGATGAAATGATGTTATGTTTCTCATCTTAGTAATAGAAGCATGTGTTAAGTCATATTGACTTGTTGTATAATAGCTAAGACGCAAAGAGGAAGAATGACCAAGCCTAACTCTGAGTTTCGCTAAAAACTAGTTGGACTAGGCTCTTTAGAGCCATTATTTTGATTTATTAAAGAGTCTATAAGATTATGAATCCATGAGGGTTTTGTAGTTCATGTTTTAAGCTTTCCATAGCCTCTGAAATAACCTAATTCCGACATAGAATGAAGAAGTTATGAGCTTTGGAGTATATTAGCAAAAATAGAGCATGCTGGATGATGAGCAACTAAAACTCTGCCGGTTGGGCGCGCCCCGCGCCCACCATAAGGCTATATTGGTGCGCCCCGCGCTAGAGCAACAGTAGGCTAGACAACTTTGACCTAGTTTAGTAAAATGGGCATAACTTTCTCATACGAACTCCGTTTTGGATGATTCAAGATGATCCGGAAAGCTAAGAAGTAGATCTACAATTTTCAGTATTTATAATTGGTAATTTCATACTTGATCAATTTCTAAATTGGCTATTTTTAAGACTATTGTGCATTAGAAGATAAACGGAGGGCGTCGTACATGCACGTATGTAACGTGTAATGCTTCTGACGCTAAAAGATGTTGTTCTAAGTTCTAAAACTTGTATATTATGGTTTATAATGACTCTTTCATTAATCAATGATGAATTAGACAAGTGTATGAGTATGCTAAACTTATGCATATGAGGCGAATCGGGCGTGCGTTGTGCGAACGTCGAAACGTCGTATTAAGTGTGTGTAACCTTGTTTGATATTATGTTCCTAATTATAATGAAACATTATAGGGTAATGTAAACCAATCTTTGGCATTAACTGTGTGTCTAATTGGTATGTGGCTATGTACTTAAATGTGTAGGACATTTGAAGGACGATTAACGTCAAATAGTAGCAAGCGCTTAAGGCAAGTTTTCTAACGCTTGTCTAACCCTTGTGTTGGGCAAGTTCATTTGATTCATTTGATATTATATTCTCATGACTCTCATGCGATGTTTGAAGTTCTGATTTACGCAATACATATATGGTTGTGTGAATTCCTTACTTATGTAAATCTTTCAGTATTTGCACAAGTATT
This sequence comes from Aralia elata, assembly GCA_034770075.1. NCBI lineage: Eukaryota > Viridiplantae > Streptophyta > Magnoliopsida > Apiales > Araliaceae > Aralia > Aralia elata. The sequence goes on along the minus strand of CM068384.1, from coordinate 103,154,925 downwards.
CGAGCTATGTTATGACATAAATTGTTGAACCTTTCAAGTTCACATATATATGAACTATCATAGAGAACGTCGATGCCATTTGTTTTGGCTAGACAGATATTGAAATATTTTATTGATTTGATAAAAAATCCTTGAAATGTTATTGATGATTAAGTAGAGCTATCCAACCGAATTGTTTTGGTTAGGATTCCGAGACATGAATGAGATGAACAACCCTAATATTTGGGCCAGTTTTTAGTCAGTTATCCTGACAAGGCATCGAGCGCCTAAAACAAACGCATATAGTCGTTTCCAGCTAGAGTGTTGATCAACATAGAGTACAATAGGCTGATCACCTAGAAGTGCTCGTAAGTAAGACGGTTTACAGTTATATTACTGTGTACCTTTTCAAGAAAGCAAAAGAAAATTCAAGGTCTTGTGACCACTCAATGTCGTTTCAAAAATATATTTTTAAAACGAAAGCAAAGTATTATTCTTCTTTATTCAGAATATTTCACAACTATTATTCAGTTGTCGAAGAGAAATGATATGATTGATGATATTGTTGTTATTCAACTGTTATACTTGTTGGGCAATTGAATGCTCATTCTTGCTTTATATTAAACATTGCAGCTAAGTCCGATCGGGTCGAAGGTTCCGGTAAGGACAAGGGAAAGGGCAAGATGAACGTCTAGATGGCGTCGTAGTTTATTTGTATTAGTAATGTTGTAATACTAAGACTTATTATGTATTTGGAATGATGTTATGGTAATAGAACCTGGGATTGAGAGTAAGACGTGTTGTAATAATATAGTAATTACATTCATGTCTATTATATAATATGGAATGGGATGTACCGTGGAGCACCGAATTCGGGTTTGAGGTACCCGAATTTGGGGGCGTCACACCAGAAAAATGGACAATAATTGGTGCAGCTCTGCCTGAACCAGAAGAAAATAGCAACCGGGATGTTAAACAAATTGTTGAAACTCCTGATGGTAATGTTAAAATTTATTTTGGTCAGTCTAATAATTTTGAGAAAAATATTTCTTCAGCCTCTACTTTTTCGGTTATTCCTCCAAATAGAGCTTCAACCTCGACTATTCCTCCCTATCTTACTGATAGAAATTTTTCCCAAGAAGGAGTAGATACTAAAAGTGACAGTGTAATTGGAACTTATGAGTCTCCTCATCAGATCCCTCATTGGATTTATAAATCAAAATCTGGTAGGATTGGATCACCTTTTCCTTCAGAAATTAGTTTTTCAATCAATAAAACTCATCATTTATATCTTTTCTATCAATGACAAATTCAGCTTCATTGTTATCAACAAATTCAATCACATTGATTGAAAAACCAATTTCTGAAGGAAAAGATGATCCAATCCTAACAGATTTTGATTTATAAATCCAATGAGGGATCTGATAAGGAGACTCATAAGTTCCAATTACACTGTCAGTTTTAGTATCTACTCCTTCTTGGGAGAAATTGCTATCAGTAATATAGGGAGGAATAGACGAGGTTGAAGCTCTATTTGGAGGAATAACCGAAGAAGTAGAGGCTGAAGAACTATTTTTCTCAAAATTATTAGACTGACCAAAATAAATTTCAACATTACCATCAGGAGTTTCAACAATTTGTTTAACATCCTGATTGCTATTTTCTTCTGGTTCAGGCAGAGCTGCACCAATTATTGTCCATTTTTCTAGTTGCTGAATATGAGGCCAGGTAAAGGTTTTGGGACTAGTTAATTTTAAGTTAGACATATTAGTCTCAAAAAGAGTAGTTTTACCTTTGATATCAAATATTTCAGCTTTGGGAGCAAGTGTGTTAACACTTTAAAACAGACTCTATAGATGAGAGCAACATTTTCAACACCTAATTTCATATCATAACCCTTAGTTTCAACATTTAAGGTTAAGACATCTAGAAGATGTTTATCAGTTAACAAAACTTCAAAGTTTGGATAACAGTTAAAATAAACTAGGTCATTACATAAACTAGTTTGTACGACTCCTAATAAGGAATCCGTGAACCGATTATGCCTAGCATCTCTCAAAGTAAGACAAAGACTAGTATCAAGCCCTTTTCCTATTAAAGGTTTTAAATCAATAGAGACACATCTAAGATGTAGAAAACTATAATCATCCTGGTAGTCTTTAATATCTTTGTTTAATAATCTGATTACTTCATTAGCATCAGAAATGGGTATTGTTCTTTCAATTGTTTTAATAACAGTTTTTGATTCAAGATCAAACAGTCCAATTTGATAGACATGACTAGGTTTAACGTTAAGTAAAGACCAATTTTTTAAATATTCTTCAAGATTGCTATAAGCAATTTCAGAAGTGTTTTTAACATTATCTTTCGTTTTTTATCTTTCTTAGCACTAGAGGTACTAGGGCCAATGCCTAACGTTCTAAGCATCAGACTTTCATATAATCTATAAGACTAATCTCTTTCTAGCACGTTTGTCAACAATTTACAAAGGGAATACAGAATTGACAACGCCTTTCTCACGGCTACAACGTTCCATCCTACCATACGACTTGAGTGACGTCTCACTAGATTGAGATTACTCAAATAAATTATACAATTATCCTAGCCTAAAAACTTAGTAAATGGCTCTGATACCAAGATAGACAGGAACGACAGTTAAAGGACTAATAATTTAGGATATAAACGCATATATAAACAACTTATAAGCTAAGTAATTAAAATAAAAACTAAAAATAAAACAAAGATAGATTAAGAAGACTTATATGGAGACTCCATGGAAGCCTTTCTTTCATTACCACACAATATGTACAAAAGGATATCAATTACAATATTTCAAAGTAAGAAAACTAAAGAGAGAAAAGAAAGAAACTTGAGAGAGAGAACCTAAAAGCTTACTTACAACTGAGGATCGAGCCTCTATTTATACAAGGCTATTAGCCATAAAAAACAAAACCTCAATAATAGAGGAATCTAGGAGAAGATAATCACATATAGATTGCATGATTAATTATAATCTGTTGAGGGGCATGCAGGAGATTTATTATAATCTGTTGAGGGCAATGTAGGAGATTTATTATAATTTGTTGAGGGCCATGCACGGGTGATCATATTGATCTATTTTATTTTACTGTAGTCTAGTGGTTCGACATCCAAGTCACGTATTCTAGTGGAACGTTGTACTTATGTGATGTCGTTGTAGTTCCTTATTCCAATCATAAATCGTTGACAGTCGAGCTAGATTTATAGTAGGCCATTATAGATTTGATATGAAAATTTGATGGTAGGTTGTGCCAGATTATAGTTTATCATGATGCTAGGTCATGCCAGATTATAGTATATCATGATGGTAGGTCGTGTTAGGTTATAGTTATCTTAAGGATCATTCGTACTACATTCTTATCTTTCTAATCAATCTTTATGATTATAAAAGGTCTTTCTTAATACTTTGGCCCTAATACCTTTGTTGTTCAAAAAAATCATAAAAATAAAATATTCATAGAATTGAAGAATTTGAGGTCGTAACTTAGCTACACATAGGATTGTTAAGTACCAAGTAGGGATTAGCTTATCCGAATTCTGATACCAAGATAGACAGGAACGACAGTCAAACGACTAATAATTTAGGCTATAAGCACATATATAAAAAAGCTATAAGCAAAGTTATATAAACAAGATAATTAAAACAAAGATAGAATTAAGAAGACTTACAAGTAAGAAAACTAAAAGAGAGAAAAGAAAGGAACCTAAGAAAGACAGGAACGACCGTTAAACGACTAATAATCTAAGACATATGAACAATAAGCTAAAACTATTATAAACAGAATAATGAAAGAGACTGAAAATGAAAACTATGTACATGTAGAAATTAAATATTTTTGGTGGGGAGTTAAGTCATACCTTAAACTACTGGAAAGGTTTTCCCTTTCGGGAAATCCCTTAAGCTACCAAAGATGGAGAAGGAAAATCATAACTGAATAGAGGATGTTGGAATCCTGATATTTTATTAAAACTGAAATAATTTACAAGGAAGGTTTTCCAAGAGGAGGATTACTCAGGAGAGGGGAGAACATATAAAAGTGTAAGCCAGAGGATGCCAGAGAATGCCTCTCTTAGTTACCATGTTGGCTCTTTATACTACACCTAAGACTCAGATTTAAAAATGGAATGAAATTAGAATAGAGTAAAAGATAAAGTTTGGGTACACATTGGGCACCATAGCAACTTTAATCCTTTCACTCTTTTTCTAAAGTTATTCCGAAAATGACGCGCACCTGAAAGATGCTTTAACAAGACAATTATCAATAATGGAGCAAGTGCACCATTACTGATTTTGACTAAGATTATTTACATGTTGGACTTGTTCAATAATTACATAAATGTCCAAACGTGCTGGTCAAAAGCTGAAGATGCTCTACCTAGTGAATTATGAGAAGGAGAGCTATCTCCAAACTCATGAGCTGAATAGAAGCTGTAGAAGATGACTCATGTCCTTTTGTCAATTTTTATTTATGTGCCCAAGCTTTGTCTATTAATGCTATCATGGCTGGTTTTACTATTGCATCCTAGTGACGTTTCTGGAGAGTCTGAATGGACTAAAGAATCTCCCACATTTTCTTTATTACTAGCATCTTGTGAAGATAAGACTGACGAATACTGTTGTGTCTTAAATTTGAGACTTTCAAGCTTGTTGAAAAAGTTGTTTACTGCTACATGTGTGTCTTCTTCATTGAGCTTGCTTCTAGACCTTCCAAGAACAAGTTTTCATTTGGGACTGGCTTTTTTCTTCCTGGTGACTATAACAAACCTTTCTTTAAGCTCGGGAACTGGTTTTTGTAGCTGAATAATTTCCTTAGCTTTACTAGGATTCATGGAACTGAGAACTGTGTCTCATTTAATCTGATTCTTTAAATTCAAAACTGGACCTAAAGGAACTGGATTAAGATCAACTAATCGACTTTTTCGGAAAACTGCACCCATTAACGGACTTGATTTCTCTTTACCATCTGCCATTTGAGATGGAGTAGGTAATAGCGTTGAGGGTCCACTACTGCCATTCACAGATGTTTGGGCTGCTGTGATAGCCTTTGTGCTCTTCAGAAAGGAAGATGTTGAACTCATCTGTCCTAAATTTTGGGTGGCTAACTGTGAACTGAAATAATGTACCTGCTGCTGTAAATCTGAATTTTTCTGGCGAAGTCTGGCATTTTCTGTAAGAAGTTCATCTTTCTGTTTATTAAGCTTGCCATATTTAGATATCATAGTTTCACAATGAGTGCAAAATAATGGCTGTTTTGGATTAGGGTTTTTTAGAACTGAATAATCAAGTTCTTCTCTATAATTTTTTAGGGTTGGAGCGACATAATAGGTTGGACATATTTTGTCTTTGGCAAACTGGTAAGCTGTTTCTAAAGATTCAAAACCTTTATAAATAGGATGTTTATAATTCTGAATTTGAGAACAAACATTTGTCCATAAGTGGAAAATACCCTGGCATGGCCTAAAACTACGACATAAAACTGAAAACGTTTTGACTGGAATAAATTCGCACAAGCATTCAAAGAAGATAAAAATTGTTTTTGGTTTATGCCATGTGATATCCAAAGATTATCAATAACGTATTTATGTTCTTTGGTGAGTTCTATTCCTGGCAAATGTTTGAAAACAAACTTTTCTGTGGCTGGATAAGAATAAAGCTGTTGATTTCCTATTGAAAGAATTTCATAATTCTTTCGGACTGAAGTTTGATTATTATGTTGTAATGTCCGTAGTGTCTGTGAAATATGCATGTTTTGAAATGCATGATGTGGGTTGTATGTATTGGTATAAACTGGCTTTAGTATTGAGCATTCAGGTGGCAAACCTTGATGCGTGTTGTTGCCCGAAGGCAATCCTGGCGGATCTGTCATCTGCAAATTAGTTTAAAAAATTATGAACAGTCTAATAATGGTTGTTCCTTTAATATTTTCAAAAAGAATTTTCTAAAACCTGTTCATATAATTTGTTTAATTTGTAAACTGTTGAATAAATCTCTTCTGGACAAAGTTACTTTAATAAAGTTGGTTTTCTAGAAAAATTTAAAAAGTCCGTGTTAATAATTTATTCTGGGAGAAATTTTGTATGTGGAAAAATCCTATATTTTTAGAAGGAAACTAGGATCTGTTTATGTTCTGAATTCTAGTAACTTGTGCTAGAGGTTGGAGAACTACATCTAATTTTGAAGACTAAAGTATATTAGGTTTTGGAGGTGGATGTAATTCTGGAATATCATTTATGACTGGTAGAATAAAGTTATTTGTTAAAACTGGATTAATTAATGATAATAACGACTTCTTTCTCTTCTAGATTAATAAGATATGGATTAAAAGATCTGTCTGAATATTTTAAAGGTTTTATGTATTCTTTACTATTTTTCTTTACTGGAAAAAATCTTTTATTTTTTCTTCCGGGACATTCTTTATGAGGTTCTTTATAAAATCTTATTCTGGTATAAGTTGATTTATTAAGTTGTCTTTGAAAATATTCAGTAGTTATAAATTTAAAATGTCTAAATATAAAATTTTTATTGGCGTTTAAAATCTGAAAGGGCTTGTGATATGCTAGCTGATGAACTATGGAGTGACTTTCTGGATCTGAAAGTATATAATCTTTTATAAATATCTGTCTAGATAGTTTTACTTGGTCTAATGCTTTTTGGGAAATTATTAAATTATTTTTTAGGTTTAGAATTTTATAGTCTAAACTAAATATATACTTAGATACGTTTAACTATTCTAAAATGTTTTCTGAAATTATTAAACTATTACCTGGTAACTGTAATTTATGTATTGTATTTAAAGGTTTATAAATTATTAAAGTGTTACGATTGTATATAGCGCGAGCATGCAATCAAATTACATAAATATAGTGGAAGCGTGATAAAATCGAATTTTAAAATTTTATACAAACTATCACCATGATCTTTCCTTGTGCTCAATTATCAATTAAACGAAAGAGATAAAAAAATAAGAATTATACCCTTGTAGAACTGTGCTTCCTCGAATACAAGTTCAACTCCAAATCCTTTCGTATTTCCCCTTGAATTCACCGGCTAGATTCCTTCCTTTGATCAACGTTACCCACCGAAGTGTTTGGCCTTTAGAGGTGATCCATCAAAGAATAATACGTACTCAAGAAGATGGGCGTTGACAAAACCCTAGTTTCTATCTCTATAGAAATTATAAGTACTCTCTCAAATCTTATGGAAGTGTGTGTAACCCTAATCCATAATAAGACTCGTCTTATTTATAGATATGGGTAACCCTCCTAAACTATTTAGGATTAGGGTTTTATTTTAATTAAACTCTTTTAATTAATTAAACTCCTAATCTAATTAGGAATTTATAAGAGTACTTGTATTAATTAATTCCCAAACTCTTTTACTGTAAGGACCGAAAAATTTTAAACATTTAAATATGTAAATTTTAGGAATAATTTTTTTTATTATGATCATTAGTATTATTACTATATTTATACTTAGTATGAATAAAGTTAGTTTGTCAATTTAAATATTTTAAATTGACTAAGAATTTTAAAGGATGAACAGTGAATAGCTAATCAAAACCCTAATGATAATTATCAATAGGGAATTGAATATTAATTATACAATTATTATAATTGTATTTAAATTTATGTGTATGCGTATTATGTGATATATGATGAATGAGTAAAGGACTATGTGAATAGTATGTTATAAAAAGTCCTACTAATAAAATAGTTAAATTAGTAACCTAATAATCAAGGAAATTGATTTAGATATTTAACTTTAATTAAATATTCAATTTACTTGAATATAGCAAGTCTAATTGGGTTATGTAAATAAATTACGATTATTGATGTAATAAATCTGTATTAGTCTTAGTAATATAAATTACTAGTGAACTAGTTTATTTAGTTCTTTAATCAAGCCCATTTATTTAATTAATTGTGGACTTGAAGAATTATTAAGTAAATGGATTAAATCATATATTGGGAGTCCAACAAGCTAATATATTAAGTGGGTCAAGAATGATGGAAATTATATTTGATTTTAAGTGGCCCAAGTAAGGATTATTTCAAGCCCAAACTAATTAAATTAATGGCCCAATTTTTGACCCACTTAAAGAATGACTTTTTAGTCATTTGCTAGCATAAATTAGCAATTAAAAAAAATGGGTTAAAAAGCTAAGGAGTGGTCGGGCATGTGAGGGAATAAAAGAGATAATTACATTTTTTTTCTTTGTTTTCTTAGTTCCTATCCTTTAGGCTTAGGTGTCCTTAATTCATTTAACCACTTGTTTGCTTAACTTTGCTACTAAGTAAGTAACGGATAAGGATTAAAAAGAAGGATAAGAGAGAGAGAGATATTAGGAGATTATGGATAGATATACTATGTATATCTAGCATTTTAAAACTAATATATCAAATTTAGTAGTTTTTGTTCCTTCCATTTCATTCTTTAGTTCCAAGAGAGCTAAGAGAAAATTAAAGAGAGAGAGAGAGAGAGAGAGAGAGAGAACAAGGGGCCACGACAAGGAGGAAGAAGGAGAGGGAGGAGATCAAACTTCTATGCACCCTAAGTTTATATCATATTTTGGAAGAAAAAGGAAAGAAGCCACCAAGGAAGGTATAAAAGAAAAAGATTTCAAGTTTTTATGTAGTTTATGTACTTTATGTTAAGTCTATGAAATCTTGTGATGATATGGTTTAAAACCTTATGAAAGGTTAGATTTTTATTTATGTGGTGTAACTTGGTTATGTATGTGTGATGATGTTGAAAGATTTGGGGACAAAGCAAAACTAGTGAAATTTCTAAAAATTTTCTAGTTACTTAGTGAGATCCATGTCATTTATTTTGAAATTCATGTTGGGTATTTGTGATTTGTTTGTTGGTTGTGCTAGATATTTAAGTATTGAGCAAAAGCCCTTTTGTTGGACTCAAAAATGTTGATAGATGAGAAAGTTATGGGATTTGTTCTAAAATAATTCTTAGATGGAAAAAAATAAATAATAAGGTTGTTGTCCCAAAAAGGAAAATTCGAAATTAGCTTGAGTGCTCTAAAAATTTTGGACTTTTGGTATGTTATAGTACACTGTATAAGCTTTTCATAGACTCCGGAACAGACCAATTCCGACTTCGAAGCAAATAGTTATGATCGTTCAAAATATTCGTGCCAAAACTGTCAAACCAATGCGGGTCAGTCCCCTTGCACGAATTTCTGTGCTTGATCTGTTCAGAATTTGGAAAAATGTCAATAGGCAAAAATTGTAGCCTCGGACGTTATCTTCGCGTGGGCTCAAGAAACGCCAAAAAAATTTTAAAACGAAAAAGTTATGACTGTTTTAGCGAGAGAGGATAAAACTGCCTAGATAATAATGCAGCATGCAGGGAGTTTGGGCCTAAAACAGACGGGTTAAAGCTGTCTGGATTGGGTGATGATTACTCGCAGTAGATTTTATTAGTAAACAGACGAGTTATACTGTCTGGATATTAACTAAAGAAGAACTTGGCCTGAAGCAGACAGTCTTAACTGTCCGGATAGATAATCAAAATGAAATTTGTCTTAAGCACACAGTCTTAACTGTCTGGATTAGACCTGTAACATAGAATCTAAAAAGTTTGGACACGTTGTTTAATTTATAAAATGCAAACGACCTAAAATGAATAGTATTGTAATGTAAAACAAAGTGTGTTGGTTTCCAAAAGCCGAGTAGTTGGCCAACGTGAAGCTACGTTGTCCCGAACTATATAAGACAAGCGTAATAGATTTTAATTAAAGAATGATTTAAGATGTCTTAAGTTATGAGACATGAGCATCACGAGATTTTAGAATTAAAGTCTAATCTATAAACGAAGCTAAAAGATAAATATATCGAGGTGTATATAGTTAAGTATATTAAGTCAAGATATGAAACTCGAACATCGTGAATTATAAAATAAGTTAGGATAAACTAATATAGCAATTATTTAAATTAAGGTAATAATATAGTAAATTGTATTTTACTATAAAAGCCCTGTATTAACTGTTTAAACTCCGAATTTGCGAGCAAAGTTAAAAGATATTTCTGAAATGGAATATAAATGGTTTAAGCTTCAAGATGTAAAATATTTACATCTTAAAATGTGTGAGACTCTTATTATTTATTAATAAAGTTTCTAAAGGAACCAAGATTGGTTTTGAATGAAGTATAAATAATATTAATTTTTGTTAACTAATATTTATGGATAATGAATATAAATGCATGTTTTGCGACATATTTAATTATCTAAATGTGTGTGCATGTAAATACAATTGTGTAGGATTTGTGGAGAGAAGTTAAGTTAAATTTTAGCGGTAATCTTCAATCAAGGCAAGTTTCCTAAACTTACTCAGATATTTATTCTGTGCAAGTTTCCTAACTCAACATGAGTTATTAATTTCAAAGCATGATTAGTGAATAATTATTGTTAGTTATTCACATCCATAATTATTATTGTTATTCGCACATAGTGCATTTGATTTCCTGATCTATTACTTGAGCTATGAAATAATTTAAAGTTCTTTTATTCATGAACTGTTTATGAGATGTTTCTCAGCTATTTGTTTTCGCGAGATTAACATTTGTTAAACCATGAAACGTTCTATTTAATATGAGCGGATTTATTATTGGAAGATTTATGCCATTTATTTCGGCTAGATCAACATTGATATTATATGTTAAATTCATAGTATTTCTTTGAATTCAATCCAAACCATATTGATATGGTTCGGACTCATGATGTAAGACTGAGATGAACAACCCTGAAAAATAAATTAGGGGAATTTTATTGTCGGAAACCCGACCCGCGTGTTATTTTTGAGAATTATGCATAATCTCGGGTACAATAAGGCTGATCACCTTACGTACTTGCAGAAGAGTAAAGATTAGTTTTTATAGCTAACTTTTACTCTTGAGGTAGTCAGTAATAATAACTGATGATTCCTCTAGCAGTTCTTGATCTATTTGTGATCCCTCAGCATAAAATCTGGGTATAATCCCACTTTGTTAACTATTATTGCAGTATTGATAATTTTTCTTAATCAATTGAATATTATTGAACCTTCGAAAGAATTTTAACTCTTTCATTCTTGATGTATTATTCAGTATGAAATTCAAGAAAATCCTTGTTACTTGAAATGATTTATTATTCATCTACTTCAAAATCTTTGAATCATTGTTGAAGTTTTAAAAAGTTAAATTCTTCTATTCATAATACATCTTTTATTGTACGCTTTAACTTGCTGAGCAAACTTGTTGCTCACTCTTGCTTAATTAAACATTTAAGCTAAAGTTGAGATTGCCGAGGGTTCCAAGAAAGACAAAGGCAAGGCGAAGGTGACCGAGTAGTTAGCTGTTAAATGAATATTATATTATATGTTGTATTTAGCCTTTTATATAAATAGGCAGTTTATGTTAAGGTTAGATCACCTGGGATAGCGATGTACTTTTGTATTAAAGTAATTTGTTTTATTAGTTTAATGAAATGAATGGTGTGTTTCATATCAAATGGGTAGTTAGAATGAATGTGTATGATGTATCGTGAGCACCGAATCTGAGGTATGAATCACCCAGATTTAATTTGGGGACGTCACATTTACGAATTAAATAATAATAATAATAGTAATAATAATAATAAGACTCCTCTTATTAATTTATATTTAATATTTTTAAAATATTAAATAATAAAATATTTTCCTTTTGCGGTGTGACCCTTTAGGTTCTCCATATTAAACCGGTTGTGAATAAATCAATTAGAACAATTCTAATCTTATTTAAATAAATAAACTAAATTATTTAATTTATTTAAATAAATAATATTTATTCTACAATAAGGGTAAGCCCCTTTAGCGATCAACGACTTTTCAGATAATATAAATTTCAACATTAATCACAAAAGAACCTTTCAGTGAATAGTTATCGTACAATTCAATCCTTCTACCATACAATGTCACAATTAAATATAGACATGAAATTACTGTCAAGTCTTATTTTATTTAATTATATGCATTTCGATTCTCAAAAACACAACTCTAAATAATGCAAATTAGAAACTCCTTTCTAACTTCATTCTGTTTTGGCCAAGGACTACTGAGTTGTCATTTATCAAATTACATAGGACATTCTCATCTTTTACTAGATGTGGTAGAGTTTTTGTTGACCATTCACGTATCTCCATATACAACTCATTATACCTAAGCATACCCTTCGATATACCCTAAAGGTCTTAAGGGACATGTCAAAGTATAACTCATCATATACAAGATACTATGATGATCTCAAGTTCAAGGATCACTTGGACAACTATCACTAGAGGAATTCCTATTGACAGGCAAGTAAAACTCCATTAGGTATTCCTTTAGCGAGTCACGTTAAGTGACCTTATTCTTCAATAAGCACCTACATAATTACTTTAGTGTCTCCACACAAATAATTATGAGATCAATCATTCTCTTTCTAAGAGCAAGCAAAGTATGTACCACTCTATTCGGATTCACTAATCCTTTTTTAGTAATCCAACGATTGGGAACGCTTTTAGTTTTAAGCTCTCTAAGAATTTAGATCTCGTTAGCATGATCATCATCATGATTCTAAAAGCATTGCTCAAAACTATGGGTTTATCACATATAAAATAACAGCACCATGTGGATAAAGTAAAATGCTTTTAGTAAATTAATTCTTTTATTAATAAACGAATAAGATTACAAAGTATATGTTACATCATATCAAATATGATTAGCTTGTGTGCATACTACTTTCAAAAAGATGGTTGAATATCTATATACTTGGATGTACTAGGTTGGTCTGACCATGGATATATACTGTGATCTAGGATGGTCTGCACATGGATAGATAACTGTTGTACAGGATTTGATCCTAAAAATTCTGTATAAACTGGTTTTATATTCTTGTTAATGAAATTAAAAGTTTTCCATAAGACTTTGGTAAAGTGCTCTAATGAAATATTATTGGTTAAATCCTTTCTGATTAAATCTTGAGGCTGGATTATCTGTAGATTTTTGCAGTTTTGGTTTGAAAAATCCTTATATAGACTATCTTCATTTATAGTTATATTTTGACTTTCCTAATCTACCTTTTTTGTATCTTCTGACTTATCTATGAAGTATTTATCTACGAATTCTGTGACAACCCGAATTTTCTATAGTTATTAAATAAAAATTTAATAAATAAAAATTCTTATTATGAGAGGTGTCACATTCGAATAAATATATAAATGTGTTATATATTTTGAAATATGTAATTTGGTGTGAAGAGATTAAGTGTGAATATAGAAGAGAAATATATATTTATATATTGGGATATATTTATATATTGAGAAAATGAGGTTTAATATTTTATTAAACCATTGAAGAAAGTAAATGAAATTATTACGAAAAGGATATTAACTCAATATTATTGAGTTGAAAATTATATTATGAAATAATATAATTTGACTATTATGCCTTGTTGGCAATGAAATTATTATGAATTAAGTTTCATAAATAATGAGAGTAATTCATTTAATTAAAATAGTGAATTAATGTAAATATATTTGTTTTAACGAGAAAGCAATGTGTTACATATAAATGTAATATGTTAATGTAATACGATTGTGAATTTCATAAATAGTTAAAATATTTATTGAATAAAATAAATATTTTAGTTGGGATATTTATTAAATTAAATAAATATTTGATGGAAATTATTATGGAATAATTTATTTAAGTATGATGATAATAAGTAAATTGATGATAAACAATTTTATCGGTGCGTATTTTTATTACGTTAATGGAATGAAAATGTTCTAATTTAATTAAATAATTAAATTAGAGGATTAACGATTTATTAAATAAAATTATGATCTGGCTAAATGGAATTACAATTTTTTTTAGTAAGATTTAATTAGATTTATTAATAAAATAGATCTAATTAAATTAAAGTGTGATAAATATATCATATAATAAGAAGGTTATTAAAATAAATTAAAAAGAATGTTTTAGAGGGTTAGCCAAACATGGCCTTGTGACCCTTGGTATTTGTAACAGTTGAGACCTTTTGTTGTGTAACTAAAGCTAAAAAAAGCACGTAAAGTGTTTCATAAGTTAGAAAGCCTGTTTGCAAAATACAGAGTAGAGAAGAAAGAAAGTGAGGGAGAAAAAGGGTTCTCTATGAATTGAGGAGGAGTTCTGAGAATCTACGAAGGAAGAAAGAAGAGGATAATCAAGCAATCCTTATCATCATCTAGATAATCTAAACAAGAATCAAAGGTAATAATCTAGCTTTGAGTTTTTAATTTTCTATTCCTTGAGTTTTCTTTAAAAATGAATTTTTGGTAGATGATTTGATGGGAATATGGATATATATGTTTATGGATATGCATAATCTGTTATACATCATCTATAATAGTTTTGATGTAATCAAATCCATGAAACTTGCTTAAAAATAGAGAATTTGAGTTTTGGTATAATATGTACGTTTTGGCCTATTTTTGGGTTAAAATTGGTGAGGAATTCTTGTAGTAATCTAAATTGATGGTTGCTTGTGTTAATATGATGAGAAACGAAAACAATGCAACTAGAATGAACTAAAACGAATGTAAACCAAATTCGTGAGAGTTTGATTCGATAAATGTGTTGAAATATGAAAAAACTAGCACGAACTTTGATTTTGAGTCTCTAAATTGGTTGTTAAAGTTGTTAGAATCCTTGTGTATATGTTGGGTTTGTTTTTACAAAGTCTAGAATGTCTAGGTTTGGTTAATTTGTTGATTGGGTGAAGAATTTGGGAGTTTTTGGCCTGAAATTTTCTGGTTCGCGAACTTCAGAACTTGAGTTTGATGAGCGGCGCCGCAGCGCCGCTTGCTAGTTCAAAAATGGCGCCGCAGCGCCGACCCTGCCCGGCCCGGAATTTTGTGATCCAACGTCGGTCCTTAGTCTAAATGCGATGCCGTAGCACCGGTAGTCAGTTTTGTCTAGAAATGAGATTTTAATTGTACAATTCTAGGAATGCCTACATAACCCTAATGAATGATTGTAATGAAATGTAAAACATGTTATAAGACTTAATAACATGTTACAATCACACAAATGATGATTTAAAAGTGATGCTTTAGTAAGTTATATAAGACTTAAGCTTGATGTTCGTGAGGTATAAGAATTTGAAAGATTAAGATGAGGATTTACTTAATAAATCCAATTGGGCATTATTCACCTATTGTGATATAATGACAGGTTATAAAGACTTAACTAAATGTTGAGTGATAGTTATAGAGGAGCCTAAAGGAACCTAAGACGGATGGTTATTTAATTTATGTTAACAAATATATTACATCTAATTTGATGTAATGATGAAGCTTAAGACTTAACTAAATGTTAAGTGTCAATTAAAGTGGAACGTAATGAGAAGGAAAAGAAAGTTTAACGTAAATAAACCGAATGGACAATGAGGAACCCTAACAGGACTTAAACACTAAATTAAATATTGTGCGTCGATTAAAAGGAAGGATTATGGAATGTAGAGTAGAAATACTTAAACGATTACTAAGCGCTGCTATGTGACTAATAAATGATGTATATGATTACATATTGTGTAGGATACGTGAGGTGCAGATAATTATAAGTTGTTTATGGTAATTGGTAATCTACGAGCCAGGCAAGTTTTTCAGTTCCTATTTGTTATGTGAACTTGATGATTAACTATTTTAAATCTATATTGTAAAAAGCATAATGTATTACATATGTTATAAGTATGAAACATTAAAGTCAATTTATGACTACATTCGTTGAGTAAAGAATGTTGATTGAGTTATAGAACTCAATCTTTACTTGATATGTGATGTACAGTATGTATGATATGTTTAATCAGATATTTTATGATATATACAATGAGTGTGTTGTTTATGTGCTACGTGATGCATGAAAACTGTTAGATTTTGCTGAGTTGTCGAGATCATTCTTGCAAATATCTATTTTTACAGGTTAAGGATTCAAGGTAACGTTATGTGTTGCTTGAATGGCATGAATCAAATGTAATGCATGAAGATTAAATGTTTTAGCTTAAATTAATGTTTTTGAACCATGATTAAGGTTCTGAATGATGTATTTGATAATGTATGATATTTAACAGATGTTGAGTTGTAAAATTTAATTTTATCCGATGTATAAAGGGTATTGAACTTGAAAGTAAGTTTTATTTTATAATAAGTCTAATAAAGCGAATCATGAATTAAATATGATTCTAAGATATGTAAATGATAAAGGTTATGATTCAGGGAAAACAAAGAAAGAAGACAGAAAAGTTTAAAATTAGTCCGCATTTTATTAAGTTTAACATCTAATGATGACGTAAAGTCAGAGTGAAGATGTATTGTTAACGAGCAAAGTCGGGAATGAAAATTGTCCAGATTTTGGGGTCGTTACAGTTGGTATCAGAGTCGTAGGTTATAAACCTTAGGTAAGAGTACCTTAGGCTATAACCTTAGAGAGGATAGGTGAAGATGATAAAGAATAAACTCAAATAGAGTTTGAACACTAAGAAATAAATTTAGGAAATGTATAGAGAAGAGATTATGATATATATGAGACGATTCAAAGAAGAATCTTAAAGGGTTATAAAAGGTGAGAATCAGGAGTTATCTGACTCCAGTGATAAAGATGGTATTAATAAATAGACGATGTCTATAATATGAAAATGATAGAAATGATAAGAATAAACTCAAATAGAGCTTAGTTGATAATAACTTTAGAGAATTCATATAAAACAAGTTATGATAAAATGATTAGGTTCAAAGAAGAACCTGAAGAGCTAAAAGATCAGAGAACACTTGAGTTGTATAATAATAAGATGATCATAAAATCAGAAAGAGATCGTAAGAAGAGTTGATGGTAGAATAAGATCATGACGTGGTCTGTTTAAGTCGTAAAATGACAAATGATCCGTAATGATTGAATAGTTATAACTTGATGCTATAAAGAGATGGTGCTATGAAATAGTACGAGGTAAACTCTCGAGGAGTTATAAATGATGAAATACAAAAATTTCGTATTGAGCAAAGAGTAAGTTAAGAGCAACGTAGAATTACGTGGGATTTCAACTGAGGACTCGTGTGATGGTTGAGTTGTACAAACCTTTGTATGGGCGAGGGTTTTGTGCTTACACTTAGTTTATCACATTGATAATCGTTGGAATATTGATGTCGCGCTATCAATATACATATGGTGAGAAGGTGATTCTTTTCTCATATTTATATTTGATAGTTAGATAATATTAAGATTAGGTGCGAGTTCTTAAAACTCATGTTTATGATAAGTTCGTTACTCATAATTGTATGTATATTTTTGAACCCCTAAGCGTATGGACAGTCCCTGATTGGTTTTTGGACTACGTATTGCTAGGACAAGTTCCTAAACTCATATTATTGTGCCAAATTCCTGAACTCATAATGTGTGGTAAGTTTGATGAACTATATTAAGGTATAGGAGAGTTGTAGAACTAAGAATTTTTGGTATAGTGAGTATTTATGGTACTGAAGATTGTTAGTGATAAGCAATGGAGAAATGATTGAAGTTGCTAGAGAAAATTGGAATTCTAAATCTTCTAGCTATGCTAGAGTTTTGTAATTTATTGACTTCGTGCTAATATTCGCACTGTTGTGTTTTAAGATATATATATATATATATATATATATATATATATATATATATATATATATATATATATATATATATATATATCGGATTCAGATTGCTGAACCAATAAGTTTTTTTTTAAAAGTCATATTATTTATATGTCTATGCTAATTGTTTCAGCTAGACAAAAATGATTTGAAATTATCAAAATGTATTTTGAACGATGGACTCATCAATGCAGACTAACCTAGTGTTGGATGTGATCATAGGATCATCAACCCACTATAATATGATGTAGTATGACAAAATCATAAAATGATGGAATCCTCAATGTACTATTAAGACGGTACAGAATCATGACGTCATAAAATAATTTTTAGTTTTTTTTTTTTAAGTTTGATGAACTATATTAAGGTATAGGAGAGTTGTAGAACTAAGAATTTTTGGTATAGTGAGTATTTATGGTACTGAAGATTGTTAGTGATAAGCAATGGAGAAATGATTGAAGTTGCTAGAGAAAATTGGAATTCTAAAATCTTCTAGCTATGCTAGAGTTTTGTAATTTATTGACTTCGTGCTAATATTCGCACTGTTGTGTTTTAAGATATATATATATATATATATATATATATATATATATATATATATAAATCGGATCAGATTGCTGAACCAATAAGTTTTTTTTTTAAAAGTCATATTATTTATATGTCTATGCTAATTGTTTCAGCTAGACAAAAATGATTTTGAAATTATCAAAATGTATTTTGAACGATGGACTCAATCAATGCAGACTAACCTAGTGTTGGATATGATCATAGGATCATCAACCCACTATAATATGATGTAGTATGACAAAATCATAAAATGATGGAATCCTCAATGTACTATTAAGACGGTACAGAATCATGACGTCATAAAATAATTTTTAGTTTTTTTTTTTAAGTTTGATGAACTATATTAAGGTATAGGAGAGTTGTAGAACTAAGAATTTTTGGTATAGTGAGTATTTATGGTACTGAAGATTGTTAGTGATAAGCAATGGAGAAATGATTGAAGTTGCTAGAGAAAATTGGAATTCTAAATCTTCTAGCTATGCTAGAGTTTTGTAATTTATTGACTTCGTGCTAATATTCGCACTGTTGTGTTTTAAGATATATATATATATATATATATATATATATATATATATATATATCGGATCAGATTGCTGAACCAATAAGTTTTTTTTTAAAAGTCATATTATTTATATGTCTATGCTAATTGTTTCAGCTAGACAAAAATGATTTGAAATTATCAAAATGTATTTTGAACGATGGACTCATCAATGCAGACTAACCTAGTGTTGGATGTGATCATAGGATCATCAACCCACTATAATATGATGTAGTATGACAAAATCATAAAATGATGGAATCCTCAATGTACTATTAAGACGGTACAGAATCATGACGTCATAAAATAATTTTTAGTTTTTTTTTAAGTTTGATGAACTATATTAAGGTATAGGAGAGTTGTAGAACTAAGAATTTTTGGTATAGTGAGTATTTATGGTACTGAAGATTGTTAGTGATAAGCAATGGAGAAATGATTGAAGTTGCTAGAGAAAATTGGAATTCTAAATCTTCTAGCTATGCTAGAGTTTTGTAATTTATTGACTTCGTGCTAATATTCGCACTGTTGTGTTTTAAGATATATATATATATATATATATATATATATATATATATATATATATATATATATATATATATATCGGATCAGATTGCTGAACCAATAAGTTTTTTTTTAAAAGTCATATTATTTATATGTCTATGCTAATTGTTTCAGCTAGACAAAAATGATTTGAAATTATCAAAATGTATTTTGAACGATGGACTCATCAATGCAGACTAACCTAGTGTTGGATATGATCATAGGATCATCAACCCACTATAATATGATGTAGTATGACAAAATCATAAAATGATGGAATCCTCAATGTACTATTAAGACGGTACAGAATCATGACGTCATAAAATAATTTTTAGTTTTTTTTTAAGTTTGATGAACTATATTAAGGTATAGGAGAGTTGTAGAACTAAGAATTTTTGGTGGTATAGTGAGTATTTATGGTACTGAAGATTGTTAGTGATAAGCAATGGAGAAATGATTGAAGTTGCTAGAGAAAATTGGAATTCTAAATCTTCTAGCTATGCTAGAGTTTTGTAATTTATTGACTTCGTGCTAATATTCGCACTGTTGTGTTTTTAAGATATATATATATATATATATATATATATATATATATATATATATTATATATATATATCGGATCAGATTGCTGAACCAATAAGTTTTTTTTTAAAAGTCATATTATTTATATGTCTATGCTAATTGTTTCAGCTAGACAAAAATGATTTGAAATTATCAAAATGTATTTTGAACGATGGACTCATCAATGCAGACTAACCTAGTGTTGGATGTGATCATAGGATCATCAACCCACTATAATATGATGTAGTATGACAAAATCATAAAATGATGGAATCCTCAATGTACTATTAAGACGGTACAGAATCATGACGTCATAAAATAATTTTTAGTTTTTTTTAAGCTATGAAAAGATGTGCCAATTGAGTTGGCTAAAAATATTTCGATTGATGTTTGAATTGTTGCTAAAAGTCTAAGCTAGTTGATTCGGCTAGACGACTATTGAAAGATGTTTATGAAATTCATTCTTGGAATAATTATGCCAACCCAGATTGGTCTGGTGCGGAAGTATAATAAGTCTGAGGTGAACCAACCCTGTAATAGGGGATATGCTATCGGAGGCTATAATTCCGAACTACGTTGATGCGTTAGTACGTTGTGCACGATGTAGAGTACAAAAGGCTGATCACCTGGCGTACGATGATGGTTTGTCCATAGTCTTATGACTGTTAAAGGTTACTGTAGAAATACATGTTAACCTAAGACAAGGTTCAAGTCTCTACGACTCCTCAGCATGATATTGAAAGTTCTTAAATGAATCTTTTAAGTTTCTGAGTTCTTCATATCGCTTCCCAATTATTGATCAATTGTGGAAGATTCTTATTATTTTGAAAGGTGAATGTGGTAAGGAGGATATTCCTTAGAAAGAAGTAAGTTGTAGAATGCGACAATTGGTGATGAGTAAACTGAGCAAGTAAGAAATGAAACTCTGAAAAGAGAATGTGTGAAAAATATAATGATCTTAGAAAGATCCTTGGCGAATAGATTTGATCATGGAACCTAATAGATGAATAAAGATCAGTATAAAGTTTATTTTGATATATCGAATGAACGAAATTCTTAGAAGAAGGGGTGAATGTAATATCCCGAGTGTTTATGAATTAAGTCTATGGCGATGATTCTTTGAAAAATGTAATGAATGGGTTGAAGAATATGTAATACTCAGAATAGTATCGAGTTCAAATAAAGACGATGAAGTAGAACCTACAAGAATTTATTGAGAAAATGGGTTGGCCAACGATAAATTATGAAAGAGATGAAGAGGTTTAACGAAAACCGAGTAAGGAGGATTTCGGTGATTCTGAGGACAGAATCCTTATAAGGAGGTAAGGGTGTGACAACCCGAATTTTCTGTAGTTATTGAATAAAAATTTAATAAATAAAAATTCTTATTATGAGAGGTGTCGGATTCGAATAAATATATAAATGTGTTATATATTTTGAAATATGTAACTTGGTGTGAAGAGATTAAGTGTGAATATAGAAGAGAAATATATATTTATATATTGGGATATATTTATATATTGGGAAAATGAGGTTTAATATTTTATTAAACCATTGAAGAAAGCAAATGAAATTGTTACGAAAAGGATATTAACTCAATATTATTGAGTTGAAAATTATATTATGAAATAATATAATTTGACTATTATGCCTTGTTGGCAATGAAATTGTTATGAATTAAGTTTCATAAATAATGAGAGTAATTCACTTAATTAAAATAGTGAATTAATGTAAATATATTTGTTTTAACGAGAAAGCAATGTGTTACATATAAATGTAATATGTTAATGTAATACGATTGTGAATTTCGTAAATAGTTAAAATATTTATTGAATAAAATAAATATTTTAGTTGGGATATTTATTAAATTAAATAAATATTTGATGAAAATTATTATGGAATAATTTATTTAAGTATGATGATAATAAGTAAATTGATGATAAATAATTTTATCGGTGCGTATTTTTATTACGCTAATGGAATGAAAATGTTCTAATTTAATTAAATAATTAAATTAGAGGATTAATGATTTATTAAATAAAATTATGATCTGGCTAAATAGAATTACAATTTTGTTAGTAAAATTTAATTAGATTTATTAATAAAATAGATCTAATTAAATTAAAGTGTGACAAATATATCATATAATAAGAAGGTTATTAAAATAAATTAAAAAGAATGTTTTAGAGGGTTAGCCAAACATGGCCTTGTGACCCTTGGTATTTGTAACAGTTGAGACCTTTGTTGTGTAACTAAAGCTAAAAAAAGCACGTAAAGTGTTTCATGAGTTAGAAAGCCTGTTTGCAAAATACAGAGTAGAGAAGAGAGAAAGTGAGGGAGAAAAAGGGTTCTCTGTGAATTGAGGAGGATTTCTGAGAATCTAAGAAGGAAGAAAGAAGAGGATAATCAAGCAATCCTTATCATCATCTAGATAATCTAAACAAGAATCAAAGGTAATAATCTAGCTTTGAGTTCTTAATTTTTTATTCCTTGAGTTTTCTTTAAAAATGAATTTTTTGCAGATGATTTGATGGGAATATGGATATATATGTTTATGGATATGTATAATCTGTTATACATCATCTATAATAGTTTTGATGTAATCAAATCCATGAAACTTGCTTAAAAATAGAGAATTTGAGTTTTGGTATAATATGTACGTTTTGGCCTATTTTGGGGTTAAAATTGGTGAGGAATTCTTGTAGTAATCTATAAATTGATGGTTGCTTGTGTTAATATGATGAGAAACGAAAACAATGCAACTAGAATGAACCAAAACGAATGTAAAACAAATTCGTGAGAGTTGAAATATAAAAAAACTAGCATGAACTTTGATTTTGAGTCTCTAAATTGGTTGTTAAATTGTTTAAGTTGTTAGAATCCCTGTGTATATGTTGGGTTTTGTTTTTACAAGGTCTAGAATGTCTGGGTTTGGTTAATTTGTTGATTGGGTGACGAATTTGGGAGTTTTTGGCCTGAAATTTTCTAGTTCGCGAACTTCAGAACTTGAGTCTGATGAGCGGCGCCGCAGCGCCGCTTACTAGTTCAAAAATGGTGCCGCAGCGCCGACCCTGCCCGGACTGGAATTTTGTGACCCAGCGTCGGTCCTTAGTCTAAATGCGGCGCCGGTAGCCAGTTTTGCCCAGAAATGAGATTTTAATTGTACAATTCAAGCAATGCCTATATAACCCTAATGAATAATTGTAATGAAATGTAAAACATGTTATAAGACTTAATAACATGTCATAATCACACAAATGATGATTTAAAAGTGATGCTTTAGTAAGTTATATAAGACTTAAGCTTGATATTCGTGAGGTATAAGAATTTGAAAGATTAAGATGAGGATTAACTAAATAAATCCAATTGGGTATTATTCACCTATTGTGATATAATGACAGGTTATAAAGACTTGACTAAATGTTGAGTGATAGTTATAGAGGACCATAAAGGAACCTAAGATAGATGGTTATTTAATTTATGTTAACAAATGTATTACATCTAATTTGATGTAATGATGAAGCTTAAGACTTAACTAAATGTTAAGTGTCAATTAAAGTGGAACGAAATGAGAAGGAAAAGAAAGTTTAACGTAAATAAACCGAATGGACAATGAGGAGCCCTAACAGACTTAAACACTAAATTAAACATTATGCGTCGATTAAAAGGAAGGTTAAGGATACAAGGTAACGTTATGTGTTGTTTGAATGGCATTAATCAGATGTAATGCATGAAGATTAAACGTTTTAGCTTAAATTAATGTTTTTGAACCATGATTAAGGTTCCGAATGATGTATTTGATAATGTATGATATTTAACAGATGATGAGTTGTAAAATTTAATTTTATCCGATGTATAAAGGGTAATGAACCTGAAAGTAAGTTTTATTTTATAATAAGTCTGTTAAAGCGAATCATGAATTAAATATGATTCTAAGATACGTAAATGATAAAGGTTATGATTCAGGGAAATCAAAGAAAGAAGACATAAAAGTTTAAAATTAGTCCGCATTTTATTAAGTTTAACATCGATTAATGACGTAAAGTCAGAGTGAAAATGTATTGTTAACGAGCAAAGTCGGGAATGAAAATTGTCCGGATTTTGGGGTCGTTACAAATTCTAAGAAATATGTTTCTGATAGTTTTTCTGCTTGTACTTGTAAAAGTCTATTATTTTCTTTTAAATCTGCTTTTTCTTCCTGTTGGTAAGATTTTAATAAATTTTTATTTATTTTTAGTACTAATTTTTCATCTGGTATTACTGCTATGTACTAGTACGGTTCTAATAAACCTTCTTTAATTAATTGTAAATAATCTTGTTTTAAAGTATCTGGATGATATAATAAAGATATGTTAATAATAATTATGTCTTCTGTATACTTATTATATTTATTGGCTTCTAAATAACTTGTAAGTATGTTATATCTATTTCTTTTAATTTCTATTGGATTTCCTTCTTTTTGTTTAAAATACTTAATAATTTTCTGTTCTAATGCTATTAGTTCTTTTTCTGTAGGTAAATCTTAAATTGACATTTTATTTGCTTTTAGTTTGTATGAGACTAATTACTGTGATTATATTGTTAGTGTACTTAATAACTTGGTATATCTATTAACAGAATTTCGACTATAATTTTCTATATCCCAATATTCTGTAATTATGTCTGTACATTGTTCTAAATAATCTTCATAACTTATGAGATTCTGTTTTAAAGCTTCTTTTAGATTTATAACATTCTATTTATACTGTTTTATATTTTCAATTATAATTTTATTATGTCTTTTTAGTTCTTTAGAATATCTTATTATTGCGTTAAATATATGACTCATATTTAAATTTTAGCAAATATGTTCTCCTAGTCTTATTCTACACTGTTATATTTCTGTTTTTAGTATTACTATTGTGTTTTCATAACTGAAAATTATTTTAATAATTCTGTTAAACCTTTTCCAATTAAAGTTATTCTTATAACTGTATAATTTTTCTAGTTGTCTATCATATATGTCTACTATCTCTGTATATTCTTTTAAACAATCCTTTAATATCTTAAATTTTTTTACTAATCTTTTGGTTTCTGTTATAATCATCTTAACATATGTAATTATTTATATATTTCCTAATGTTCTGGTTTACTTTCATGTCTTTTTCTAACCTTTCTTCAAACTAACTACATCTAAGGCTTTAAAATATAAATAGAAATTAAAGTTTTCTTTTTTATCTACTGGTAGAGTTTTAACAAATGCCAATAAATTTTCTAATAATACTGTTAACTCTTGTAAGAATTCTATGAGTTGTTTTACTCTTCTATTGCTAATATTTAATTCTTCAACGAAAAATTTAATATATTTCATATTTTCAACATATACAACTACTAAAGTATTCTCTAAGCTGGCAATTTTCTACTTTTTCTCCGTCTAATAGTATTTTTGTTTGTCTAATTAGATCTAATGCTTGATTAAATAATTATGTCTTGTCTTCTGCTAACGTCCTTACATATTCTAATATTTCCTGTAAAAGTTCTGTAAGTTCTTTTATCTGTATGTTGTTGTTATGTAAATCTTTTGCTATAAATTCGTAAGCAATTTTAGTAAACCTAGATCTCATTTAGACACTTAATAATCTTTCTAACTGTTTAATCTTTTCTTGTTCTTCTGCTATTCTTTTATTACAGTGGAATTCTATCTGGTGGTTATCATATCTTTATATACTGGTTTTTACCTGGTGATCTAAAGTAAACTATGTTATCTAGTTTAAGCTATTCTATGTGTTGTATAATCTATCCTTTTTGTTTTATTCTCCCTAATGTTCTCAAAAGCTGGACAACTCATTAGACACTTAATAATCTTTATAATTCTTTAAGTGCAGCTTTTTCTTCAGATATTCTTTTATTATAATAATCTTCTAGATTTATATTATATGTATATCCTGTTATACGACTATAGTTTATTCTTTCTCTTTTAACCTGTTCTAATTGTTATATTTTGTTCTGTTCTATTAAGGCTTTTATTTGATGTAAAGCTGGATAACTCATACTATTACTGGTAGTGTTGGTTATCTATAATATCCTGGATGAACTGACTTATTTCCCAATTGGCTACTATCCTGGCATTAATTAGCTGGCTTTCAAAGGCGAGTATTCCTGGAGTTATATTTATATCTAATTATGTATAGCTATTTAATCTAGCTTTTCTAATTTCTTTTAATTCTTTAATTTGTTGTTTATTTTCTTTTATATTTTGCTGGATAAGGCTTATAGGTGGTAATTCTTTTTTCTACGCTTGGAGAGGTATTATCATAGTATCCATTATACCTAGCTATTATATACTCAATCTGGCTAATTTTTCTTCAAGGCTGTTAAGTTGTTGTTTTTTGGCTATTTTTCTATCATAAAATTTTTCTACTTTTTTTCTGGCATTCCTACAACAACCATTAATGGCCATATCTATTAAGCTCTCTGTTTTAGCTTGCTTAATCTGTGTAATCTTAGTTGGTAGTAGTCTATAAGGTTCTTAAGTTTTTTATAGGCTGGAATATGTTTTAATGATTGTTCTTCAATGATTATAAAAGCTTTTTGAATTCGGATAAGCTAAAGATAATCATATTAGGATTGCATGATTAATTATAATCTATTGAGGGCAATGCAAGAGATTTATTATAATCTATTGAGGGCCATGCAGGAGATTTTTCATATCAAATCTATATTGCCTACTACAAGTCTAGCTCGACTGTCAACGATTTATGACTAGAATAAGGAATTACAACGCCATCACACGGCTACAACGTTCCACCAGAATACGCGACATGGATGTCAAACCACTAAACTACAGTAAAACAAAATAGATCAATATGATCACTCATGCATGGCCCTTAACAGATTATAATAAATCTCCTGCATGGCCCTCAACAGGTTATAATAAATCTCCTGCATTGCCCTCAATAGATTATAATTAATCATGCAATCCTAATATGATTATCTTTAGCTTATCTGAATTCAAAAAGCTTTTATAATCATTGAAGAACAATCATTAAAAAATATTTCCAGACAAACAAAAATACTATTAGACGGAGAAAAAGTAAAAAATTACTACCTTAGAGAATACTTAAGTAGTTGTATATGTTGAAAATATGAAATATATTAAATTTTTCGTTGAAGAATTAAATATTAGCAATAGAAGAGTAAAACAACTCATAGAATCCTTACAAGAGTTAACAGTGTTATTAGAAAATTTATTGGCATTTGTTAAAACTCTACCAGTAGATAAAAAAGAAAACTTTAATTTCTATTTATATTTTGAAGCCTTAGATGTAGTTAGTTTGAAGAAAGGTTAGAAAAAGACATCAAAGTAAACCAGAACATTAGGGAATATATAAATAATTACATATGTTAAGATGATTATAACAGAAATCAAAAGATTAGTAAACAAATGTAAGATATTAAAGGATTGTTTAAAAGAATATACAGAGACAGTAGGCAGATATGATAGACAATTAGAAAAATTATACAGTTAGAAGAATAACTTTAATTGGAAAAGGTTTAACAGAATTATTAAAATAATTTTCAGTTATGAAAACACAATAATAATAGTAAAAACAGAAATATAACAGTGTAAAATGAGACTAGGAGAACATATTTGCTAAAATTAAAATATGAGTCATATACCTAACACAGTAATAAGATATTCTAAAGAACTAAAAAGACATAATAAAATTATAATTGAAAATATAAAACAGTATAAACAGAACATTGGGATATAGAAAACTATAGTCGGAATTCTGATAATAGATATACTAAGTTATTAAGTAATTAACAATATAATCACAGTGATAAGCCTCATACAAACTTGAATCAAATAAAATGTCAATTCAAGATTTACCTACAGAAAAAGAACTAATAATATTAGAACAGAAAATTATTAAGTATTTTAAATAGAAAGTAGGAAATCCAGCAGAGATTAAAACAAAGAGATATAATATACTTGATTAAAAGTTACTTAGAAGTCAATAATAATAAGTATACAGAAGACATAATTATTATTAACATATCTTTATTATTTAATCCAGATACTTTAAAATAAGATTGTTTACAATTAATTAAAGAAGGTTTATTAGAACTATAGCAGTACATAGAAGTAATACCAGATAAAACATTAGTACTAAAAATAAATAAAAATTTATTAAAATCGTACCAACAAGAAGAAAAGGTAGATTTAAAAGAAAATAATAGACTTTTACAAGTATCGGCAGAAAAACTATCAGAAACAGATTTCTTAGCATTCGTAGATAAATACTCATAGATAAGTCAGAAGATACAAAAAAGGTAGATTACGAAAGTCAAAATACAACTATGGATGAAGATAGTCTAGATAAGGATTTTTCAAACCAGAACTATAGAAATCTACAAATAATCTAGCCTCAAGAATTAACTAACAAAGGTTTAATTCTAAATATTTTTTTATCAAAATGATCAGAATATGTTCAAAGTAGAATCCTCTAACCACAATATATCATTAGATATCCAAATTTTATGGACAACCTTTAATTTTGTTAGTAGGAATATAAAACCAGCTAATATAGCATTGTTAGGATCAAATCCAGTACATAAGTTATATTCCAGAGAAAATTCCAGCTTAGATAACAATATATATCCATGGCCAGACCAACCTAGTACATCCAAGTATATAGGTATTCAACCATCTTTAACAATTTATAAATCCTTAAATACAGTACATGATTTTCAGTTACCAGATAATAATAATAGCTTAATAATTTTAGAAGAAGTTTCAGCACAGTTAAAAGTATCTAAGTATATAGACTATAAAATTCTAAACCTAAAAAATAATTTAATAATTTCCCAAAAAACTTTACACCGGGTAAAACTATCCAGACCTATATTTATAAAAGATTATATACTTTCAGATCTAGAAAGTCACTCCATAGTTCATCAGCCAGCATATCACAAGCCCTTTCAGATTTTAAACGCCAATAAAGATTTTACATTTAGACATTTTAAATTCATAACTACTGAATATTTTCAAAGACAACTTAATAAATCAGCTTATACCAGAATAAGATTTTCTAAAGAACCTCATAAAGAATGTCCAAGAAGAAAAAAATAAACGATTTTTTTCCAATAAAGAAAAATTGTAAAGAATACAAAAAACCTTTAAAATATTCAGCCAGATCTTTTAATCCAGATCTTATTAATCTAGAAAAGAAAGAAGTCGGTATTATCATTAATCCAGTTTTAACAAATAACTTTATTCTACCAGTCATAAATGATATTCCAGAATTACATCCACCTCCAAAACCTAATATACTTCAGTCTTCAAAATTAGATGTAGTTCTCCAACCTCTAGCACAGGTTACTAGAATTCAGAACATAAACAGATCCTAGTTTCCTTCTAAAAATATAGGATTTTTCCACATACAGAATTTCTCCCAGAAGAAATTATTAACACAGACGAAGAAATTATTAACACAAACTTTTTAAAGTTTTCTAGAAAACCAACTTTATTGAAGTAACTTTGTCCAGAAGAGATTTATTCAACAGTTTACAAATTAAACAAATATGAACAGGTTTTAGAAAATTCTTTTTGAAAATATAAAAGGAACAACCATTATTAGACTGTTCATAATTTTCTAAACTAATTTGCAGATGACATATCAGCCAGGATTGCCTCCGGGCAACAACATGCATCAAGGTTTGCCGCCTAAAGGCTCAACACTAAAGCCAGTTTATGCCAGCACACACAACCCACACAATGCATTTCAAAACATGCATATTTCACAGACACTACATACATTACAACATAACAATCAAACTCCAGTCTGAAAGAATTATGAAATTCTTTCAATAGGAAATCAACAACTTTATTCTTATCCAGCCACATAAAAGTTTGTTTTCAAACCTTTGCCAGGAATAGAACTCACCAAAGAACAGAAATGTGTCATTAATTGATAATCTTTGGATATCACATGGCATAAACCAGAAATAATTTTTAGCTTCTTTGAATGCTTGTGCCAGTTTATTCCAGTCAAAATGTTTTAAGTTTTATTTCGTAGTTTCAGGCCATGTCCAGGGTATTTTCCACTCATGGACAAATGTTTGTTCTCAAATTCAAAATTATAAACAGCCTATTTATAAAGGTTTTGAATCTTTAGAAACAGCTCACCAGTTTGCCAAAGACAAAATAGGTCCAACCTATTATGTTGCTCCAACCCTCATAAATTATAGAGAAGAACTTGATTATTTAGTTCTAAAAGACCCTAATCCAAAACAACCATTATTTTGCACTCATCGTGAAGTTATGGTATCTAATTATGCCAAGCTTAATAAACAGAAATATGAACTTCTTACAGAAAATGCCAGACTTCGCCAGAAAAATTCATATTTACAGTAGCAGGTATATTATTTCAGTTCACAGTTAGCCACCCAAAATTTGGGATAGATGAGTTCAGCATCTTCCTCGTTGAAGAGCACAAAGGCTATCACAGAAGCCCAAACATCTGTGAAGGGCAGTAGTGGACCCTCAATGCCATTACCTACTCCATCTCAAATAGCAGATGGTAAAGAGAAATCAAGTCTGTTAATGGGTGCGGTTTTCCCAAAAAGCTGATTAGTTAATCTTAATCCAGTTCCTTTAGGTCCAGTTTTGAATTTAAAGAATCAGATTAAATCAGATACAGTTCTCAGTTCCATGACTCCTAATAAAGCTAAGAAAATTATTCAACTCTAAAAACCAGTTCCAGAGCTTAAAAAAAGTTTTGTTACAGTTACCACGAAGAAAAAAGCCAGTCCCAAAAGAAAACTTGTTCTTGGAAGGTCTAGAAGCAAGCTCAGTGAAAAAGACTCACATGCAGTAGTAAACAGCTTTCTCAACCAGCTTGAAAGTCTCAAATTTAAGACACAACAGTATTCGTCAATCTTATCTTCACAAGATGCCAGTAATAAAGAAAAAGAAAAAGATTATCCAGTCTATTCAGACTCTCTAAAAACGTCACCAGGAAGCAATAGTGGAACCAGCCTTGACAACATTACTAGACAAAGCTTAGACACATAAATAAAAATTGTCAAAAGGACATGAGTCATCTTCTATGGCTTCTATTCAGCTCATGAGTTCAGAGATAGCTCTCCTTCTCATAATCCATTAGCTAGAGCATCTTCAGCTTTTGACCAGCACGTTTGGACATTTATGTAATTATTGAATCAGTCCAACATTTAATTAGTTTTTGTCAAAATTAGTAGTGGTGCACTTGTTCCATTCTTGATAAAATAATTGTCCTGTTAGAGCATCTTTCAGGTGCGCGTCATTTTCGGAATAACTTTGGAAAAAGAGTGAAAGGATTAAAGTCGCTATGGGGCCCAATGTGTACCCGGACTTTATCTTTTACTCTATTCTAATTTGATTCATTTTTAAATCAGAGTCTTAGGTGTAGCATAAAGAGCCAGCATGGTAACCAAGAGAGGAATTCTCTGGCATCCTCTGGCTTACACTTTTATATGTTCTCCCCTCTCCCGAGTAATCCTCCTCTTGGAAAACCTTCCTTGTAAATTATTTTAGTTTTAATAAAATATCAAGATTCTAGCATCCTCTATTCAGTTTTGATTTCCCTTCTCCATCTTTGGTAGCTTAAGGGATTTCTTAAAAGGGAAAACCTTTCCAGTAGTTTAAGGTATGACTTAACTCCCCATCAAAAATATTTAATTTCTGCATGTACATAGTTTTCATTTTCAGTCTCTTTCATTATTCTGTTTATAATAGTTTTAGCTTATTGTAGGTGTTGTAGGCTTTCTTGTTTTGATCTGTAACACATGCTGGTAAATGATATATGGACCGTTTTTTCCAGTATTGCTCCATCTCTTTTGTTGAACTATCTTCAATTTGTTTCAGTTCATTATTTACTTTAATCACCCACTCCTCTTTTACTAATTTCCCATTTGATCTATCCTTCCAGTTCAACAAGAAACCTGCTTGGAAGATGGAACAAACCTTCAACATTTATTTATTTATTTATTAATTCTTCATACTTTCTTGCAACATACATTTGGAATCTTCCCCTGCCACAACCAGTTATATATCCTTGCAGATATATACTTTTTTCTATTTGTTAGAAACATAGTATATATAGGCTTTTAGACCAAGTAAGGGATTTCCAGATAGGTTGTGCCTAGTGTTAGATGATTGTTTTCTTATTTCAGAAGTATAGACATGGTCAGTTCAACTTTACTTTTTAACCTCTCTTTTTTCCAAGGTAATCTCTTTTCCTATTAATTATACCGAAAATTATTTCCGAATATTAATATTGTTATTACCTATTGAAGCTTTATGGTTTTCTTGTGGTAGATGCAAAAGTAACCCATCAACTCACTTGTGAATTCCTAACAATTGTCTCTGTAAACTGCAACACCGTAAAAAACAATCATCCAAACAATACTTTCACCAATTCAATTTAGATATTTGTTGCAACCGCTCATAATCAGATTTTGTCAACCAGTATTATTGAGATTGACTCATATTTTAGTGGATCCAACTAAATGGTCACTTCAACACAATTGCATTCCTTTATTTGGAATGAATTCATCTCAAATTCAATCAAGGCAAGAGGGGCTTACTTTTCCTGACACTGAGTCATCCTATTCCAACTGAAGTGTAGGTCGGCTAATTAAGGAAAAACTTTGACATATGCATCAGAAGACTAGAACATGTTTAATAAGCGTTAGTCGACCTTCAAAGGACAACAATTTGCTTTTCCAACCTGAGATTCTCTTTTTCATTTTCTCCCGTGGAGGAAGGCAATGTGGTAGTCAGGGATCCGACCATTTGGGCTTGAAGATTTATTAGCAACCCGATTTTGGGTGTGTAACGTTTTGGGCTCCATGGGTTTGAGCACATGTTACAATAGCTAGGATTTTCTAATCACTATAAAAATAATATTTAGTGTGTTGATTATTTTAGAGTGTGAAAAACACATACATAAATACATCTGACATGCAGGACGAACCACAATTTGGAGAATCTGTGTATATCGTCTGTCATTTATTTATCTTTTGCGGTTTAATTTTTAAGGGTGATTTTGGAAAAAAAAAACCCGACATATATGTCGACGAAGTTTTGAAAGTTTAATTTTAATGAAGGGCCAATTAGGCAGAGTTGCCAGTTGGTAAAGGTTTAAATGGATGTACTAATTTATCTGGAATTTTAGGTTTTAACAATCAAGATGACCCATTATGTGACTTCAAAAAATTGGTCCGCAACCTAGATTCATAGAGTTCGGGGCTTGCTTAAGCGAAGGGAAGGTGTTAGGCACCCCCCGACTTCCGTGAAGACACGGTTACCATTTTCCTAATAAAGTGTGTGTGTTGTGCCTATATGAATTGTGTTATTGGAGAAAATCTAGAGTTAAGTCCTGAAATGTAAGTAACCTTAGGAGTCGTCTCCGAAGTTCAAATCGTGGAATCTAGGGTATCATCTCCCAGATTTAAGTTGAATTGTAAATAACCTAGGGCTCGTCTCTTATGGTCAAGTCGTAGTGGGTGCATTATCTTGAAAGCAACTTTAAGCTTCTTTAAACCACATGAAGGATTTGATTTGAAGAAAAAGTTTCGTTTTAGCTTTCATTTGACAAAAACTTTTTGGTATTATTTTAAAGAAAATATTGTTTTCAAACCCTTCGTCAAATAGGAATTGAGGTTCTCCATTACTTTCAGTTTTAGCCTAAAATTAATCTAATAACCTAGTTTGATTCAATTTTAAAAGATCTTTGCAATTTCATTCAAAAGTCGCTTTCGCATGTCAAAAGATAAAATCAAGCATCAAAAATAGGGTTGGAGCTACTCGTGGGCATGTAAGTCATCTAAATAGCTCCAAACACCTTATAATAATAAAATCCACTATCAAGGAGCCTTACATCCAATTTTTGTGGTATGGAACCTTCGATATCGTTTTAAGGCCTGAATTTACATTTACAATGATCGAATCACAAATATTACAACCATCAACTATGTCCATCGTGGAATACCATCAATTTCCGTTAAACACGATGTTTAAGGGCCTTGACTTCATTCTCAGGCTCACATGATCCAGAATCACATCATACAATACATCGAGATCCATAAACGGAGTTTAGAGTTTAGGAAAGGATTCCCGTAAACCCTAAATTCATGGATCGCATAACGAACAATAATATCGCGGGGGACTATTACGTATTGACGAGATCTATTAAAAGACATTAGAAACTAGGGAATGAAGCCCATAGATCTAATATTTCATAGATCTAGAAAATAATGCAATCGAGATCTAATCGAAAATATATCCCAGATTGGCTATAAGGAGATTCAATTTTTTGAGAATTCCTCGCCGGTCAAAAGGTGGGATCCCCTCACCACTAGATATGAATCTAAGATATTTGGGTGACCTGAAAATCAACAACAAACAACTCCCCTGAAAAAATAATCGGTAAAAAAGAGTTGAATCAAAGTCAAAATCAATAAATTATCAGAAGGATATCATCAACTAATTAGGAGGAGATTCCATTCGTGAGAAATCCTCTCTAACCATCCATAATCCCAAAAATAAGATCCATGCACTCCTAGATATGATCTAGGATGCTAGGAGAGCCTCAAATGAGAAATTAACTAGTAACAACAAAACCCAAGCATAACAATTTACAAAATAAACAAGATCTAAGCTAGATCTTGAGCTTTGATATTGAAGGCTTGGCTCTAAATTGGTAAAACATTTGATGGAAAAAACTAGATCTAAATTGGATTAAGAGAGGTTTTTTCTCTTCCTTTCTCTAGTTATCTCTCTAGATAACACATTTTCTCTCTAAAGTGTCTCTACCTCTCTCAAAAAATGACCAAAAACTGCCTTATATAGGCACCTAGGCCTGGCTGTAGGTCCACCTGCGGCTGACCGTAGGTCCTCCTGCGATAGCCTAAGGCAGGGCCCACCTTCTTGGGTTTTCGTGTCGCGACATCGATTTTTCGTGCTGCGAGCTGAAACATTCATAACTTTTAAACCGGGAAGAGTTAGCAAACGTGTCATACCAATCTGGAAAGCTCTTTTTGAGAGCTACACAATGATATCAAGTTTGATCAATTTTGGATTCAGAAAGATAGAGAAAAAGGGAACAAACCCTCTGTTTGTAAACATCAATTAGTCACTCGTTTTGCTTTGCATAGTTTGTTGCTTGGAGGTCATCGTGGGGGCTCCAAATATTTGTTCTGAGCCTTGTAATCTTTGCTTAGACATCTTGATCTTGGGGTGAAATGATATTTTTGCCCTCCTACCACTGTTAGAGAAAAGATGCACAAATTTTAGGTGTCTACACAGTGATATGCAAGGTTCAACACTTCTATCAATTTTTTGGACGAAATGTTAAGTAATGACTAGTTTGTAACATTTTTTGAGTATAGTAATGTCTTTGGAACAAAAAAAAGATTTAGTAACCAAAATAAAAATCGACCCCTAGTACAGTAACCAAAACATCAGTTAACCCTCTATGTAACAGGGTTCACCTGTCACATATTTAAGTACCCCACATGACAGTTATTAAATATTAGTCTACTCAGCACTTCCGTCAATTTTTTGGACAGAATGTTAAGTAATAACTATTTTGTAATATTTTTTGAGTATAATAATGTCTTTGTAACAAAAAAAATTCAGTAACCAAAATAAAAATTGACCCATAAGTAACCAAAACATCAATTAACCCTATTGTAAACTAACTTAAAGGGGTACTACTAGTTACCATATTTGTTGCATTTTTAAAACTTAATCTAAGTTCATATCAATTTTGAATTTTAGTACTCTGCAAATTGATTTTGAAGTCAAATTGTAACTCTAATTTTTGAATGAAGGTAATAACATCATAAACATGACTACGGAATCGGTACGCACAAGCACAAAGCTGCCTCCTTTATGCTTCATAAAAACCGTAAGCAACTTTGCCATGAGAATCTCCGAGTATTTGTGCAGACATGCAGTCAGCAGTTAGCACCAATTTGGATCCCCCCGGCACAGTGTTGCCTAAAACCAGACTATGGTTTTGTCAGGTATTTTATTATATACCAAATTGATAGCCAAAAATGATCCTTATCTTGCAGTTTGAATGAGAAATCACCAGAGGAGATGAAGAAGGGCAAAAACCTATTGGAAAGATAATTTATACCAGAAGGATATCAATTCTACTGACTAATAAGTTTAGTTTGTTTAATAGTAGTAGCGTGATAATGAAATGATGTTGATAAAAGAAGGTTATGTCATTTTATACGACTATGAGCTATTAATAAAATAATTATTGTTGTTGTGGAACAAAAAATATTGACAACTTCCAAAGCTACTTAGAGCATGAAGATGGTTGGGAAAACTTAGCTAGAACCACAAGCGTCGAGCAAAACTTTGTAGAGGGTGACTAATGGATTGACTGACCATAAGTAATTGAGTTTGTTCGACCGGACTCGCCAAAAGGAACAGATAATGCTCCTAGGCTCAATTTCTGTACGATTTGAGTTTCATTGTAACATTTTATCAAATAGGTTATCTGCACCATGAAAACTTCAAATAGAAACACAAATTAAATGAAAAGGTGACCATCTTTGCGATCGTAAACCTTCTTTGGGATTCAGCGTTTCATCCTCCATTGAATCAAACACATTTGCAAATTTTGGCTTCTATTATATTATCATCTCATAAAGATTAAGGAGATGAAAATTGTGATTGGATAAAGAGCCTGGGACATCAAGTCATCTCAGAGTTGAGTTGTTTAGCACTCTCTGTAATAGTAGTTTAGACAGTGGAATCAATCTCCTCTCCTGTGTTTGCGAGTTTTGTTTCGGATTCAAGGGAAGGGAAAGTTCTTCCTTTCAATTATTTTTAGAAAGAAAAACTTTCATTTCCCATCCCATCCCCCAAAATAAAACTCACAAATAGGGGTTATGCATTAAACTCATAAATTTGGCTGAAATTAAACTCATTATTCCATTCCAATTGAACAACTAAATACACTTTTTTTATTCTATAGGAATAAGTTATTCCAGTCTCAACTTGATCTCTGCAATCCAATCTTAGCTTAGGAATACCAACAAAATAGATTCTAAGTCATCGAGTCAATCAATCAAATGCAAGTTACAAGACTGAATTCTGAAAAAAGACAAAGAAAAGAAGTCCACAAAAGCAACAACTGAAAGTGTAATATCCTTTGAAAGTGAGTTGAACAGTTTCGCCACAGCTTTATCGCTCCCCATAGCATTCCAAATAATACCTTTCGAGTGTAATAAAAAGATATTAGGAAGTCACCTCGTTCCCTGTACCAACGTGGAATCTCTCAAATGCTATAAGGTTCAGAAATGTTGCATCATCCACCTCAAAACAAGGGAGACTGAGGACCCCACCGCGGAACGAGATGTCTTTAAGGCTTTTGCTTTCACTTGTCCTGAATTGGATCCCGGCTTCATTGAGCTCTGTTGCAGAGCGGATGATCTCGCCGTTCCCTTCATGGACCATATGATAAGTTTTTCGAGCTTTTTTTTTGACATTGGTCTTCACAAAAGTAGTCTCTTTTTCTGTACACGTCCGAGTACATAGAGGCATTTCCCCCATGCTTACTGAGAAAGGTGCATTCGAGTTCCAGAACTTGAGTATAAGATTGTCCACAAAGTCCTCATTCTGCAATATTTAATTATGCAAGTACTAGTAAATAGGGATCTAGATTCGATGAAGTTAAAAGACTAAAATGCAAACTGTACTTGACTTTACAACATAGCAATTGCTACTTCACAGTACAATTAGTAGTGCAAAATCATACCTTTTGGGGTTAGTTTTGCACTACAAATTATGCCTTAAAAGGTACGATTTTGTACTAATAATTGTACTTTGAGTGAGGGATTTGCTAATTAGTCAAACAAGAGAGTTTTGCGTTTTCGTCAAGTTAAAAATTGTCAAGCTATTTGTCAAGGTTAAAGAAAAATGTTGCATATGTATAGCAAAGAGTTGCATTTTTCCTATAGCCTTGACAGATGGCTTGACAATTTTTAAATCCAAAATCAAGTGAATAGAATCAAAATTAAAAACTAAATTAGAAGATCAAGTCAAAAGAGAGGCGAGTTACCTCAGCTTTGTCATTTTGAACAGCAAGCAATTTTTGGAGAAGTAGCATGGGGAGTTGATTTTCAAGCATGAGCATATCGCGCTGGATGTATGGCATGATATATAACTTCCCATGATTGCTGAAAATGGGATCATTGGGAGCATCATCATCAGTACTATTACTGGCTGCATTGTTAAAGATTTCGAGCATGAAACAGCCATCCAGAATCATCAGCTGCAAGAACGCGTCTGTGTCCTGTTGCCAGACAGCATCCAGGGAATCGGCGTTTGTGCTCGATGTAAACTTTCAATGATTTATTTGATCTTTTGAGGAAGTGTAGCAGAGCTCGGCGTTTGTGCTCCTCCATCGGCTGCAAATGTGCCTGGCCGTGATGATAAGGCCCGAAGGAAACTACCTTGGGCATGTAAGCTTTCTTGTTTAGATCTGTAACGCATTCTGGTAATCGATATATGGACCGTTTCTTCCAGTGTTGCTCTTCCATCTCCTTCCTTGAACTATCTTCAAATTGTTTCAGTTCATCATTTACTTTTATCACCCACTCCGATCCTCTTGTACGAATTCTTCCATTGCATCCATCCTTTCAGTTCAGCTAATTAAGTTAATCACTTATAGTTTTAAATAAGCATTAATTATTATACAATTACTTCTAAATAGCACACCTCCATTTCCCTGCCTATTTATTTATTCATCATCTTTTTCTTGCAACGTGCATTCCGAATCTTCCCTTCACAAAAAAAGTTTCATTTGCAAAATATGCATACATCAAGGATACTACATTTATCACCTTAGTTGAACAATCTTCCATTTGTTTCATGTTATCGTCTACTTTTATCACGTGCTCCTCATGCATGCACTAATACTCATTGATCTATCTTTTCAGTCCATCAAATTGAGTTAATTGGTTTTGCTTTTTAAATAGGTATACTACATAATTATTATATAGTTATTCTTTTCTTTCTCTTGCAGCAAAATATATTTCGGATCTTCCCAGGCCACAGCCAGTTGTATACATGTAGCTATCAACATTTTTTATATGGTTAGCAACTTAAAATTTATAAGCTTCCAGAAGAATTAAGGAATTTCCATATAGGTTGTGCCTTGGGTTCGAATGAAAAGCAGAGTTGGAATATAAATTGTTAAGTTGTAGTTTTCACTTGTAACAATAATATAATCATTATTCAATAACACAATTTATAACATGGTATCTAAGCTCGAATTCTAGGGTTTTGTCCATGATCATTTGATCGTAACTTAATCAAATCTTGATCAAATTTAATCATTTCCCATTCAATCTGCATCATTTCTCATTTCGCTTCTCCTGCCAAATCTGTTCGATCAATAATTCTTTTGTTATATACAATCTTCAGCATAAACAATAGGCGAATTTAGTTTTTTAATAGAATGAAGTTAATGAGAAATGCTCCATCAAAATTTAGAAGTGCCTAGGACAATAGGAAGAAGATGGAAACGCCATTCTTGGCAAGATATACCAACAACTTAATTGTCTTGAGGAAAATCTTTTGGGAACATGAATTACTTGTATTGGAAGGATTATGAGTTCCACTGATATTTTGTTCACATATATTTTGATTCTTTAACTCAATTTTGTGAAATCATAAAATTCTAAATCGATACATATTATTTTATTTTTGATACTAACTACCATATTTTTTTACAGTTGTTCATAGTATTATATATCTAACTAAGGTGGGTGATAGTATTGGATCTAACTAAGGTGGGTGGCACTTCCGATATTATTTCATTTTTATTATTTATTGATGTTAGTAAGTTTCTTTTCATCTTATTGCAGCAATTAACTAGGAGTACAGTTAATTATTATTTTATTTTTCATTCAAACTAAAGTGGACGATATTCACAGTGTGACGTCTTGCTGTGTCAACTTCACTGAGTCCACATTTGTATATAAATTGTAAAATGTAAGTGACACAACAAAAGACTAATAAAAAACAATCACATGAATTGAGTCTATAAAAAAAAAATCCATGTAGTAAGGTAAAGATTGATGAAATAGCCACTTGATAAAATCCAAAATAAACGCAAAAAACAAGTACAAGAATGAATTTGAAATTTTGCGATCACAAGAATTCAGAGCAGGGGTAAAAGATTATAGAATAGCTGTTAGAATAATCTTGTAATTCAATAACAATATAGCGTATATTGACAGAGTAGGGATAAAAAATTGTAGAATAGCCATTAGAATAATCTTGTAATTCAAAAATAATATGGCGGATATTGACGGACAACCCTTCCTCTGTTAGTAAGGAGGTGTAGAAACCATGGGAGAAGAATTAACGGATTTGAACATCTTAGCCACCGGTTGGGTAAACGGTGTAGACTGTCTGAATTGCAGTGAGTGCAAAGAGGACGACTCCTGCCACGACAGTAGTTGTGTGGATGAGATTTCTGAAGTAGGTGTAGATGAGAGTCGCACGCCATTCATTCCAAGGCTTCCTACAATAGCTTTCGATACTTATGTGCACATCATATAGGGTGCTATCTGGGTCGAGCCTGGTATCCTTAGAGAATGACTTGAATAGTTTGGCAACATCTTCGTCGCTTCCAATGAAATTCTGGACGATACATTTCTCGTGTAAGAGGCTAACATCCGTGGCATTGCCAATGATATTGCTCATGAAAAAGATATACGAGGTCACCTCGGTCCCTGCACCAATATGGTATCTCTCGAAAGCTATTAGGTTCCGGAACATTGATTCTGTTATGTCATCCACAATCACAAGAGGAAGATTTAGAATCCCACCATGAAATGAGATGTCTGTAAGGCTTCTGGTTCTACTTCTCCTGAATCGGATCCTGGCTTTATTGAGCTCTGATGCAGATCGGTTGATCATGTCGAAGACTTGGATCTTTCCAACGGTATAAGGTTTCAGGCGAGGACTTCGACCTCGCCAATCAAAAAGTAGGCATGCCCTGTGCGCATCTAACATGTGGAGGCGATTCCCCAAGTTTAAGACAGGTGCACTGGGGGAGCAGAAGTCTAATATAAGATTGTGAAGATAGTCCTCATGCTGATAGAATCAAAATTAAAAGCTAAATTAGATGATCAAGTCAAGAATGAGGTCCAAATTATTGAGTGATCCAAGATTTGAAATCAAGAAACTCATTATCCCGTGCGAAGAACATACTTTTACTATTTTAATGATAATACTTATTTATTTAACAATACAATATAAATTAGTTGTATTCAGAATTGGCAATATTTTTCACTGTATCGAGTTTAATTGCTTAACAATATAAAAGTATTTATCAATGTATATACATGTTAATAATGGGAAATTCTATTAGTAAAAACTTTATGTTAAAGTTTTTTTTATAATATAAGTTTATTTGGTAAGAACTTATTTTAAGGTTCATGTTAAAGGTCTCAAATTTTTTGTCTCAAATGATTTGGCATTAAATAAGACAAGATGTACTTTATGACCTAACCAATCACAATAGATCTACTCAACTAACATATTGATACTTGATGCTACATCATTTGAGATACTTTTTGAGACAAACTTTGAAACCCCTAGCATCACCCTTAGTTTAAAAGAAAATGACAAATTTAGACGTACAATAGGAAACTTAAGAGATAATTAATAGATTACATATGCAGCATATAGTTGGAAGATATTAACTGAGTTGTGCGGAGTCAACTCGTACCATAAATAAAATTTGGAACCAAACTTCGTGATGATATTAGTTCGTTTTGTACTTTTATTTATATATTATTTTCACTTGCGCTATGTATAATATGGATCCGGTTATGGTGAAGTTAAAAATTGTCACGTCATCTGTAAGTGTATATAATTTTTAAAAAGATAGTGCATCCATATAGCATAAAGTTGTAATGTTGAATACAAATGTTGGCGTATGCAGCAGAAATGAGCTCGGTGCAGTTTACACGTCTTGAACATTGGTCAAACTCATAGGAAACTGTTGCATTGTATATCACATAACTGCATTTTTCGTAAAAAATTTTACTTTGCTAAAGTTGCAATGCAATTTTGTGCTATAAAAATACAACTTTTTCTACTGTACCGAGTCCAAACCCATATGTAACTGCTATACGGATTCGACACTTACTACAGCTTTAACAAATTACTTGTAAATATCTGTAACTTCACTTAATTCAAATCAGTAAGTATAATATATACCTGAATTTTGTCATTTTGAACAGCAAGTAGGCTGTGGAGGACCAGCATGGGGAGTTGGTTTTCAAGCAGGAGTATATCACGTTTGATGTTTGGCATAATATATAGCTTCGCATGATCACTGAAGATGGGATCGTTGGAAGGATACTCCAAGGCCAAGCTGCATCTGATGCTCCTGGTTCTATCTCTGGCTACCACACGCAAGATTTCTAGCATGAAACATCCATCAAGAATCATCAGCTGCAAGAACGCGTCTGTGTCCTGTTGCCAGACAGCATCCAGGGAATCGTACGAGTCCTTCAAATCCTGCACCACAGGGGCTAAAGACTCGATGTAACAATCCACGGGTTTATTTGATCTTTTCAGGAAATGAAGGAGAGCTCGGTGCTTGTGCTCCTCCATCGGCTGCAAAAGTTCATGGCCGTGATGATAAGGCCCAAAGGAGACTGTCTGGGGCATGTAAGCGCTCTTGTTTAGATATTTAAAGGATGCTGGTAATTGATATATGGATCGCTTCTTCCAGTGCATAAACATCTGCACGTTTGAACTATCATCCATCTGTTTCACGTCATCGTTTTACTTTTATTACCCACTCTTTTTGACCCAATTTTGGCATTGAGATATCCTTTGAGTTCAGTAAATTAAGTAAATCAGTTACATATGCTTCTAAATAGATATTATACTCCTTCTATTCCAAATTATAAGACCAATATTGACATTTTAAAAGTCAATTTCAAACATTTTCAAACTCAAAATTGACATGAATTCATTTAGTTTATGTCAATACAATTATGAACATCATAAACTACTTAAAACGTACTACTAGTTATAAGATTTATAGTTTTTGAAACATACATAATTCATGTCAATTTTGAGTTTGAAAATAGCACAAATTGACCTTTAAAAAGTTAATATTGGTCTTGTAATTTGGAATGAAGGGAGTACTACATAATTACTTCCAAGTTCCGACAAAAAATTAAATAGTAAATACTAAAAATAAAATTAGATAGAACCCACCTGCATTTCTCTGCCTATATATTTATTCTTCATCTTTTCTGGCAATGACATTTCGAATCTTCTCGGCCACGGCCAGTTCTATCCATGCAGCTACCTACATTTTTTATATGGTTAGAAACTTAAAATATTTAAGCTTTCAGACCAAGTAAGGGACTTCGAGATAGGTTTGTGCCTTGGGTTTAGATGATAGCTTCTGGTTTCCAAAGTATATATAGGCATGGTGTCCAACTTTACTTTAGCACCTTTTCTTTTGGTAGTTCTGTTTTCCTATTTAACTATGCCTAACTTGAGATAAATGATCCAAAAAAGGAAGGGAAAGAGACAGTTAGAACTAACATAAGTGTAAAATAAGGAAATACAAACAAGATACAACAGTTTACAAAGGATCTCACCTTCTTCATCGATCAGCTTCGGTTTCTACCATATCTTGATTATCTTCAGTTTCTGGCTTAGAGAACCACTGGAAAAAAATAATCCCCTCAATACAGAATTTATAAATATGTGATTAATGGAGATGAAGCATATCTATTTTGTGTTGTTAACCTAACCATGGTCAGCTCATATATATGTCAGTTAGGTGATGGTAAAACGTGATGATAATATTCCTCACTCATGCTTCTAGCTTTTTTGTGCATTACGAAAATTGAACCCAGTTTCTAGCTTTCGGGCCTAAAAGTGTAAATAAACACTAAACCAACAGCTTTTCAGAAGCTAGAAGCTGGAGAAAAAAAAAAAACTGAAACAAAC
The DNA here is from genome assembly GCA_034770075.1 of Aralia elata. Lineage (NCBI taxonomy): Eukaryota > Viridiplantae > Streptophyta > Magnoliopsida > Apiales > Araliaceae > Aralia > Aralia elata. Next base: position 103,110,984 of record CM068384.1, on the reverse strand, counting down.
AGGGCCATAAGAGTTGCCACTTGCCAGATTGAAGATTGCTAACATTGCAGATATTATTAATGACCTATATAAGTTCATCACTACATAGAAACCATGCATTTGAAAGACCCAAAACAAATAATTTTAAAAAAATAGCTGATTTGATCAACTGCTAGTTGAAGAGAAAGAATATGGAGATGGGGGCTTGGTGACATCAGCGACACCGTCAAGCATTTGGATAACCTTCCCCATGCTTGGCCTTAGAAATGGTTCTTCTTGAATACACCAAATACCAACCATCACAAACCTCTCTAGCTTCTCCCTCTCATTTAAGAAAGCTCCCTTATATCAACCAATCTACCTTCCTGAAAGCAGTCCCAAACCCAGTCTGTTAAAATGCCTCTCTCTTCACCAATTTCCACATCCTCCAAGCTTCTTTGGCAACAAATAATCTCCAACAGCAAAACACCAAAGCTACATACATCAACTTTTACGGTGATTGGAGTGTTTCTAAACCACTCAGGCGCAACATACCCCTTTGTTCCTCTAATTGCAGTGTTGGTTTTACTCTGATTGATCCTTAAGAGGTTCGCCAACCCAAAATATGAAATGCGTGCATTGTTCCCAACTAGGCTTGATATCTACAAATAGGAAGCCCGCCAAAGTGCCATTAGCCATAAACTCATAAACCAAAAGGAGATGCTCTCCATCCTCACAAAATCCAAGTAGCCTGACCAAATTCTTGTGATGAGTTTGGGCAATCGCATTTACCTCAGCTTTAATTCCTTCTCGCCATTTTGAAACACCCTATCTAGCTTCTTCACTGCAAATATATTTCCAGAACAGACACGTGCTGCCCCTTTATAAACTATTCCAAAGGCACCCCTTCCCAATTCTTCTTCAAAACCATTTGTGGCTTCTGCTAGCTCTTTATAGGTGAAACAATGCAGATTGTTTCCACAATGTTATAGTGTGGGTGAAAGTTTATGGTTTTCTTGTTGTAGATACAAAAGAAGCCCAAGGAAGCAGCACCAACAATTATGAAATTGACAAACACCGAACTGCCTAAGAGCACTGAACCCACAAGGATCAAAGTTCCTTGATCCTTCTTCTTCTCGCGATGAGCTGGATAGTCACAAACTGTCGGAAGGTCACCTTTCCTAATTTTCACTAGAGCCTTAATACCACTGTCCTTTTTCCCATTTAAAAGAGGAGGTTTCTTTTTCCAACAGCTTTTCTCCCTATAAATGACAACAGCACAAAAACAGTCATCCAAACAAGACTTTCTACACTCCAATTCAGAAATTGGCTCCAAATGCTCACAATCAGAAGTTGGCCAATCAGTGTCATTGATCTGCAGAAATTCATATCTATTTTCTGCTGCAGAACTACTAAACTCATTGACATCACAGCTTTGAACGAAACTTGGCTTGCAGCTACCATACTTGTCATATGAATCAAGTAATGAAAAACCTTGAGGGCATTCACAAATTGGCCTACTATCGTCATTGAATCTGCAAACACTATTATAACAACAAGCCCCACTACCTATATCTCCCATAATAGCACTGCAAATGTCTTCTGCCCAAGTTCAGGAAACAGCCCAATTCGTGCTTGTGGTGAAAACCTTAGGGTGATAATATTGGACAAAAACTCCATCAAAATTTAAAGTTGCTCCATGGTAATATGCTGAAGATTGAAGTCCAGTTCTTCGAGTGAGATCAAATCTTTGACCATTTCTTCTCAAAATATACATATAACCACACCTATCGAAGTAAACTTGGTAACCTGAATTATTCATATCAGAAGTTCCACTCCTGAAGTAAGTTGTATAAGCATGATTAGTATGTTATCTCGGGTATTGAGCACAAGATTTCTATCTCTGAGTAGACGTAACTGGAACCTTCTTCTTGAGAAATAGGTTTTCACTCAGCCGAGAATAAAGCAAACCACTAATCTCTATTGTCTGTGTGGGCAAACAGGGTATCAGTAGGATTGCTGAAGCTGTCCCATAACTTGGAAGAATCTCTACCCACAAGCACAAAGCTGCCAGTATCATTCATAAAGCCATAAGAAACTTCATCAAGAATGGACCCGGGGTTCCATAATTCTTAAGCCTTGAGAGTCAGTGAGGACTAATCCACGGTCAGCAGTTAGCTCCACTTTGGATCCCCTTGGCACATTATTGCCTTCATTTCCATACCAAACTATGGTTTTGTCAGCTAATTTGTCGTACCATATGGACAGCTAAAAGTGATCCTTGTCTTGCACTGCCGTGAGAGACGAGGCCACGGCTATAGAATTATTACCTTGAGCAACAATGGAAATTGGCAAAGACAAATACTAATAGGCAGAGGAGATGAAGAGGGGCATAAGCCATTGCTAAGATAATTTAGATTGGAAAAAAACACTGCACAAACATATGCAATTCTTTTGGGGTATAAAAAGAGGGAGTTTAGAATGAAGTTTTAAGTCAAGGAAACACATAATTTTCCAGGAACCATGTATTTTGTCTTCCCACAGCTAGTAAATAAGAATACTTTTCTGACATGACCACTTCCTAACAGTTTTGAACTACATATCATTCTATTTTCAACCAGTCAAGTTTGAACTCCACTAAAACAAATCAAATGAGCTGCAGTAAGTAAACCCAGTAAAGGGAAATTTCGCCGCTCGTATCAATGTTGCAGTTTGGCAAGGGCTAAAACCAGGCTGAAACTTTTAACCGTGCTCTAACCCAAACTGAGAGACCAATTTGACTTTCGATATTTGTTTAACACATTCTATCTCCATTGGAAATGATAGTCATACTTTTATTATTGCCTTTTTTTTCCTAATTAAAGTTTGCACTTGGTATACTTCAGAATTTTTTTGTCGCCAAACTTTTGAAAATTATAATTTTAGTCTTTTAAGTTCAATAATACTGAAACAAAAGAAAATTATTCTAAACATGTTGATTCTAAACCTTAATAATTATCAAATGTGTTGGACTAGTAAGGGTTGGCTACGATATAGTTGAACACAATTCTACTAATAAGTTTTTCTTTTTTATAAATCACTCCATAATTCTTTTCCCACATAACAAAAAAAAATTCTAAACATATAATATCAATATATTAGAAAGACCACTGCTGAAAGGAAAACTTATACAATATAAATACGTTTCCTGGTTAATGAACTTCAGCTAAGCTTCAAGGGCCATCAAAATTGAAAATGGTATAATTATAAAGAACTCTTAAGGAAAAAATTGAGTTGGGAATTTGAAATTTGAGAGCAATTATCGAAAAACAAAAGGTAAGATCGAAATTGAAACAATTAGAAGTGCATCACAAAGAAATATTGTACAAGATAAGATACAAATAATACAAAAGTATAGAAAAGACCGCACCTTTCTCCTCAGCTTCGGTGTGGGAGAATAGTGTTGTTTCCGTGAAGGATGATTATTTATGTGTTTGCTAGTGAAGAAGAGGGATAATTTTGGGTTGGTTATGGGGTTAATAGCATATTTTAACATGAAGTATTTGCAAGTTGCAATTGTGCTCACACTGTATAAATTCTCGCACGTATTTCAAATGTTTTCCTACCCGATTTCGTAGGACCGGAAAAGTTATTGGGGGTGGGTTACTCGTTATCGTACTTTTATTGAATCAGTAAGTAATGTCATAATTATTAATTAATTATTTAATAATATTAATAATTATTATAATTTAAATTAGTATATATTAATAATACTATTCTTTCCGTGAGGATGATTGTTTATATGTGTTTGCTTCTAAAGAAGAGGGATAATTTTGGGTCGATCATGGGTTAATAGCATATTTTACTGTGAAGTATTTGTAAATTAAAATTGTGCTCACAAAATAAAAAGTATATTTTAAATATTATCTAAGTAATATTTTCATATTTAATCGGTCATCGAATTGAAAAAATTACTTAGTCAATGATTTATTAATTATTTTATAATATTAATAATTAATAGAAATTTAAATTAATATATATTAATTATGTTCTTTAAAAAAATCTAATAATTTTTAATTGCATTTTGAACAAAAAAAAATCTAGTAAAAATAGTGTTATTAAAGCCAAACATTTATTTTTAACTTATTTTCCCATAAGTGAATAGACAATATATTTATATTTCTTACTACTATTTATCTCAGAACTACCAAAGTTCTCCACTACTTCTCTCCCCCATTTTTCACCAGTCATTTTTGTCTTTATCTAATCCCGATTCCCAAGTTGCTCCTCTAGTTCACACTCCGTCTTCACGCTTGATGTAGGAATCCAGTTTAAAATGGGAAAATGGGGTCTCTCTTATCCCGTTTTAAGCATTATGCTACTAAATTTTAAAATTAAAAAAAATGTAATTAAGAATCATTAATCATTGAATAGTATAAATTTGCTAGACAGACGTCAAATCTTAGCTTATACTTTTATTTGTGAATGCATAAATATATTCGTTCCATCTTCAAAAAAATGACACAAGTATATTTTTCACACAAATTAAAAAATATGTCAAGTAAAAGAAAGAAAATAAGAAAGTTACAAATTTATCCTTAGTGATCTCACACAATTATATAAAGTGATGAGTAATTATTTTTATATATATTAATGGATTCAACTAAATGATATATTTACCATTTTCTTTATGTTCTTTTAGTCATTTTTTTGAAGACATAAAAAGTTGTAATTTGAAATTTGAAGTTTGATAACGGAGCGGATAGTTCTTAAGGAAAAAATTGAATTGGAAGTTTGAAATTTGAGAGAAATGATCGAAAAAGAAAAGGTAAGATTGAAATTAAAACAATTAGGAGTGTGTCACAAAGAAATATTGTACAAGATAAAATACAAATGAAATACAAAAGTAAAGAAAGGATCTCTCACCTTTCTCCTCAGCTTCAGTGCGGAAGAACAATCCCAGGGAGGATGATGGATAATTTTATGACATATTTGACCATGAAGTATTTGCGGGTTACAATTGTTCACAATTCACAAAATATAAATTCTCACGTTTAAGTGTTTAAAGTAGAGTAATGTTAGAAACACAAATTATGTGCAAAAAGTGTACAAACAAGATATAAAAAAAAATTAGGAACCGGGACCTACCATTAGATATTTTATAAATTTTTATTGGTAAGTAATACATGGGTTCTATCTCTTCATGTATAATTTTTTGTGTACAGTTTGTGCACATAATATTATTCTTTAAAGTATGTTTAAGTAAGCAGATTGATAAGAAATTCAACGTGTTTTATAGCACATGATTGAAACACAGCTCGAAGGCTGAATTACATATTTGTTCTTTTAAGTTGCCATCAAGTTTTAAAGTTGCTCTTGAATTGATAAAAGTGACGCTTTCATCTTCCAAGTTGACATTTTAGTTTATTTATGTTCATTGAATTGATTTTTCTCCAAATTTGAGTCATATGTGATGCAAATACTTTTTAGTGAGACTATATTCGTATTTTGCATTAAAATATATAACCAGGGCACGTGAAACTCACGTGACTCCAAACCATTGTGAGTTTCATGAATTTTGGAGAAACATTTAAATGTCAAAAAATAAATACAATCTCATTAAAAAGCACGTGCATCGCACATATTCAAAATTGGTGAAAAATCAATCCAAGGAATAGAAATGAACCAAAATGTCAACTTGAAAGGCGAAAGTGTTACTTTTAGCAATTAAGGGGCGATTTTGAAACTCAATAGCAACTTTGAGGGATAGATGTATAATTCAACCTTACTAAGATTTAGAAATTGATCATATTTGACAAATATTGACATATTATCCAAACATATTACATTAAATATTACATATAGGAAGGAAAATATATTGTACAAAGAAAAAAGAAATATGTAGAAATTTATTTTAAAAATATTTAAAATTAATAAATATAATGCTAATTAATAAACTTTAATTCTAAGCTAATAAAATTTTGTTATTTTTTTCAAAATATTTTCTCAGGAATAAAACTAAATTAACATTTAGCATTAAAATTTTGAATAACAAATTAGGTGAGTTCATGGTAACTAACAACTATGTGAGACTTGTTTGTGAGTTTATTTCTTCCTCCTTTAGTGAGATTTGATTAGTTCTTTATAATGTACTTGATTATGAAATTATATTATATTTGTTAAAATCTGCATGTTAAATTTGATGATGACTGTGATTAATGCATATTTGTACTAGTAAGTTTTGTAAAGTCCTTAATGATGATATGATGTACAAATACTTCGAATAGAAAGATCAAACTTGTTTGGTTGATCTCATGAAGAGAATTGATGTATAGATGATAGGTTTGATTGATCGTAGAATGAAGATAAATGATCGTATATTTGTAGTGTTAGCATGGATCCCAAAGTAAACTACACCTTCGTAGAGCATCAAGTGTTCGATCGCAGAGCTTGCATTTTCTTCGTAAAGTTCACTCCAGATCGTATAGTGAAGATCAGCTCGTAGAGTGAATAGAAAAATCGCAGAGCTAAAGATCGTATAGTGAAGATAGAACGTAGAGTCTACTCAAAAGTCATATAGTGAAGCATAAATCGTAGAGTGACTCAAGAATCGTTTAGTGAAGACAAATCATAAAAATCACAATCATAGTGTGCTTCTCTGATCGTAGAACAATCATTCGTAGAGCAGAACGTAGAGTAAGCATAAGCTCTTTGTTCCTCATCAAACTCTACGATTAACTCATTTCGTAGAGCAAGTCAGAACTGTCAGTAGATTGATAATGGGAGCGTTGCAAATTAATGAACCCGATGCATTCACCAAACATCCTTCGTGAAATCGAAGATCAGAGCATGTGTCTAACATCTAGTTTGGTGAAAGCGATAACACCCATTTGGTAGGTGAAATTGCAGACTTATGTGACAAGTCAAATTAACAAAGCAAGTTGACACAAACAACTTAAGAAGTCAACTTCAAGGATCTTGGAGTATCTGAGCATTAAATGCACAACGGGAACTTTGCAACGGGAAACCTTCCGGCAAACTATAAAAGGATACAAAATCCAAGTAACGAAGAACGAACTTACAAGTTAAAATTCTGCCAAAGTAAAACAAGCTCCACTCTACGAAAGTGAACTACTTGTTCAAGTTGCTAAGTACCTGAGAAGATGAGCTTATTGCTATCTTAGCAGCATGTTTGCCTAATTCGTACTAGCAAATACACGCAAGTATACATAATCAATAGCAATATAATGGCAAGCAAGGTATCATCTCACAGAGAATTGTGAATAATAACTGTCAATTACCAATTTTATATTAAATTAATTTTATTAAACAAATATCTCAAATTGTTGAATTTTGAAAATAGATTAAACTAAATTAACTATTCACTAACTACCAAGACGTTGAATTCAGATTTAAAAGGCTTAAGATTACAACTTCCCTTGATGTTTCGTTTTAATTTTATCACTTCCTGTTAAATTACGCCAATTATGTTGGACTGTTAATCAATAACTCATTAGTATTTATAAGCACCTCTTAACGATCTTATAAACAAATTTTCCTAAATCCATTAAAGAATAGAATTAGACATAACACCCTAGTTAATTAACTCATTATATCTCTATGTGAATTAGAATTAAAAAGGATTTTAAGCTCGGGTTCTCATCAGATTATATATGGCATATAGGTATATCTCTATCCTATACACAAACTATGAATTCCAACTTAAGTAGAAAACACAATCATATGCTATTATATGTAGGTCTGAATCTATACTTCATCTCTCAATTTAATATAGATTACCACGGTAATTGTTGATCAGCCAATTAATCAATTAAGTGAAAGATATAATAGACAATCCAAATATAATTAACAATAATCAAGAAAAAAGCAATTTAATTAAAACTACGCATCGAGTTCCATTGTAATCTTAAAATAAAATTTAGTTCATAGTTGAATTAAAAATTATTGTCCACAATTTAATCATCATCCAGGAATTACAAAGTAAAAAGATAAGGAAGAAAGAGAAAAACTGTGTTGATACAATCTTTAGTTCTCCTCTTTGCTTTCTGTCTTGTTCGTCCTTCGTGATCACCTCCTTACTTCAAGCCTTCAATTCTTCCTTCAAAGCTAGGGTTAACAAAAGTTATTTTCAAAGTGTTTAATATCTTCTATTTATAACCCTTGAATGAAATCCTAAGGCTCCAAGAAATAACATTTTAACACCTAATCAAATTCCTCAAAAGTTGCAAAACAACCCAGCTGCCTGCCTGACCTTGCGCTGCCGCACCAGGTTTATGCTTCAAGTCGGCGTTGTCGTGCTAGGTTTATGCTTCAAGTCGGCGCTGCCGCACCATCTGTTGCTCTATTCCTGCCTCTGTCGCACCAGGAGGTCAGAAGTCTTCTTTTCCTTCCACTCTCGTTCCAAGTCATCCAATCCCTTTTCCCATGTAATGTATCCTACAAAAACACATAAAAATTGCATCAAAAGTAACAAAAACACTTGAGAATAAATAAGATTTTAACTTAAAATGTATTCAATTTGTAGGCATAAAACTCACTCATCAAAGACCCCCAAACATGAACCTTTGTTTGTTCCTAAGCAAAACACCCAATGAAAAATGCAAATTACCAACTACCTAACTACGAATCAAGTAATAAACCAACAAGTTGTCCAAGACATGGCCTCAAAGATCATTAACAATACTTAAAGACAATATCAAAGCAATGTCATGCTTACAGTTTCAACTTATACGTCAATTTTACACATACCCTCGACCATGTTGCGTGCGTGTCTATATATCAACTATTCTAACCAATTACAACCCAGATTAATCTACATAATCAACCACTTAATAGAAAATGTCAATTTCAACTCCACAAAGTCACTAAACAGATCAAATTCAGATAGTCTATCACCTAAGCTTAGGGGTTCTAAAGAGGTTTTAAACATTAAGCACATATATTTTCCATGGTTTTCCTTTTTCCAATGAGAATAGTGTATATGCATATATTTTTTCCTTTCTCACCATTTACCGAACGAATGCGTTTTACGCCCTATCTCGTTCTTAAGCATGTGTTTATGAGTGAGTGCATCTTGCGCTCCATCTCGACTCACCACATACTCCACTTCATCTAGGAAATAACATATTAGTCATTTTCCCTCATTTTTCAATTTTTTTATCACTCCCAAGGATTCCCCCAAATTTAAATGTTTGCCTAGATTTCTCTTTCAAAGATTTGCAAACAAATTTTATAGAATCTCAACAGAATTTTTCAAAAGTGGCTACTCATACAAATTTCCCAAGTTATAACTAGTAAGAACAGCTGAAAAGTGCTTAATAAGCCAACAGAAGTCTTAGGCAAGTTTAAAACCAACAACTAAATCAAAAACTCAACTTCACACTATTTATCAATTTACTTTGAGTTAAACATCATAATCTCCATTCTTATCATTGGCCATCCTTAAACAACATGTAACTCATTGCTCAATTCATGCAACTAAATATAATATACAACCTAAAAACATATAAATAACATGTAACTAAATATGACAAATAAAATAACTAAAATGCAACACTAAACTAAACAAACACATGCATATGAATGCCCCCAAACTCACACCAAACAATGTCTTCATTGTGAAAAATAAAGACGATAAGCACAAATAACTTCCCTGACTCGTAGATCAATCATCATCATCACCCTCCTCGTCAGGAGAGTCTGGTGGAGGATAAGTTGGGACCACTGGAGGGACTGGAAATTAGACTGAAGAAGAACTAGCATCGAAAGAGAAGATCTGGGACAGTGTAGCAGAAAACTGAGTATTGAACTGCATTATGGCATCCATCTGTTGCGCAAAGGCATCAAACCTCTTGTCCATTCGGCGGCCCTAACGATCTATTTTGTGATGCAACGCCTGAATGGAGCCTTGATAATCAAAAGAAGCGGCAGAAGAAGGACCAGAGGGCTACTCGGGCATATCTATTGGATCCTCATGCATTGCTTGAGATGGAGAAAACAGTGCCATAATAAATCCTTCGCCTCTTGGATGTGACTCACCTCCTTCCCATACTTTATACCTCTGAATAGTAGCATGATCGATCATTGCCATTGGAGGTTGAAGTAGCTCGTTCGTGCTCCATTGGACCCCTGCCTGTCTGCACAATCCAGTAATCAACGATGCATGTGGTAGTGCACCCATTGTACTCAAAGATATTTGGCAATGGACCCTTTAATTGTCAACTCCACGTCAACCGGTTCGTTGGTAACTATCGCGAACAACAAGAGTGCCCTATCTTTGATAACATCATTTTGATGCCTTGTTGGCATCAAATTCGCACAAATGAAGCTGTACTACGCCTTTGCATAACGACTCAAAGTTGTATGCTGGAAACTAACTTTCTGTAGTACCTTGCTTCAAAGCCTAAATTGTTCTCAATTTGCTCAATCGATGAAGTACATTGTCCAAATCATAATGCTCACTCCCCCATTTCAAATAATCATCATCCCTTATATTCGACAAATTGTAATAAGCGTTGATTGCACCACGATTATAGGAGATTGATTTTCCTTGCACTTGAACAACACAATTCTCCGCATCTCTAGCATTCTCATAAAATTCTTTGACCAAATTAATAACCGTTGCGCCCGGTGGTGCTGTCAAATCAAACCAGTTATGCTCCGCTATCATTACCCCAATATCCCAATCTTGGGTCTCATCTGGTCTAAGTCCTCTTTCCAAAATGAATGATTTTCCTGCCAAAACGTTATGAAAGTATTCTGATGCCTTCGCGTTAGTGAATCTCCCATGGTCATATGCACAGGAGGATCGAGAATTACCGCCTCATTGATGCTTTGAAGCTATTAAAATCAAACCCAAAACAGTCCACAACAATGCTATATTCCAAAATTAACAACAACCCACCACAATTTGTACTAAAGTTCACTTAGGTAATTTCTCAAACAGTTGGTGTGCACCCCAAATATACCCTTTATCTAAATGAATCAATATATACCATCTCAATGAAGAATGCAAATCAGCCCAAACAAGCAATATCTCAATTCAACACATGCAAATTGAACTCTAGTTCTTGATTTGCCCAATCCAGTATTTTACTTTTACCCAAGGTTAATACTTGCACCTCTAACTATTCCCAATTAATTCTAAATAGCAAAACCTTAAATCTTACTTACTTGAATTGGGTTTATACTTGATGGAGTGATGAAAAACTCAATGAAGATGCTTGCCCAGATTACTTGATTTGTAACGAACGTGGTATCTTCTTTGGTGTGAAACTATTTTGTAGAGAAAAGGTGTAATTTGGTTGGTGATTTTAAATAGGTAGAATATTTGATTTTGATTTTAAATAGGTATCTTCAAAAAGATAACACAAGTATATTTTTCACACAAATTAAGAAATATGTGAAGTAGAAGAAAAAAATAAGAAAGTTATAAATTTATTCTTAGTGACCCCACACAATTATATAAAGTGATGAGTACTTATTTTTATATATATTAATGGATTCTACTAAATGATATATTTGCTCTTCTCTTTATGTACTTTTAGTCATTGTTTTGAAGATAAAAAAATTGTACCTTTAGTCATCCTTTTGAGAACGGAGTGGATAGTTCTTAAGGAAAAATTGAATTGGAAGTTTGAAATTTGAGAGAAGTGATCGAAAAAGAAAAGGTAAGATCGAAATTCAAACAATTAGGAGTGCATCACAAAGAAATACTGTACAAGATAAAATATAAATGAAATACAAAAGTACAGAAAGGATCTTACCTTTCTCCTCAGCTTCAGTGCTGAAGAACAGTCCCGAGGAGGATGATTGTATATATGTGTTTCCTCCTAGAGGAGGGATAATTTTGGGTTGGTTACGACATATTTGACCCCAAAGTATTTGCGAGTTATAATTGTTCACAATTCCCAAAATATAAATTCTCACGTTTAAGTTTTTAAAGTGGAGTAATGCTAGAAACACAAACTACGTACAAAAAGGGTACACATAGTATAAAAAAGAGAGAGAAAATAGAAACATGTGCCTACTATTGGATATTTTATACATTTTTATTGGTAAGCAATACATGTGTCTTACTTTTTATGTACAACTTTTTGTATACAGTTTGTGCACATAATATTATTCTTTAAAGTATATTTAAGTAAACATAATGTATTTTATACAGGGTCGTTCCCAAGCACGGGCGGGAGGGTCGACCGCCCTGGGCCCCTGATCAAGAGGGCCCCAAATTATATATATATATATATATATATATATGAAATTAAAAATATAAATATTTAATGATATAGGTATACAAAAGTAATTTTCAAAGTCCAATAAATTTTTAAGGACTCAACTAGGCCAACTAATATAGTGTTGAAGCCCAAACTAAACCAATTAAAAAAAAAGTTGTTAACCTACGCGGCTACGCCTATTACTTTCCTTCCTTTCAGCTTTTCCAGACCTTTGCAGACATCTATTTTCCTTCTCTTTTCTTCTCTCCTTCTCAATCTACCTTCAAGTATCTCCTAAATTCCTCAGTTCTTGCAGAAGATAAAAACACTAAGAAAAAGGTAATTTAATTGATGACTGATGAGTTTTTTTTACCTTTCAGTTTATATTATATCAGAAATTATGTGCTAATTTGGCAATTTGCAATTTTATGAGTTCCGTTATAATACATTTTTTTTATATTTATAATTGCATATTTGCATTGAAGCCATGGAAGAGTTTGGTTTAAGTTTGGATTTGAAGTTGAAACTTGAAGACATGTTTTACTCTCCTTGTTTGTTGTTTGATTTTTGCTTCAATTTGGTTTTGTATTTTTGGTGTAAAGATGTTCTGGAAACACCAATCCGGGAGTCAAAAAAAGAAATAAAAGAAAAAGAATAGAACAACTCATTCAATCTCAGAAGGGAGCTCTTGATAAGTTCATTGGTAACAAAACTGATTGTTCACTTGAAAACTAGAAGAAGAATCTTTCAATGAATGAATGTATTCTCATATATTTTTTTGTAGTTGAATTATTATGTTTAAGCACCGGAAATGCACTTTTTTAGATACATCTTGTACTTTTTATTTTTTTATTTTTTGTGAATACAATATTTCGAAAAGGGTCTCGTTTTCATTTTTCGCCCTGGGCTACCAAAATCTCAGGAACGACCCTGGTTTTATAGCACATGATTGAAACACAGATCAAACGCTGAATTACATATTTGTTCTTCTAAGTTACCATCAAGTTTTAAAGTTGCTCTTGAATTGATAAAAGTGACGTTTTCATCTTCCAAGTTGACATTTTAGTTTAATTATGTTCATTGAATTGATTTTTCTTCAAATTTGAGTCATGTGTGATGTAATGCTAAGTACTTTTTAGTGAGACTATATTCGTATTTTGCATTAAAATATATAACCAGGGCATATGAAATTCACGTGACTCCAAACCATTGTGAGTTTCATGAATTTTGGAGAAACATTTAAATGTCAAAAAATAAATACAACCTCATTAAAAAGCACGTGCATCGCACATATTCAAATTTGGTGAAAACTCAATCCAAGGAATAGAAATGAACCAAAATGCCAACTTGAAAGACGAAAGTGTTACTTTTAGCAATTAAGGGGCGATTTTGAAACTCAATAACAACTTTGAGGGATAGATGTATAATTCAGCCTTACTGAGATTTAGAAATTGACCATATTTGAAAAATATTGACGTATTATCCTAACATATTACATTAAATATGTAAAATAGGAAGGAAAACATATTGTACAAAGAAAAAAGAAATATGTAGAAATTTATTTTAAAAACATTTAAAATTAATAAATATAATGCTAATTAATAAACTTTAATTTTAAGCTAATAAAATTATGTTATTTTCTTCAAAGTATTTTCTCAGGAATAAAACTAAATTAATATTTAGCATTAAAATTATGAATAACAAATCAGGTGAGTTCATGATAACTAACAACTATGTGAGACTTGTTTGTGAGTTTATTTTTTCCTCCTTTGGTGAGGTTTGATTGGTTCTTGATGATGTACTTAATTATGAAATTATATTGTATTTTCCAAAAATGTGGGGCTTTTGAAAAAAAACCTAGTGAATCATTAAAAAAATATATTAAAACAAAATAGGAACAACCTACAACATCATTTTTCTCCAAATCGATCAAACGTCAATCTTAGATAATCACTAAATTTTTACCAACAACCACAAGATTCAGCTCAAAAATCATCTCATCATTTCTTCAATTTAACGCAAAATTGCATTTTTTTTAGTTCCCAAATATTTCATAATCAATCCATGATTTCATCAATTTCAACTCAGGTCGGTCCAGGTCCTATTTTAAGTTGGGCCAAATCGATATTTTGAAAAAAAAAATTATTTAAGGTAATATTTTCAGACTTAGACCGGTTATTAAATCGAAAAAGTTATTAGGTTAGTGAGTTATTGGTTCCACCAGTGGTCGAATTAGTTACATCATAAATATTATTTATACATTAAATATTTATAATATATTAGTAATCACTAGAAAAATTGAATTTAGCATATATTAAATGTGCTGAAAAATATTTGTCTTACAGTCATTCTTAAGAAATACTCCCCCGTCCCATAATAAACGTCCTAGTTTCAGTTTAGTGGTCAAATTGACCATTTTAAAAATAAATAATTAAAAATATCTATGTAGAATTTTTAAATTATGAAACTTGACATTAGTAGTACATTTTTTGTAGTTTATTATGATCATAATTTCTAGGCGTATATCTTGAATTTTTTTAAAGATTTTTTTTTTTGAATTAATTTTTTTAAAGATTTATTAATTTTAAAAATGGTTAATTTGACCATGAAAGTCAAATTAGGACGTTTGTTATGGGACGGAGGGAGTATCAAATATTTTTTTGTTACATTTGAAAATTATATTTTAGGTAAGTAATGTTCTTAAAATCAAATAATTTACATTTTAGCACATTTACTGCAACCCTTTTTCTATGTGTTGGTATTCTATATGAATGACATAAGTCTCGAATTGTCAGATTTTATAGAGGTTCAACGAGTACCATGCCTCATTAATTCCCTTCCTTTCTCCTTCTTTTTCCTTGTTTGAATCATCGTGAATAGGAAAGAATTAATCCACTACTTCAAGTACAAATACCGCCTTAAATTTGGCGCAAAATTTCCGCGGGGTAACTTTTTGCGACCAAATCCTTTCAGCGACCGCCTGCGGTCGCTAAAACATCCACGTCATTTAAAACAGCGACGACACGCGGTCTTTGATAGCGGTCGCTGATGATATTTTAGTCTAATCAGATTCAGGCAGTGGAGCAAACCAGTAAATGGAGGAAAAAGAAGGGAGAAAAGAGGGAGAAGAAGGAGAAGAGGGAAAAGGGAAGAGGGAGTCGCCGCCGGAGTCGCCGCTCCTGCCACCGCCGCCGCTGTCACCGACCAAGCTAGCAGTCGCCGCCAAAGAGCACCGCCCTTCTGATCAGGTATGCATAATGAGCTATTAGTTAATGTAATTATTTTTTAATGATTATCAAATATTGCTGGAGTTTAGTTTAATTGTGAGATTCATTAGATATATGTATAGTTTAATCAAACTTTTTAGGATTGCATGCTGTTGTTTGTTACTGTACAAATGTTGGGATAAATTATAGCTGAATAACATGACATATATATAGACTCTTCAAATAAATATCCTACTATTATCATTATTAATTTTTCAACTACAAGCATGAGAATATCATTATGATGTTGATCAAATGGGTAGAGGGCAGTGATTTGATATCCATGTACTGTATTTGTGGTTTGTTATGTTCAAGACCTTGTTTCCAGGGATTTGTGGTATAGTAATGCTCTGAGACCATGTAGTATGGCTGAATGTGTATTCATGTATTAAGTAAAGTTTCAAATATAATTAGTTTTGTAATTGTTTGGTTGCACTTGTTTTAAGGTAATATAATGTTTCATTTGATTAATAGGATTTTACTGAGTACATGTTGGATGGATGATAATTGATTTAGTATAGCAACCCACTTGTGTGAAGTGTAGTGGATGTTTTACTGGGAAAACTGACTTGGTTGAGCTAAATTTCATATGATATTTTACTAGGTTTAGCTAGGCAAATGTTTTGAATTTGTACTATACTTCGCTGGGATTTTATTGTTACATTATTAGTAGGAATTGAAATTTTAAAAATTCACGGGAAATGCAAGTAGTTAGGTGATTTGGGATTTTACATTTGATTCAATAAGCTCAATGTCAACTTCATTTAAGGCACAAAATGCAAACTATTTTGATTTTTTGAGGAAATTTTTGAAGAATGATCAATTAAACCCAAAGCATGGGTAAATTGAACCCCCTTGAATATTTTCATTGCTGTTAAAACATACAATATACAATTAAAAAAATATATATAATACACACACTGGAATTTAACTAGCAATGTAAGTCACCAAATAAGCCAACTACAACCCCTAAAATTTTGAATTAATTGTTTGATCATGATAAATACAATCAATCAAACTTTAATCAATTAAGGAGAAGAAACACCAAATCTCCCAAAATAAAGCTAACTCAATCTACAACAAGAAAAAATTCAAATCACTGAATCACTGACATTCTAAAGTTGAGGTCAGATCATGTATTTGATAGCTTCTTTAGTTTTACCAAATAATGGATGTAATTGAATTGCACAAGTTTCCTATATTGATAAAGAGTAAGAACAATCAACTCATACTTGTCTGAACTCAAAATTGAACTCCGAACAAACTGATTTTGGGAAGAATGAAATTACCTATAAACTGATTTCTAAATCAAATCAAATGAGTTACCAAATCATAATCAGATAACATAATTAGCTATATTTCCTCTTCAAAAATCAACTCGATCAAATCTAGGAGTCAAGTAGTTCCGATCAGATCGGAAGCTAAATATCAAAATGTTTATCAGTAATTGTAACCGACCAAAAGTAGAGTATGGATTATCTGAGGAAAGGAGACGCTCTGAGCCCAAACAATCTGACATGGAGCCTAGTTGTTGTTATGCGGTGTTATAAGGAGGAAAAACATTGGCGGTAGGTCATTCACATTTGTTTGCTATGAGCTCTCAATGTTATGAAAATAAATAAAATAATAAACTAAGTAGTATTTACATAGTTTGTCAATACTAAATAAAATAATAAAAAATTAATTAAAATAAAACAAAATAACTGACCGGTATGGGGAGAGCTTGTGTTAGTGCATTGTGTTAATGTCATACTATATATGCAAGAAAGCTCAAGTCATATGCTTTCAAGTATGCTTAAATGTTAATCATATGCTTACAAGTATGCTCAAGTCATATGCTTACAAGTATGCTTAGAGTTGTATGCTTACAAGTATATTAAGAGAGTCTGACAATGCTATACATTAATAAGCTCATGTTGTCTGCAGTAGGTACCGTGGTTTCATGGACCCTCAATGCAGACCGTAGTTGGATGAGACGACGAAAGTCAAGTGCCCAGATTGGTGCTACAGCTGAATTTAGAACCGGTTGCAAGGTGTTTCTCAATTATGCGTACAGTCACCCAGAATGTTTGAATGGTCAGAACCAGATAAGATGCCCTTGTTTGAAGTATAAGAATGTCAATTATATGGACAGAGACATAGTAAACTATCATTTACTTGTGTCTGGGTTCATGAAAAATTACAAAGAATGCTGGTGGGCACATGGGCAGAGAAGAGATAGTGGTATCGTACAAGTACACAATCCGGGCAGCAGTGCCCATCGTATGAATGAAATGGTTCACGATATTGCAGGGCCGAATTTTAATTGGGAACAAGGGAGAGAACAACCTATGAATTCTGATGCCAAAGCCTTCTTTAAGTTACTAGACAAAGGTAGCGAGCCGTTGTGGCATGGTTGCACCAAACACACTATGTTGTCTGCAGTTGCGACATTACTTAACATCAAGGCTGATCACAACATGAGCCATGAGTGTTTTGAGTCACTCTTGAAGGCCATTAAGAGTATGTTGCCTGATGGTGAAAAATTGCCCGATAACTACTACTATTGTAAGAAAATGGTGAAGAAGTTGGGTCTTGGATACCAAAAGATCGATGCATGTCCAAATGATTGCATGTTGTTTTATAAGGAAAATGAACATAAGACAAAGTGCACTTTTTGCAGTCATGATCGGTTCAAGCCTATTAAAGAGGGTGTGACTACAAAAAAGACAAAAATACTTTTGAAGATTTTAAGGTATTTTCCAATTACATATCGGCTCAAAAGATTGTACATGTCTTCAAGAACAGCTGGACATATGACTTGGCATGCGAAATCTCCAGCTAAAGATGGAGAACTTAACCATCCCGCAGATGGGCAGGCTTGGAAAGAATTTAACTTATCACATCCTGGGTTTGCATTTGAACCTAGAAATGTGAGACTTGGATTGTCCACTGATGGTTTTAACCCGTTTGGCCACTCAGCTGTTCCGTACTCCTGCTGGCCTGTGATTATAACTCCGTACAATTTGCCTCCTTAGATGTGTATGAAGCAGCTATACTTGTTTTTTTCACTCGTGATTCCTGGTCCCAAGAGTCCTGGAAAGAACCTAGATGTTTACTTGAGACCTCTTATAGACGAGTTAAAGGTATTGTGGGAGGATGGAGTACAGACTTGGGATGTTTCCATAAAAACAAATTTTAACCTTAGGGCAGCGGTTATCTGGACTATAAGTGACTTCCCTGCTTATGGTATGTTATCTGGCTGGAGTACACACGAGAAGTTGGCTTGTCTATATTGTATGGAGAATACAAAGTCTTTCAATCTATCAAATGGTCGAAAGCCATGCTGGTTTGACTGTTATCGTCGTTTCTTGCCGGTAGATCACTCGTTTCGAAGAAATAGAGAAAACTTCAGGAAAGGGAAAGTAGACAACGATATGCCTGCACTGCCATTGTAGGGAATGGATATGCGGGATCGTGTGATGAGATTACCGGTTATCCCATTTGGTAAGATTGTTGCCTCTGGCATCATCGATGGGTTTGGCGTATCTCATAATTGGGTTCGGAGAAGCATCTTTTGGGAACTGCCTTATTGGTCTACAAATTTAATTCGTCATAATCTAGATGTGATGCATATTGAGAAGAATGTGTTCGACAATGTCTTTAACACCGTGATGAGTGTTCCGGGAAAGACGAAAGATAATGATAAGGCACGGTTAGACATGAAAGATATTTGTAAGCGTCCTGGATTAGAACTTTATGAATCTCGTAATGGTCGGATGGTCAAACCGCATGCAAGGTACACATTGTCCAAAAAACAAGTTGAAGATGTGTACACATGGATTAAGTCTCTGAAACTACCAGATGGATATGCCTCAAACATTGCAAGGTGTGTCACAAGTGGCAAATTGTAAGGGATGAAGAGTCATGACTGTCATGTGTTCATGGAGAGACTAATGCCTATAGCATTTCGGGACATGCTTGATAAGCCAATATGGGATGTTTTGACTGAACTTAGTCGTTTCTTCAGAGACATATGTTCAAAAACGTTAAATGAAAAGGACATGTCTGTACTTGAGAAGAACATCATTGAGATCACGTGTAAGCTTGAAAAAATATTCCCACCTGGTTTTTTTGACTCCATGGAGCATTTGCAAATCCATCTACCCTATGAAGCTCGTGTTGGTGGTCCAGTTCAATATAGATGGATGTACCCTTTCGAGAGGGTGATGGGAAACCTTAAGAGGAAGGTGAAGAATAGAGCTTACGTCGAGGGGTCGATATGTGAGGCTTACAGCTTCGATAAGATATCAACTTTTGTCTCTGACTATTTTCCCGACGAAGTCTTGACGAAGGCCAATCGAGTCTCGAGACATGATGATGGGGGCAATGTTGAACTAAATGGTCTAGTGTTTGTATTTGGTCTACCGGGTCGCGCTTATGGAAAAGGGAAGCGCATATTCCTCCCTGAGCAATAATTACATGCTGCACATACTTACATTCTTCTCAACTGCGAGGAGATTGATGAATATGTGAGGTATACCAGTAAAATTCATAGTTACTTAACCTATATCTTAACCTTCAACCTCATAATAATATATGATAATGTTTATAATGTTTTATAGATCGTACGATGATGAGTTAAAAACAAAGCAGCCGAACATCACTGATACATATATTCAAGTTAATCGTGATAAAACATTTGCACTTTGGTTAAAAAACAAGGTAAGTTAAGTTAATTAAAAATGACATATGTTGTATTTATTTATGAATTCAAATAAATATATGTTCATTTGTGTAGGCTCTTAAGGAGGGAACGATTCCTCCAAATATACAAGTCCTAGCTATTGGCCCAGATAGGGACCAAGTTAGCCACAATGGTTACAAAATAAATGGCTGTGAATTTCATACAAAGACATATGCTTGCGGTAAAAGAACAACAAACACTGGAGTATGCGTTCGAGGAGATTGTTATAATGACCTTGGTTGTGCCTTTTATGGTGAATTGGAAGAAATCATCGAGTTGTCGTACAAGGGTGCTTATGGGGGTGATATTAACTTGTTCAAGTGTCGCTAGTTTGATTCAGAAAAAGGGATACATGTCGATCGACATGGGATCGTCGATATTGACGTCCATAGGTCCACGTACGTCAACGCACCATTTGTGTTGCCAACTCAAACAGTACAAGTGTACTACACTCCTAGTCCTGTTAAGAAAAGGGATAGACCACCTGCAGATTGGCAAGTTGTAATCCATACTCCCGCGCGCAGTCGTACCCAACTAGTCGACGAGGAGTTCTACCAAGAGGAGATGATTCATAGATCAGAGGTGATAACTATGGAAGATAACAATGAATTAATCCAGTTAGAGGGTGGAGATGAACCAGATGAATTCGATCCCGAGTCAATACTTATGATAGATCAAAGTGATAATGAGGAGGAAGAGTTTTTGACTGGCACTAACACTGACACTGACACTGAATATGAAGAAGATGATGGTTATGAAACTCCAATACGTAACCAAAATGATTCTGACTCAGACAACGATTTTCATTAAAATGTATGTTTAGGTTGACTTGTATTTCGAACTACTGAATATATACATTAATTTAT
Organism: Aralia elata; assembly: GCA_034770075.1. Lineage (NCBI taxonomy): Eukaryota > Viridiplantae > Streptophyta > Magnoliopsida > Apiales > Araliaceae > Aralia > Aralia elata. The sequence goes on along the minus strand of CM068384.1, from coordinate 103,089,953 downwards.
GTAGCTTTTATTTATAGTTGTCATAGTTAACTATTTCATATAATTTCATGTCATTTTAATTGTATATGTAAATCATATAACTCATTCATAATATCATCATATAATTTTTTGTTTGCAGATGTCTTCTGAGCCAGCGCAGCGAAAGCGCGGCTTGAGTCGGGGCCCTAATCATGTGCCGAAGGCCCCGACTAATCCGGATGACCGGATTCTCATTCAGATTCGCCCTCCACCGGACAACACGTACGTTTAACATCATTTCTTTTAATTTTTATATTTCTATTGTTCTACATCTATATATGAATTTAATTGTCGTTAATATTAAAATAAATTTATTGTAGTGATTTTCAAGACAGTAAGATTGTGAAGTGCATTTCATAATTATGCTTACAGAACTGGCCTACGCTAGTAATTACGTGGGCGAGCACACCTATCGCCCACAAGGATGCAGTTTGGGCTGAATTTCAGGTATTTCTTTTTTAATTCTACTCAGATAATATAGTTAATGAAATAAAATTATTTAGCATTGTTGTTACCAACTGATTTAGCGTTGTTATTAGATAATGGTATACTTATCGTGTTAATATTATTGTTGTTTTATGTGCAGAGGAGATATAGATGGGACGATGCAAGTGCATCAGTTATTCAGACGTTGTTCTGGCAGAAGTGTGCCGCCAGAACCAAAGATAATTTGAACAAGGAACGTCAGAAAGCCCTGCACAATTCTGAGATCGACCATCCCGGGGAGGGTGAGCAGTATATGCACGAGCACAACCCTTAGTGGTGCGCACAGGACACATGGGCTGCGATGTGTGATCAGTGGAGGGCTGAGAGCTGGGTCAAGAGACGCAAGACTGCCGCCGCGAACAGAGCCTCAGGTGCACCTGAAGGCGACAAGGCGAAAGGGACATACAAGGGCGGCAGTATATCACAGTTGCAGCATATTGCTGCCAGGGTACGTATGACTATGAAGGTTGTTTATATTTAATGTTTGTAGAATATTATATGTTTACAAGTTTAATATGAGAACTTGTTTTGTAGGAGGCTCAGTCTCAGGGTCAGCCTATCCATTGGCTGGATGTGTACGTGGCCACCCGTGATGGTCTACGGGAGGCTGTTCAGATAGCGGTACTATATAAGTTATTGATATATATGCATTTTTTAAATTTTAACATCATTTTTACACATTATGTATTTATTTTGCAATATCTAATTGTTAACTTGCTGACAGGACACTTATAATACCTTAATGAACGAGTGCTATCCTGAAGGCACTCTGCGTCCCCAGATTGATCAGGAGCTATGGGAGAGGGCGTCAGTCGTGAAGAAGAACTATGTCAAAGGCCAAGGACAAAAATGACGCCCTACCATCAGTGGCACAGGCAGCTCTGCTACCCAGTCAACACAGTCATCGGGTCATCCAGCCATTCATACTCCCGCTGACTGTGTCAGAGCGATATGTCAAGATCGAGATCTTCTTCGCACACTGGGCGGTCATCTACAGTTTTTGAGTCCTGATGAGTTGGCTGAGGCAGTGGCGGCAGCAGCAGCACAGCAGCAACAGGATGGCGACGAGGTAATCTTAGTTCTTATTATAATCAAATAAGTCACTAACTTAAATACAAAAATATTGTAATAGCTACCAGTATCAACATATGTAACATGTTTTCTTCTTTTGTCTACAGGGTAATATTAATTTGGACGATGATGCATGAAGACTTAGCTAGCTAGATATACTTCAAATACCCTGACTGTGATTATGAATGTTTAGACATATGTACGTTAATTAAAGTTTAAAGACTACATTTATATAAAGTTTTTAGTTCCCTTTGGTTTGTGAATGTTTTTATAGTTTATATTGTGTTGGTTTATGTGTGTGCATATGGATGGATGTTAATATATACTATTGTGCATATATGTGTGGGGTATAAATATGTTAATATGGATATTTATATAAACTGCTGTGTGTTGGGAGCGGGTACAAAACAGGTTTTAGTTTTTTGGAAATCAGCAAAATAGGCCAATTTTTTTTTCAAACCAGGTATCAGCGACCGCATGCGGTCGTTGATATTAACTCGTGGTCGCTACTATCAAACCAGGTATCAGCGACCGTATGCGGTCGCTGATGTCGGTCACTACTTGGTTGACACCAAAGCGCCACGTGTTGAACACGTCATAATTGAGGCTGACTCAACTCGGCGACCGATACGGTCGCTATTGGCGGTCGCTGATAATGCGGTCGCTAATGGTGGTCGCCACTGTCCTCCCAGCGACCAGATTATATGCGACCATTATGAGCGACCGTAGTCGGTCGCTGATACTCATCTGCGACTATATACGGTCGCTAATAGGCGGTCGCTGATAGCTCCTTTTCTTGTAGTGATAACTTTGTGTTATTTTTCAAAGGCACAAAAGAGATCTAGAAGGGGGGGTCAAATAGATCCTTATAAACTTTTACTTGATTAAAGAATGTATTACCAGATACTTAGTTAATCAGTATTAGTTAAGCACAACGGAATATACGTTGAAACCCCCCCCTGAAGATTATAAAGAAATCACAATTCTAAATTTAGTTCTTGTGGTTGTGAGTCACAAACAAATAAGATAAATACTAGACATAAAGTAAATGCAGAAAATAAACAACACAAGAAATTTTAAGTAGTTCGGAGACCGAAATCCACTCTTCTACTCTACGAGTAGGAAATTCACTAAGGATGTAGATCACTTAGATCTATTACAACTGAACCACTTAGGTTGCTTCGAGTCACTAAGTCTCGGAATAGGGACACTTAGTCCAGATCACCAAGATCTCTTCAACTCACTTAGACTTGGAAGTTTGTCACTAAGATAATGAGTCACTAAGAGATATGTTATTGTTGAGGTGCTACTAAGTTGCGTTTAAGCTCATCATTCGGATGACTTAGTAGCAGAACAAGGTGTTTTTAGTTTTCATAGAGTGGTCTTTTTGAGCTTTGGCAAAGTTTCAGCTTGATTATTCTTGTTATCGTTAGTTTGATTTAAAATCTGCTTGCTCTTATATAGATCTTTTGAGAGCTTCCCGTTGCAAGGTTCCCGTTGTGCATTTAATGCTCAGATACTCCAAGATCCTTGATGTTGACTTCTTAAGTTGTTGTGTCAGCTTACTTTGTGGCTTTGACATGTTACATCAGTCTGCAACTTCACATACCACATGGGTGTTGTCACTTTTGCCAAATTAGCTGTTAGACCCAAACATACTCTGATCTTCGATTTCACCAAGGATGTTTGATGAGTGCACCGGGCTTTTCAATCTGTAATACTACCATTGTCAGTCTTCTAACAGTTTTGACTTGCTCTACGAAATGTGTCAATCGTAGAGTCTGATAAGGAACGTAGAGTCTATGCTTGACTTACTCGACGACCTGAGTTTTATGTTCTGCTCTATGATCGATTACCCTACAAGTATAGAGGCACTCTACGATTGTGCTCTCTACAGTCTGCTCTATGAACTTTATCTCTACGAAGCTGAAGCAAACTCTGCGAACTTCCTTATACTATACGAACTTGAGTGGACTCTGCGATCTGGTCTTCATTATACAATCCTGTGTGAAGTCTGCGATCTGATAACGTGCTCTATGATTTTAACTTTTCTCTTTGAACACTTGGCAGGCTCTACTATTAAATGTTAGTCGCTCTACGAACTCAAAGCTTATTGTGAGATCATTATTTACACCTTGAAACAGTTGAGTAGCCTTACGATCTTTTAATAATATAATACGATCGATCTTATCCTATTATCTATACAACAATTTGGCTCTTAAGATCAACCTAACAAATTTGATCTTTTCTACTCTAAGTCCTTGTACATCTTATTCTCATTAAGGACTTTACAAAAGCTATTGGTACAAATATACATTAATCATATCATCATCAAATTTATCATGCAAACTCTAATAATCTCCCCCTATTTGATGATGACAAAACCAGTAGTTTCATAACAATCATCGATTCTACCATGCAATTGCTTTTGAAAATTAAACGTGATTTAAAATACATTGAGCAACTATATTGGTAGATCAAAAATATGAATTTATTGATGTATAACAATTGTACAGAGTATAGAAATTTACAATATAAAATTTTACAAACAAAAGAATACTTACTTATCTATTTCTATCTTCTTCCCTTCTTCTTTTTCGCAAGCCACTTCTTTTTAGATTCAACTTTCCTCTCGTAACTTGCTCTGTCTTCAGCTTCTTTTCTTTGAATTTCCTCTATTGAATCTCTTGGGCCAAGATTAGGCATATTAATTCTTTCTTCTCCTACAACGTGAGTCCCCTGAAGATTTCTTTGAAGATACATGGGATCACCTAATAGAACTCTGGTGCCAGTGGGAGTCACTACGCTTAATTAACATATCGTGAGGAAGAAGAATAGCCACGATTAATAGGTTGAGCTTGATAAGTTCTTGAGGGTGGAGTTTGAATTAATGTTTGAGGAGCTTGCCTTTTTCTCTCCCCTTGTCTTGGTATCTCCCCCTATCTCTCCCCTTGTCTTATTCTCTCCCTCTTTTTGTCAACATTAAATTCTTCAAAAAGCTGAGTAACATCATCAACAAGCTCTTGCAATTGAGTGATTGACATGACAATATCATCTCTGAGCTTTCGTTGCCTTACATCTACTTAATCACGCTGATGATGAACATGAGTTATGGCATTGTCAATGCGTTCAACTATCATACTTTTGAAGTCAAAAAGGAGAAACTTAACTCAAAGACTTTATTTGACAGGAATTTGATAGAATTCTAATTCTGCTGTTGAAGCGCCAGAACAACCTGTTTATGATCAGCAATCTGTTTCAGGAAAACTTAATCCCGCTGATTTAGACTGTTCGACATATCCTTGAACATCTCTTTCATCCTTTTGTGAAATTCTTTTCCCATCTCGCCAGGTAGATGACTTGCAACTTCAGTGATTCTGTTCATTTTTTGATGAAGTTCTATTGAATTTTCTTCAAGTTTCTAATCTATCTCTTCGACAATGTGAGCTATCAAATTAGCTAGTTGATCTTTGGTAGGAACTATTGAGATGCAGTCCAAAATTTGAGTTAAAAGAGCTTCAGAGCCAACCTTATCGCTTTGAATGAGATTGGATAGAGTAAGAGTGAGATCAAAATATTTATTTCTAGAGGAGGAGGGAATATCTAAATGAGTAACAGAGGGTATATTAGGGTGTACAATTTGTATAGGTGACAAAGAATGTACAAGAGAATTTACAGGTGCAGAAAGAATGTTGGAAATATGTACAGGGGATGGAGAGTTAGAGTGTATAGGAGTATGTGTGGGGGAACTCGTATTCGATCGTAAAGTGTTGGGACTCTACGATCGAAGAGTGTGGTATATTTTCATAGCCCGTAAAGTGTTGGGACTCTACGACTGGAGAACTAGTTTTATTTACATCGTCTGTAGAGTGTTGGGACTATACGAACGAAGAATGAATTAAAGAATCAATGAAACAATCAGGAGTAGAAGGTTGCTCAGATATCATAGGGGGAGACTCTAAGATATCGTCATCGCAAACAAAGAATAAAGGAACAAAATTTGAAAAAACAAATAAATATTAAGGAATAGAGATTTCCTTGAGATTTCGATATTTAGAGTAGACGGGTTCGTTGAAGATTAGCTTTGAAGCATATGAAATGACCCTTGGGAAGTTTTGAGCTATCAGCTTGATATTTAGAAATCTCGAATAACTTCATCTGATAAAGCTCTGGTCTCTCAAGGTTACAGCTCTCAGCAACGACATCAATGGAAAGAAGTAGAGTATTTGCTCGCTCTCAGAATCAAAGAGAGTACTGCTCATGTCCATCTCAATGTCAAAAAACTGTTGAAGAGTTCATTTATACTCATTGAGACCAAGAGCATCTGTCCAGCCCTAGACCTAGACCTATCCATCTGTCAGGAAAACAGGCATTGTAGTTTTCTACTGCTTCAAGAACAATGCGCCTTCTTATTCCTTCTGACGTCCAGGGTATTGAAGGGGGTTCTTGATGAGGCATCGGTTGCTCCCCCTCAGTATCAGGATCCTCAGGCTTCATGATCGTTAGATCAAAATCTCTACTGATATCCCATGTAACTCTGTCAATAACTTTGGTGAGTTTTAGGGAATCATCAGTTGAGCTCGACGATCGTTGGACGAGCTATTGCCTTATCTTGCTCCTTATCTCTACACTCTTCTTCTTCTTCTTCTCCGCCATCTTCCTTAGCTTCCTCTTCATCTTCTTTGGCTCAGGATTTGGAAACTTCACAGCCATTTCTTCTTCAACATCTCGTGGCTCAGGAAAATTAGCCATCCCAACCATTTCTTCTTCAATATGAGGCTCAGGCGTAGAAGCCTTCTCAACCATCAACTCATTTTTCCTTGGCTCAATTGGCCATCTCAGCCATCAAATCATTAGCCTTCTGGTGAGGCTTTATGATCAGAGGAATGGTCCTCTCTACGATCGACTCTCCAGCTTGTTCTTCAAGTTGAAGAGGCTTTATAGAGGTCTTCTTTGACGTTTGTCTCGTAAGCCTTTCTTATTCTTTGCTAGCTGGGAGATTGAAATGTTGATTTCTTTTTCCCTCTCCTTAAAATCAAAAGGGGAGGTCTGAGGTTCCCTGGGAATTTCTTCTCTTCTTCCTTCTGCAGAGGCTGCTCTACAGTTGAGGCTAGCGACTCAAAACTTTGAGGAGCATCAGATACTTGAGAAGCTTCCTTTTGAAAGGCTACTACCTTCCTTTTGGCCTTTGCTTTGGATGACTTTTGAACCACACTGATTGTGCGTTCACTGCCCTCAAAGAGCCTTAAACGATGAATTTCAACTGGATTCGTTTTCTAGTTTTCAAACAACTTGGGGGTAATTTTTTGTTGACATTTAGGGGTCCACCCTCTTGATCCCCAATTCTGCTCTTCAACCTCTTCTTTAACACTATACTGATCATCCTTCCATGAAACATCTTTGGCATGGGTTTGCCTGCAACTTCCTTTTTTCCAACATCTTCAACCCATTTGGCCAGCCAATCAATGAATATGGCCCCAAAATTGATCTCCAACTTCATGACGATTGCAGTCATGATCTTCAGCTACTGCTCATTGACTGAATCGTGAGCCGAGTCCATGTACAGAATGCATTTGCCAGCTATGTTGACAAGAAACTCGTATTCTTGGGGAAATTCCTTCTTTTTGATCCCCTTAAGTTGTGGGTTCTTCTGATACCCCATCAACTTCATCCCCTCCTTCATGTCAACAACTTCCTCGAAGGAGGTGAGACCTTGGATAACAAATCCTAAGTTGTGGTTAAGCTCTGCTGCCTCCATCCGCAGGGTAATACCTTTGACTTTGGTAACTAAAACACCATCTACATGTGTAAGACCCCAAATTTTTAATAAAGAGAATTTAATTTTCTTCTAATTATTATTCTAAACAATAAGATATTAAATTGATAAAATGATAAAGTTATGAGTGAGATGTGCAAATTATATTATAAAAAGGTATGTCGAAAAATATTCGTTATGTCGGAGAATATTATATTCGGTAAAGTACGATGACAATTACATACCTTCTGACTAAAGGGATATGCTAGTAATATAAATGTTTATCTATTTATGTTGTTGTATTTTATCATTGCTTCGGGTGGTGGCTTAGTGGTGGAAAACCGGACATAAGTCCCCATAAACGTGGGTTCGAGTCCTAGTAAGCTCCTCTATGTTCAAGTGGTCTCACGCACTGGATTTATTCGGGGGTAAGTTGAGTTGTGCCAATGAAGACACCACTGAGGCCTCCAAATTTTTTTTGTTCTCATACATTTATAACATGAACAATATTTTACCAAAAAATTATTTCAAAAATATCTACACAGTATTTCATCAATAATTGTCACGACACAGTAACTCGTATTATTTGAAATGATATTATTAGATTAGTTAACATTGTTGGCAATATCTAGAAGTTCTGTCGAGGAAATGGGTTATTTAATTGCGCGCCGTTTATACGAAAGGACCCCTCTTTCCTAGGAACGATTTGGTTGCCAGCATTGCTACTCTATAATATCTGTGATATTAATACAATAATACAGAAAATGGATATATTAATAATAATAATTTTTGATAATGGATTTATCTTTTTGATAATAGATTTATTTTTAATAATGGATTAAACTTTTTGATAATGGATAGATGATATAGATTGAAGAAAAAATGGATGGATGATATAAATTGAAGAAAAAAATGGATGGATGATATAGTTTGAAGAAAAATGGATGAATGATATAGATTGAAGAAAAAATGGATGGATAATATAGATTGAAGAAAAAATGGATGAATGATATATAGATTGAAGAAAAAAAATAGATGGATGATAGATTGAAGAAAAAATGAATGGATGGTATAGAAAAAATGTGATAATTGATGTGTGGTAGATATTGGTGGATTTTGGCTATAAATAGGAAGGCTTAACAATAAGAAAATGCATAACTTCCTTACTTACATTTTTCTTTCACTCTCTAAAAATTTCTTATTATAAGTTTCTCTCTAAGTATGCTAGACTACCTCAAGTATTAGTAAATATCATCTAGAGTACTACATTTGTATTCCAAGTCATTCCAAACTAAGCCTTTGTTGCATTCTTCTTTGAGTTCCCGAGTGAAATTTTCTTATGTACAACAGCTCTTTAGAAAAATCGTATAAAATTCATCCTTTATCAGAATTGAGTGATTCCAAAGCCTGTTTTCATTAGTTTTTCGCCCTCTACAACTTTGAAGAAGGAATGAAAGTCATCTGATGTCATTTTCGTGTCTTAAAATGCTAAAAACCATAACATATCTTGATTTTCGTCATTATTTTCAGCCCTGGATTTAAAAATTCATAACTTAGTCATATTAACTCCGAATGGAATGATTCTTGAGTCTATTTCGTGTATCTTTTCGAGAGCTACAATTTTTGTCAACACATAAAGAGATTTTAAAAACTCTAGAAGAAACAAAAGTCGGATTCTTTACTGCTGCAAAAACGAACATGGAAGTATTTATTCGACTATTAATTTAGGTAAAGGGTTATCATTTCATTTATACTGTAATGAGTTATCATTCTTTGATACTCATAAGTGATATTATTTTCTTCCATACTCGTATGAAATATCATTTCTTGCATATTCATAAAGGGGTTATCATCCTTTCATACTCGCAAGGGATATCATTTTCTTTCATACTCTTCAATTTATGGTAAGACGGTATTATTCGTTTCCACAACCTTGTCATTAAATGGTGAAAATTCCTAAAATTAGTAGAATATCCTAAATAGTTTGTGCTTCATCTAATATCTTTGACCTGAATCTTCCTATTGCGTTTTACACGTTATAGTTGACTTGTGAACCTTATGTACTCTATTCTTGAACTCTAATTGAAATTCTAGATATCATGTTGACAATTTGGGCATTATTGGACTTTGGATAAATGAAGTTACAAATCTCTAACATTTATTCTTAATCTTATTATTTTTATTATTTCTATTCATCTTTTATATCATTGTCATAATCTACAAACTTAAATTGTGGTGAAAATTTCTCTTTGGCCGGAGTGCAAAGAATAACCGTTGATTGGTATATATGATTATGACCAAAGGTTGTAGACTAGTATGATCATGTCCATTGGTGTTACAGTTGAATGTCTTTGGTGTAGGGTGTAAAGATGATATGATGGTTGAATGTCTTTAGCGTAGGGTGTAAAGACGATATGATTGTTGAGTATTTTTAGACTTTGTGGCAAGGACATGGGTGAAAGTTCTATTTAACATTTGTGGCAGGGATGAACTATTAATTTACATGATTATGACCAGGAACTATTGATTTACATGATTATGAACATGGACCCTGAATTATTATATTCATAATCTTTGGTGTTACAAGCAAAGACATGTGGTGAAAGTTCTCTTTAAAGAGGAACTGTTGATTGGTGTTACAGGGATAGAATATGGATGATGAATGTTTCAATTGGAGAAGACAGTAGATATTATGATCTATTTTGACTATTTGAATGGATTGCTCATTCCGCTGCAGATATTTGTTGAAAACTTATATCATCTACCATATGTTCTAAATATTTGATTTATTACTGTTAAAGGCTATTGATAATTTATTTATCTTCATGATATTCTTTACTGGGCTATTTGAGCTCACCCTTTTTCTTTTTGTTCCATTGTTCTTCTCAAGAAATAAGATTATAGCTGGGTCTAGCGGGAAAAACATGATAATGGTGTGATGGTCTGAGTTAGTGGTTGTCCTAATCAAGTTATCAAAATAGTGTGACAATAATTGTACTGAGAACTTAAAGCATGTGTCGTATGTTATACGACATTTTACTAATTGATTTTGGTGAACCAAATATGGTGGTGTGAACTCGAATTTGGGAGCGTCACAAATACCTATAATACAAGATGTCTAACCACATACAAAATCCTGTTGCCATAAGATATGGTTGTGCGCATTCACTTTCTAACTATATCTATGAGCATTATCTATATATTCTTGGAGTATGGTTGGATAATAATCATAAGTTTGACTCAATGGAAATAATTATATGGCAAGTAGATACCCACCATTGGAATAAACAAAATAGCAATCTTCTCGTTTTTCTTTGGGGTCTCATTAGTCAACCAAGGCTAATTCTCAAGTCCTATGATATTTATTATAACTTAAAGGCATGGCCTCCAATGTACGAAGGTTTCCGCGATCATTTTCCAAAGGTTTTGATTCCTAAAACAGTTATTGATTGGACCTTTATGTAGAGTGTTATTGGTTTTGAGTATAAATACTGTCGGTGTAATAATAGTTGTAAATAGGAAGATTCTTTGTTGGTAGTGGTGTTGTGTTTTGGCGACTCAAATTGGGTTGTGTGGACTCAATTTTGGGGGTGTCACAACATAAATGATTTCTTTCACCAGCTCAGAGCAGATCCTTGTGCTAGTCTCTAAGCATCCAGAAAAGCCAGCTTTCAGCATAAGTCTCAGCATATTTCTGAACTTCTTCTTAGTCATGACAAACTTCTCAAAACACAGCTGGTTGCCAGTGGTAACTATAAAGTTGGCCATATTCTTGATATTGATTTGAATTGAAAAGATCACACAAGTGTTTAAGTTATCCAGAACTTTGAAAGTTAGAGCTCGAAGGTTTGAGGGTTTGAAAGTTTGAAAGCACAGATCTTAGATTGCAAAACAGAAGGGTAAAAGTCAGATGAAAATTTGAAATGACTTTATATCACTTCCCTCTAATTTTGCTGAAGTGGGGCACGTAGCAAAAGATGAATAGATGCACATCGCGTCAATTCTGCTTTTTACAACTATATTGAAGTAACTTCTCCTTTCCACTCACCTTTGTTGAACGTGAAGGTCACTCACGCTGTAACTAACCGCCTTAAATTCTTCTATCGTAGAGTAAATCTTTTGAAAAACCTTTAACTCTACATTTGACACTTTATTCTGAGAAAAACCTTCCATTCTACGAACATCTTCTCATTCTACCAACTGCTTCCATTCTACGATCAGCTTCCATTCTACAAATATCTTCCCGTTGTACGAACTTGTCTCTTCTTGGACAGTTCTATGATCCTTACCTACACTATTAGTAACTCCCAAAACATAGTACTAAGGATGCAAATTAAACATACCTAACTCATTGATTAACTTGTTAAACCTATATTCATCTAAGGGTTTGGTGAACACATCTACAAGTTAATTTCCAGTTGATATAAAGTGTAAAGATATATTTCCATTTTGCATATGATCTCTAATACAATGATATCTGTTGTTTATGTCCTAGAATGCATGCCAGGATTATGAGTTATTAAAATAACACTTGTATTATCACAAAATATAGGAATAGACTTGAAATCAAACCCATAGTCAGCTAGCTGATTTTTCATCCATAACATTTGAGCACAACAGCTACCAGCAACAATGTACTCAGCTTATGCAGTTGAAGTTGATACTAAGATCTGCTTCTTGCTGAACCATGAGACAAGTCTATTTCTAAGCATTTGACACATGCCACTAGTGCTTTTCCTATCAATCTTGCATCTTGCAAAATCTGCATCTGAATATCCTATTAGATCAAAGGGAGACTCCTTGGGATACCACAGTCCCAAAAATAGAGTACCCTTGAGATATCTTAAAATCTTTTTAACAGTTATAAAATGGATTCCTTAGGGTTAACCTGAAACCTAACACAAATACAAGTAGAGAATATGATATCTAACTTACTAGCAGTTAAATACAGGAGCGATCCAATCATACCTCGGTATTAAGTTACATCAATATTCTTACCATTTTCATCTTTGTCAAGTTTGGTTGCAGAGGCCATAGGAGTGTTCATGGGAGTAGCTGATTCCATGACATACTTCTTGAGTAGATCTTTGATGTACTTGGTTTGGTTGATGAAGATTCCCTCATCAGTTTACTTCACTTGAAGTCTAAGAAAGAAGTTTAGCTCACCCATCATGCTTATCTCAAATTTACTCTACATTAACTTGACAAATCTCTCACACAATTTTTTGTCAGTAACACCAAAGATAATATCATCTGCATAGATTTGAACTAATAATATTTTATCCTTGTGCTTCCTAAGGAACAATGTTGTGTTTACCCTAACTCTAGTGAATCCATTCTCAATAGGGAAATTAGTGAGTGTTTCATACCATGCCCTAGGTGCTTGTTTTAAAACATAAAGTGTTTTATCTAATTTATAAATATAATTTGAATGAGTTGGATTAACAAAACTTGGAGGTTGTTCGACATAAACCTCTTCTTGGAGTTCTCCATTCAAGAATGCACTCTTGACATCTATTTGAAAGACTCTGAACTTCATGTGGGCTGCATAAGCTAGGAACATCCTGATATCTTCCAATCTTGCAACAGGTGCAAAGGTTTCGTCATAGTCGATTCCTTCTTCCTGCGAATAGCTTTTTGCTACCAGCCTTGCCTTATTCCTTGTGATCACACCAGCTTTATCCATCTTGTTCCTGAAGACCCATTTGGTGTCGACGACTGGATGATCTCTTGGTCTTGGAACCAGTCTCCAAACTTTGCTTCTTTCAAACTGATTAGCTCCTCTAGCATAACTTCAATCCAGCTTGAATCTTCCAAAGCTTCTTCAACCCCCTTAGGATCCATATGAGAGAGAAAGCTAAGGTAAAAGCATTCATTTTGAGCGGTTGACCTTGTCCTGAAACTAGCATTGGGATCACCAATGATCAGGTTTTGAGTATGATCTCTTGCCTATTTACTTTCAGATGGAACATCTGTTTTCGTACCTTCTTGTCTGAGTTCTTTAAGATTTGGTTTTAGATTAGTAGCTTCATTGATTTGTAGAGTTTCCATCTCTGGAACTAAAGACTCTGCGAACTCTTTGTCTGGTACTACGATCTTAGAGTCTGGCTCTACGACTTCATCGTATGCGATCGCAGGGTTCTCCTGCTCTACGATTTCATTAAGTTGAGCAGTCTTACTTGGTTTGCCTTGATCAGTCTCATTGAAGGTAACATGGATTGAGACTTTAAAGATCAATGTATTTTTGTTGAACACTTTATAGGCTTTGCTTTCAATAGAGTATCCAAGAAAAATTCCTTCATCTGAGTTGGACTGGAACTTCGTCAGGTATCTATTGTCATTGTTGAGGACGTAGCACGCATAACCAAATACATAGAAGTAACTGATATTTGGCTTTCTTCCTTTTCACAACTCGTAGGGCGTTCTCTTGAGTGTAGAGTGAATTAGGGATCTGTTCTGAGTATAATAGGTAGTATTGACAGCTTCCGCCCAAAAATACTCAGGAAACTGAGCCCCTGTAAGAAGTGTCCTTCCTGCTCTATCAATGTTTTGTTCTTCCTCTCATCTACTCCATTTTGCTGTGGAGTTTTTGGAGCTGAGAAGTTATGTTGAATCTCATTGTCTTCACAGAACTGATCTATCTCAAAATAATCAAAAAAATTTCCATGGTCACTCCTTATTGCCTTGATCTTTTTGCCCTTCTCATTCATAACCAGCTTGAAGAATTTGATCAGTTGAGTACTGGTCTCATCCTAAGAGCTCAGAAAGAATATCCATGTGAATCGGGTATAATAATCTACTATTACCAGTGAGTATCTTTTTCTTCCAAGACTGACAGTTGGAATAGGCCCAAAAAGATCCATATGCAACAGTTGTAAGGGCCTTTCATTTGAGTTAACTGCTTTTCTTTTGAATGAGTGTTTGGTCTGCTTCCCAAGCTGACAGGCCTTACACTATCTTTCCTTGACGAAGCTAAGCTTGGTCAGACCTTTTACTAGATCCTCAGAGACAATCTTTGACATATTCTTGAAGTTTAGGTGGAACAATCTCTGATGCCACAACCAGCTGACACCTTATGAAGCTTTGGCGAAGAAGCAAGCAGTTACAGATGAACTAAGCTTAACGAGATTGGCCATATATACGTTGTCTTCTCTTAATCTAGTTAGCTTCAACGAGTTGTTTTCTAGGTTTCGAACTTGACACTGGTTGTTGAGGAAGATAACTTGATGACCTTTATCGCACAGTTGACTTATACTCAACAGGTTGTGCTTCAATCCTTCAACGTAGGCAACTTTATTGAATGTAACAGCACCATTTCCAATCGAACCATAGCCTCTAGTTTTCCCAGAGTTGTTGTCTCCAAAGACAACTGTTGGACCATCTTTAGCTTTGAAATTAGACAGGAGAGCCTTGTTTACAGTTATATGCCTAGACTATCCAGTATCTAGATACCAAATGTATTCAGAGGAGCTCGATACTCGTAAGCAAAATCACTCTTTATTTTCGTACACAAATTTTTTGGGGTCCTACTTTGTTAGTTCCCTTGGGGACCCAAATCTGCCTGACTTTAGGTCGATAATATGCAGAATAATAATCACCATAATAACAAAATGCAGTTATATGCCCATACTTATGACAATTATAACATTTAATATGCTACATATGTGAGTGTGTGTGTGTGGATATCTTCTCACTTAGGACACATGTGGAGGATTTACCTTTCTTCTTATCTAAACCTCCTTCTGCTTCCACACTGTTCTACAATTTTAAAAGTTTGTAGAGTAAAGACCAACTCTACGTTTAGGACTTGGTTGGTCCACAGAGTGAGTTTTACCTAACTCTACGATCCTTCGAGGTACATTTGTAGACGTTAGTTTACTTTGCAGTTTGACAAAACCTAAACCAGTATGTGACCTATTATTCTTGGGGACAACGATTTGGTCCACAAAAATAGGACAACTTGGAATAGTAGGTTCAACAACCTCTGTGGATTTCACAAGCACAATACCTCTATGAGACAAAGAAGCATTGTTGTTGTTAGTCTCCATTGAGTTTTTCACGCTTGAGAGTGAAGATAAATTTCCAAACCCTAACCCTGATCTATTAGAGACGGCTCTCTGACAAGTGATCAGGGAATCCATGGATGAGGAAGAATGATTTCACATTGAGATCGTCTTTTCTAGCTCCTCTATCTTATAGGTAAGAGCAGACTCTCTCTGTGTACTGACATCAGTTATCTGTCTCAAGTGAACATTCTCAGCCTTAAGCTTAGATAGAGAAGTAGTGCTTCATAGAGCTGCTTCCAACTCTACTTGCACTTTCTCTTTCTCCTCTTAAAGAAGAGAATGATCATTTGATTGAACCCTGAACCACTTCATATACTGATAAAAATCTGATGTTATGTTATGCAATGCAATTCTGAGATCATTAATATTAACATCAGGGGAATTAAAATCAAATACCTCACTGATGTCGATCTCTCGACGATCAGTGGTTCTGCTAGAGTCTTCCTCTATGGCCATCAAATAAAGGTTGGCCACTTGCGGTCCATCATCATCACTAGACTCTGTGCTGGTATCATTTTCAGAGTTGTTTCATGACCCTTCTGCTACGAGCCCTTTATCCTTCTTGTGTTGCTTCTTGTACTTTTTCTTTGAATAAAGCTTCTTCTTGTGTTTCTTCAACTCTTCTCCTAGAGGTTTGGTGCACTCTATGATATAATGGCCTGGTTTTTTGCAGTTGTAACATATATCTTTCTCCTGATCTCTACTACTACTTCCTTTGTTGTTGTAGTTCTTCCTAGGTCTCCTACTGTAGCTCTTCCGCATAAACTTTTTTAATCTTCACTAGCAACGTAATATCTTCATCATCATTATCGTCAGAGACAACTTCTACTAAGGCTTTAAATGTAGCTTCAGTTGCCTTAAGAGTAACACCTTTTTTTCTCTTCTTTTCTTCTGAGATTGTTTTTAATTTACCCTTTAGTTGAGTTCAAGCTCGTAGGTAAGTAAATTACCATAGAGCTTTTGTACCGTCATTTCATGTAAGTTCTTCAACTCGCGAGTGGCAGTAGTATGCGTCCCACTTACTTGGTAGAGCTCCAAAACTTTATGTTATGGTCCTTATTGGGATAGACCTTACCACAGGCTCTTAGATTGTTGCTGTGCACGTTAAATCTCTCGTAGGTTGTTGTGATGTTTTCTCCTAGTATATGAGTGAACATCTCATATTATTGTGTCAATAGAGACTGTTTGTTCTCCCTGACTTCTTCGGTGCCCTCATGCATCACCAACAAGGCCTCCCATACTTCCTTTCCAGTAGTACAGTTGACGACATTTTCAAAAAGCTCATTTTCTAGAGCCATGAACATGATGTTCTTGACCCTCTTATCTAACTGCACCGGCTTGTTCTCATTCTCAGTCCACTCAGCTCACTGCTATACTGCCACCTTATTGGGATCATCTGTTATTGGAGCAAACTTAGTTTGAATGTATGAACCATTAATAACAACATTGAACAACTCATGATCTATTGTGTCCATGTACGCCTGCATACGAACCTTCCAGTTAGTAAACTTTTCTCTATTTAGAAGAGGTGGTTGATTTCCACCACCAAGCTCAGAACTAGTTTTATTTAGTGCCATAGATCAACTCAAAGTGTAAGCTTTATGTTCATGAGAACCTGCTCTGATACCACTTGTTGTTTCCTAGAGGCACAAAAGAAATCTAGAAGGGGGTTGAATAGACCCTTAAAAACTTTTACTTGATTAAAGAATATATTACCAGATAGTTAGTTAATCAGTATTAGTTAAGCATAACGGAATATACGTTGAAAACCCCCCTTGAAGATTATAAAAAAAATCACAGTTCTAAATTTAGTTCTTGTAGTTGTAAGTCACAAATAAATAAGATAAATACTAGACGGAAAGTAAATGCAGAAAATAAACGATACAAGACATTTTAAATGGTTCGGAGACTGAATAACTTTTAATTCACTCTTCTACTCTACGCGTAGGAAATCCACTAAGGATGTAGATCACTTAGATCTATTACAACTAAACTACTTAGGTTCCTTTGAGTCACTAAGTCTCGAAATAGGGACACTTAGTCCAGATCACTAAGATCTCTTTAAGTCACTTAGACTTGAAAGTTTGTCACTAAGACAATGAGTCACTAAGAGATATGTTGTTATTTGAAGTGCTACTAAGTTTCATTTAAGCACAGCAATCGAATGACTTAGTAGCTTAATTAGGTGTTCTTAGTTTTCGTAGAGTGGTCTTTTTGCGCTCTGGCAGAGTTTCAGCTTGATTGTTCATGTTATCGTTAGTTTGATTTGAAATCTGCTTGCTTTTATATAGACCTCTTGAGAGCTTCCCGTTGCAAGGTTCCCGTTGTGCATTTAATGCTCAGATACTCCAAATTCCTTGTTGTTGACTTCTTAAGTTATTGTGTCAGCTTGCTTTGTGTCAGTCTTCTGATAGTATTGACTTGCTCTACGAAATGTGTCAATCGTAGAGTCTGATGAGGAACATAGAGTCTATGCTTGACTTTGCTCGATGACCTGAGTTCTACGTTTTGCTCTACGATCGATTACTCTACGAGTAGAGAGGAATTTTACGATTGTGCTCTCTACAGTCTACTCTACGAACTTTATCTCTACGAAGTTGATGCAGACTCTGTGAACTTCCTTTTATTATACGAACTTGAGTGAATTCTGCGATCTGGTCTTCACTATACGATCTCGTATTCACTCTGGGTTATGGTCTTTACTATCTGATCCTGTGTGAACTCTGCGATATGATAACGTGCTCTACGATTTTAACATTACTCTTTGAACACTTGGCAGGCTTTATGATTAAATGCTAGTTGCTCTACGAACTTAAGGCTTACTCTACGATGATTATTTATACCTTGAAACAGTAGAGTAGCCTTACGATCGTTTAACAATATAATACGACCGATATTATCATATTATCTATACAATAATTTGGCTCTTACGATCAACCTAACAAATTTGATTTTTTCTACTCTAAGTCCTTGTACATCTCATTCTCATTAAGGACTTTACAAAAGCTACGTACAAATATACATTAATCATATTATCATCAAATTTATCATGTAAACTCTAACACATTGTTATAATTTTAACATTATTATAGTTTTAATACATATCAATCGTAACACCCCGAACCCGCTACAGGTCTGAAGTGCAATACTCCGTAAGCCCAAAGGCCCGCAAGGCAACAATATCAATCGCGTGCGGCCCAAACATAACAAGTCAGTAATAATCTTAAATTAATCTCAACAATAAACATCTTTCAAAACCAATTCACATGAATACTACTAAATACCATGTTCTTAAAATGGAGACGCAACTCCCCGAAACTAAGAGTTTTTATCAATATTCAACATTAAAGAAAATAACATCATAAACTAATCTTCAACTATCTAAAGCGCATCAAATAAGTGTTCAACTCTCAACAGTGGAACCTGTAAAAATTAGTAAGGGGTGAGCGATAAAGCTCAGCAAGTGACAATCCTTATTATTTAGGTGGATCAAGTATAATTTACAAAATACTTTTTCGAAATATCTTTTTGTTCAATAACAATAGTATATATACTTTCAAAACTAAACAGATAATAACAAAACGAATTCACATTCAAAAATAATTTCAATGTATACAGTATATCTTTTAAATCCATAGTCCTAGCGACTAATGTTACAATAACCCTGTAACACAACCCAAAAGTTCTATAACGTTAATGATCACGCACCCTACTAAGGTATCTAATATGCACGCTCCCCGAAGGGCATCTAAAAGGTGTGCGCCTTAGTCGGTCCTAAATTAGTTCCGGAACTAAACGTAATGAATAACGGGTTCTATACATAGTCAGACTAAGGATTTCCAAATATTTTCTCAATATTATCGATATTCTCAACGATACTTTTTCACAGTTCATAATCATATAATCTCATTTCACAGTTCAAAAATAAATACTCGATCTGAAGTTTCAAATTAAAGAACATAACATTTTAATTTAAATGGAAGAGTTAAATAAAATATAACAAATTTTGAAACCGTACATTTTGGCATCCGAGTAATTTCTAAGGCATACATAAAAATAAATGATAATTTAAAAAAACACTAAATAGTTCGGAAAGCCACTTACTTCGATATTGCGAAACACGAAATTAAAAAGCAAAAAAATCCTTAATATAAAATTAGAACAAATAAAATCATTATGATAATTTATCCTAACTCAAACATATTTTAATTCAAATCTTAAACACATTTATAGTTAATTTTGGTTCAATACATAATTAATTTTATACTAAAAGTCATGGAGTCTTTCTGTATATTATAACTTTAAGAGTCAAAATTTTAAGTAAAGAAAGAAAATAATTATGTTCTTAGTTTAACCATAATATGTATTAATTTACATATATAACCCACTGGATATGCTTATTACTATAGAATATAAATAAATAAATAAGTAAATAAATAAATACAAACCCACTGTCCTGAAATGGCAATAGCCTAACTAACGTATATATGATAGTTTAACAATTATGTAACCATACATGGTATAATCAGATTGTATACTCACACATATATGCATACCGCAACACCCACAACATATATAATTATTATCTTCAAAATCTCTTTTTATTTTACATATGTATTCCTAATTTTCATAACTTTATTAGAATTTAAATTTGAAATTTTAAAATCTAATTATACATGTATAATAGAGGATCATCTCAATTGAAAAGAAGGGTCTAGGTTTACCTTTTTGAGTTTTCTTTTTTTCTCTTCTTCTTTGTTCTGCAGTACTCTAAAGTCAAATAATTTTTATGTTCTTCTCTCTTTCTCTCTAGTTGTTTAAATATATTTAATTCCTTTGTAGAATAGGTTACCAAGTAGAAAAGTCCTTTTTAAATTAAAAGGTTGTTACAACTTAAATAACTTATCTTATCCTTATAGGTTTTAGATATGTATAAATAATTATTAGTTACACTTCTATTATCTAATTATGTTATTATTATTATTATTATTATTATTATTATTATTATTATTTTAACCGGGTATTATATTAAAAAAATATAAGAATGTTATTGTCATGACCCGGGTTGTTTAATATGGCATCAGAGCTGACTATCGAAAGCTCGGGTCGGGTCATCCGATCGGGTTACCGGAGGTAAGGCACGAAGGCTGGTGGTATTATCCCACAATGGAGAGAGAATCGGAGATGGGGACACGAAGCCAGCCGGTATTATCCCATAATGACTAGAGAGGCAAAGATCTGTGGATCGTGTGTGTGAGCGGTTCTGACGGGGACGTTAGAAATTTAAGTGGGGGAGTTTGTAACACCCCAATCCCACATCGAAAGATAAGGAAAAATTTATTTGTATATAAGGAATTGAGTTACTATCAATAATATCTTCAGTCATGACCTTTTGGGTGAGCTTGTGGTGGGCTAAGATGACCCAAGAAGATACTATTGAGCCAGTAATTTAAGGCCTTGGGATTTGATCCGAGATTTGTTCCGGACTCGGGATTTGACCCCGATTGTTTCATCAACTATATATATATATATATATTAAAATATTTATAAATTAACTTTTGATATGCAAAAGCATAAAAATAATTAAAATATATGTTTGAGTAACTCTATGATTATATATAATTTTATATAAAAATAATAATACTATGAAATATAGAGGCAAATACCAAAATCGCACCGCACCGGTACCAGTTTAATATTTTTTGCACCAAAATAGCATTGACGATGCCAATGGTTTGCATAAAAATCGATCGGTTCGATGTGGTTAGACCGATTTCGGACTGTTTTCAATTCAAATTATCATCCCTATCTACATTATGAACTCCTCTTTAAGATGCTCCATACATTTATAATTTATTAAACATTATTACAACTCCTTTTGAACTCTCAAGTATATTGAACAATTCTCTTCGTCTAACTCTTCTCTTTTATCTTTTTTTCTCCAAAGCTCTATATCTCTAAAAGCTCCATCGTCGTTGCTTCATCTATTGGATATACGAGCTCTAGGATCGAACATCTGATGCTTTACGAATACCTAGATTACTTTGCTATCTTCGAACAAACAAAGTAACTTTACGATCGTCTAATAAAACTATATGATCGATTTGAACCTATCAACTGCCTATAATATCAACTCAAAGGATCAACCTAACAAGTTTGATCGCTCTATTCTAAGTACTTGTACAAATATATCTCATTTAAGGACTTTACAAAAGTACTTACTTGTACAAATATACATTAATCACATTTATCTTTATAACAGGTATGCAAACTCTATCAATCTCCCTTATTTAATAAGATTAAGCTAACACGTTTGATCTTTCTATTCTAACTCATTATACAAATATATCTCATTTAAGGACTTTACAAAACTTACTTGAATAAATATACATTTAAATGCTTTCATCATCAAATCATATACTCTAACAATTTACATTATTCATCATCAAATCCAACATACAGACTCTAACATAATACTATAAAATATAGAGGCAAATACCAAAATCGCATCGCACCGGTACTAGTTTAATATTTTTTTGCACCAAAATCGCACTGACGATGCCATTGGTTCGCATAAAAATTGTCCAGTTCGATGCGATTCGACCGGTTTTGGATTGATTTCAGTTCAAATTATCATCCCTATTTACAGCATGTACTCCTCTTTGAGATACTCTATGCATTTATAATGTATTAAACACTATTATAGCTCCTTTTAAACTCTCAAGTATACTGAACAATTCTCTTCGTCTAACTCTTTTCTTTTATCTTTTTTCTCCAAAGCTCTCTATCTCTAAAAGCTCCATCGTCGTTGCTTCAACTCCTCTTGCGATCGTGTGCCATTTCTTTCTCTCTGTCTCTCTTTCTCATTAATCTCCAATAAATTTTATATTTTTATTAATGTTGTGAACCCGTTTAAAATTAGGAACCAGATGCTGGTTCACCTGTCCAACCAATGGTCCACCGAGTCTTATTGGTTCTTGAAGACATGGTTTGATGGGTATAACCGGCTCATTGTGCCGACCAGTCCTGGTTTAACTGGTCGAACCGACTCTTAGCGATAGAAAGGGTAAACGGTGCAGATTGTCTCCACTATGGTAAAAGCAAATAGGATGATTCCTCCAACGACAATGTTGTGCGAATAAGATTTCTAAAGTAGGTATAGGTGAGAGTCTTCAAGACTTCCTACAGTAATTGTTAATACTTCTGTGCACAACATATAGTCTGTTATTTGGGTCGAGTATAGCATCCTTAGAGAGTGAGCTAAATAGTTTAGCCACATCTTCGTCGCTTCAAATGAAATTTTAGATGATACATTTCGAGTGAAAGATGTTAATATCCCTGGCATTATCAATGATATTAAGATATACGAGGTCACGACGTTGCCTGTTCCAATATGGAATCTCTCAAAAGTTATTAGGTTCCAAAACATAAATTCTGTTGTTTCATTCATAATGATAGGAGGGAGTGTTAGGATTCCACCACATAATGCTAGAGGTTTCAAATATTTGGTCTGAAATGAATTTCAAATGATGTGAAATTGAATATTTTAATTATACTTCACTGAGCCAATCACAAGAGATTTACCTAACGAATATAACGATTACATATCATTTGACACCAAAAATTTAAGACCTCTAGTATTACCCAAAGTTTATCTCATCTTCTTCCTCGACTTCAATTTTTCTACTATATCTCGAGTAAGAGAGATTAGTGTTGAATCTTTGTACTTTTCCTTAAAGAATGATTGTAAATTTGGCTTTATTGCTCTTCATGAGGTTTAAGATTAGGATATGCTATTATGTTATTCCATTATGCTGCCAACAACAATGATTGCACATCATTAGTGTTGAGATTGACTCATACTTATGTGGGCTCGACCAGTAGTCATTACGACTAGGTAGTCGGGGGTCTCGCTCCTCGGTGAGCAAGCAGTTGTCCAACTCGTCAGTGAGCTGGCGGGAGATGCAAGGGGACAGTGCCCCCTGAAAGCCAAGCGTAATGTTTATTTAGGCTTGGAGTTTTATTAGTAGCTCGGTTTTGGGTTTAAATGTATTGGGTCTAATGAGATTGAACTCATGTTATAGAAGTTAGGATTTCTAGTTACTATAAAAGTTTTATTTGGTGTGTGAATCATGTAGAGTAAGTGAGATTGCTAAATGAATACATCAAACAAGTAGGACTAGGTAAAGTGATGAATCTGAATAAATTTGTGTTTTCTTTAATTTTTCTATTTATATTATTAAAATTACAATGCATTTTTATGCTAGTACAAATACAACTTCTTGTTGTATAGAACATGAATTGAAAATGTGCCCAGCGCCAAATTTTTGATAAAGGTTAGCTAAAATAATACTACTAAAATTTCCTTTTTGTCATACAATAATATATTAAGTTTGTATACTAAAATATATTTCCTCCAAACAAAGGGATAAAATCAGTAGCACAAACCAACTATTTGCCCCTTAAACACCCACATGATGACTTATTATGACCAAAATTGGTCATAATGGACAATTTTACAAAAAATTAAAACATTGACTGATATTTTAAAATTGAAATGTAACTTATAAATTACAATTCAGTATCAACATGAGGGGACAATTTTATAAATGGATTGAGAGACAAACTGCTTAGAGTAATAATAGATCTGAGTATTTCATTTTATTAACCAGTAGTACAAATTTCTTTTTATTTCCATTCAAACTGAAGTGGGCTATAGTCCCACCATATTTACAATGTGTAGTTGCGACTATATGTACCAACTTCACCGAATCCAGATCTGTATATAAATTATGCGAGGAAGATGAAGTGATTGGAACATATTGAAGATAGTGGCAGTACCAATGTGATAGCAGCAGCTAATGGAGCATATACGCTAAGGCTACCCAAGTTCATTGTCTACGTCTGCAACTTCAACAGTGCCTCAACTCAAGAATACAAGTTCAAGTACAATTACTCAAGAGCTATGGTCCTAAGTCAAATAGCCAGCTGGCATCTTAATTATATTAGGTCCAAGTCTTTTACTGGGTCAAGCAAGTGAGCTAAATAGTTTAGCCACATCTTCGTCGCTACCAACGAAATTTTGGATGATACCTTTGGAGTGTGTGAAGCTAACATATATCCTTGGCACTGTCAATGATATTAACCGAAAGTTGACTCCGCTTGCCCAAAAGCAAGGTAAGTTTAGCTTCAATGTCTAAATTCTTATTTAAAATGTCATTTTTATCCCTAAATTATCCTGCATAAAGCTTTGATTGAATTCTTTTGGTTCCTAATATATTACTTAGAATAACACACCAAAATATTTTGAACTTCTTTCTCTCCAAGGTAAATGCTATTTAATTTTATATACTCCATCAATTACAAAATATAAGAATATTATTGATTTTTTAAAGTCAAACTAAGACATTTTCAAATTCAAAATTGAATTGAATTCTTTTAATTTTAATTGACATAACGATAAAAAATTTAAACTATCTAACAAGTACTACTTATTGTAAGATTTATTTTTTAATAATTTTAAATGAATCATCTCAATTTTGAGTTTCAAAATATCTTAAATTGACTTTCAAAAGTCAATAATAATCATATAATTTGGAACAAAAATAGTATTATTTTCTATTTGTGTTTGTTAACTTATTAAACAAAAATTTTGATTATTTTTTATAAATATCATCATGTCTTGATCAAGCACATGTTATGAAGAAAATAGAGGAAATTTGTTAACTTTTCTCATTTATGTAATGAAGTTGACATATGCTACGTAAATAAATTTCAATATCCTGCTTATAACTAATCAGATTCACCAAGTGACAATGACAATTTTCAACTAAAAACATTGTTCATCATTTGATAATGTTAACTAAGAAAAAGCATTTTACACCAAATGACAATGCAAATTACATCATTTTCAATCAAAAGCAATATTGTTTATCTCTGACAATGTTAACCAAACAAAAGCATGGTTCAACAATCACAATTCAAATTACATCAATTTCAGCTAACAAAAGAAAGCATTAATGTTCAACACTTCACTAGCACCCTAATTTTCTTGTTTGAAAACCTTTTGGTAGGACTTAATGTACCTCTATTCAACTTTTTACTATTGGCTGCATGCTTCTTAGGAGATCTCTTTTTTGGTAATGAAGGCTGAGAAGATCGATGATGCTGGACTTGATGACTTTAGCGGCTAAGAAGATGAAGTTTCTTGCCACATGTATTGGACTAAACCTCCTGGTGGTTAAACTCACTTAGAAGTGGCATTTGGTTGAGAAGCAGACTAAGAAATGAAAAACACAAAAAGATTACACTTGACTTGTATTCAACTTTTGTTTAAAAAAATTACAAAAAGTTGAAATTTGTACCTTAAATTCGAAATTGTGACCCCTCAGTTTTTGCCTATATTCTTATTTAAATTACACATCTAATTGAGTTGTGATTTCCTAATATACTTTCAAGCCCTAGACAAAAGAAAGCAGCAGCCGTCCATGAAAGTCCTAAATTATTTCTGAGTTATTTATATCTAATTAGAACCATCTTAATATCTATACATATATATATATATATATATATATATATATATGGAGGGTAACAATGTATTTACACACCATCCATTAACTTTTGTTAATGCCATTACTAGTGGAGTGAGAGTATGCTATGTTTTTGAAACTACAGGTAGTCTAAAGTTTACTTTTAAACTACATGTGGCTATAAGTAATTTTGAGTAAACCATAGGTGCTTATTTGCAATTTACTCTACATTCGCACTCTTTTTTTTCTCTGCACTTTTCTTTTATACTGTTAAAGTTACAATGCAACTACTCTATGCCGTACAAATGTAATTTTTTGTTATATAAAATAATAGAAATTTCTTGAATTTGCCATGAGCCAACTTCACCGAATTCAACCGTTATACAGATGTCACACAAACCCGACATTTACCTATAGCTTTTACATATTACTTGACATTTTTTAACCTTAATTACTGAATCAAAATATGTATAATATATACCTGAAGTTTGTGAAGTTGAAAAACAAACATGTTCCGGAGGACGAGCACGGGAAGTTTGTTTTCGAGCAGGATTATATCACGCTTGGAGTATGGCATGATATATAGCTTCGCATGATAGCTGAAGATGGGATCATTGGGAGGATAATCATCATCATCATAACGAGTACTCGATTAATTTGGCTGCCGCATGGGAAATTTCGAACATGAAACTGCATGAACGCGTCCGTGTCCTGTTGCCAGGCAGCATTCAGGGAATCATACGAGTCCTTCAAATCCTGCACCACGATGGTTAAAGCATCGATATAATATTCCAGGGGTTTATTTGATCTTTTCAGGAAGTGAAGCAGAGCTCGGTGCTTGTGCTCGTCCGTAGCCTGTAAAGCTTACTACCTGGGGCATGTAAGCTTTCTTGTTGAGATCTTTAACGGATGCTGGTAATCGATATAGGCCGCTTCTTCAAGTACTGCTCCATCTCCTTCGTGGAACTATGTTCCATTTGTTTCTTCAGTTCATCATTTACTTTTCTCACCCACTCTTTTTGTACCAATTTTTCCATTTGATCTATCCTTGAGATCAGCAACTGAATTAAATCAGTTATATATGCTTCTAAATAGATACTTATTATACTACATAATTACTTCCAAGCAGGGACGTAGCCAGGAATTCGAGTGAGAGGGATGGAAAAAATTTTAAGCCCAATATTGTAAGTTTTATATATTTTTAGTTTTAACATACATATAAATTCATTTATATCAAAGCGTTTTTAATATTAGAGTAATGTTAAGAGTTTTAAATTTTTTCAAATACGTCTCAAATGCACATCATTATTACATTTGTTCAATATTAGTGGTTCCTAAAAATATCATTACTTACCAATATAATATAATTAATATGCATAGTAGAGATAATTTGAGAGACCAAATTTGAGGTGCACGCCTAACATTAGTGTTAATATTAATCTTATTTATCCCACTTTAAAGCTAACTGAATTTTTTAATAGTAGAGTAAATCTATACATCCATCATATTTACTCTCTCCTTCCCGATACGCACAAATCTTGGTCGTTTTGCTATTTTTTTTTTAATTCTTTGCCTCGAGGTTCCAAGTAGGAAAAGACAGAGAGAGAAGCTCCTCCTCTCTAAAACTTCTCTCCCCTCCTTTCTCCCCTCCACCGCTCCTTCCACTTTTCCGGCCACGCTCGCTCCCAAATTGGCCCACCCATCTTCCTCGCCATCTTATACTTGATTTATATTTGGAGTCTCTTCGGCAACTCCAAGTGTGAATTAACCCAAACTCTTCTTTCTTGCTATTGTTTTGGCAAAGTCCGGTGGAGTCTCTCTGGCAACTCCAAATGTGAATTAGCCTGACCTTTGTGTTACCGGGTTGAGCCTCCGTTTTGGCAGATTGTGTTGTGGGTATGTTGTGTTGGTGCTGAAATTGGTTTAAATTGAAGCTTGCTTTAATGGGTCTAACCAATTCGTTCTTTTGAGAAGTCAGAGTTTCTCTCTCCACTTCTTTTCCGCCCACATCCGGCCTAGTCACTCTCATTTCAGTTTGGAGTTTATGTGTTCTGTCCATTTGTGGTGTGGCTTTGCTTTGTTGGAGTTTTTTAATTGGTTTAAATTGAAGTCCTTCTTTGATCCAACCATTTTGATTTTTCAGCTCTGGTTATTGCATAAATAATCAAGAAGCTGAGCTAGTGCGGAGAAATTGGAAGAATTTGAGGGCGGCGGCGAGGTGGCCAAATGTTATGATGTATGTTAATAGTAACCTTCTTTACTGTCTTTGAAAATTATAATTAGACTTTGAAATACATTGAAACTTGTTAATAAAATTTATATGTTATTTTGGGTATAAACTGTATAATATTTAAAAATTATATTCTTTAAATATGAGACCATTACTAAAAATTATTTATACACTGAGGGAGAGATCAATAGTAATATTAACATAAAAATTACCTACCATATTATAAAGGGTTAGGGGAGGTACGCCCCTGCTTCCAAGTTCCAACAATAAATTAAATAATATAAATGAAATTAGTTGGACCCACCTGCATTTCTCTGCCTGTTTATTTGTTCTTCACCTTTTCTTGCAATGTACATTTCGAATCTTCCCCGCCACGGCCATTTTTATCCATGCAGCTACCTACATTTTTTATATGGTTAGCAACTTAAAATATTTAAGCTTGCAGAACTGTTGGAGCAATCGGGCAAAAAATAACTAATAAATAATTATAAATTAAATTAACAGGAGAAGCTGAACACGGTGCTTAAGACATTATTCGACTCTACTTCGATGCAAAGATTTGACGACTAAAACCGTCTCCAGGAACAAGAACAAAATGCTGGTTTGTACTTACTACATGGAAAAGATTTGGCGATTTGCTTGGTCAATTACTATATGGAAAATACTTAGACTCGGTATCCAGTAGCATACCACATTAATTAGACTAAGACAAGCTGCTGCATACAACATTTCAGTGGATTTGGTCCGATCCATTTTTGATTCCTTAACATGCAGGTTACTATACAATTGTTGACTAACACAAATTTGATTTCTTTAAGACTAAAAAAATGCCTTAATTAGTAAGAAAGACAAATCTTAATTGTTAAGAAACTAAAATTTAAAATTATATTCAACAATTCCCCATAAATATTAAATTGATAGAGAGCGTTTACTCTTATTTTTGTATGAGAACTTTTTAATATTTGTGTATTATAAAAATGTCCATAGACTTGAATCATGATTTAGCTCGATCAAAATTAAGTATGAAAGTGCGTAACACCTTACAAATTATTTTGATGATCTCACACAAATATTAATCAAAGATGAGTATGCGTAGTGAACCACGTGTTGAACTGCCATATCATTTACATCTTGTCAAATTTGTCACAGATGTGTATGTGTAGTGAGCCATTTCGTGAACTACCATACCACCTTACATTGCCACACAGGCTGCGTATTGTTGCCACATAGGTGATGTTGGGTTACTTCTCGAATCTTATTAAAAAAAGAATTGCTTATATGAAAAGAAAGAACTCTTATTTTTAATAGGAGTATTATTTTGAAAAAAAATCTATTTATAATAAGAGTTTTATTTTTGGAAGTGTCCTATTTTGAATAGGAAGAGGAGATTTGTGGGTTACTATATAAATAGAGTATTATGCTGAGTCGTTGGAGTGTAACACAATCAAAAGTCATGTAGTATCCTAAGAGTTGAGAGAGGGTGTGAGTGGGTTTTGTGCGTGTGAGGGAGAGGATTTTTGCAACTTTTATATTCCGTGCAAAAAAGTTATATTGTGGGTGAGAGGGTTTTGCAGCTTTTAATCCGTGCAAAAAGTTGTGTCGCGGTACTGTGGAACCTCAAGTTTTAGGGAGTAAAACTTGGGCGGATTATTGTAAGCCTATTATTTTGATATAGTGGAGATTCGGAGTTTGACCTGTAGTTTTCCCTTTAAAAGTTTTCCACATTAAATCTTCTGTTGTTTTATCTCTCTTTATTTTATTGTGTGGTTTGCGTTGACTTAATTCGCAACAAGTGGTATCAAGAGCTAGGTTGATTGGATCCAAGTTGAAGGGGAATTAGTCACATTGGTGTGACAAATAAAGAGAGTAAAGATTGAAGGAGTTGGTGTTCATCGTGATGTTGATGAATAAGAGATTTTGCGCTTATGTGGAGGATCACCGTTGCAGTCGCTAGATGAAGATCATGAAGATGCTAATGAAGATAAAGACAATGATGATGATGAAAATGATGCGGATAATGCAGATTATGCAGCTGGTGCGGATGATGCGAATGATCTGGATAGTGTGTATGTTGCGAATTATACGAATAGTGTGGATGATGCGCGTGATGCGGATAGTGCGGATGACGCGCGTGATGCGGATGATAGTGACGACTACAACAACGGTAAAAGTGATGAAGTTGAAGTGTTTGCGAATTCGATTCGAGAGAGGAATTGTTAGGATACTCATCGAATCCTATTCAAATATAAAGTTGAAGTATTTGGGGAGTCGAGTCGAGGGAAGAATTGTTCGGTTACTCCTCGAATCTTATTAAGTAAAGAATTGCTGATATAGAAAGGAAGAAATCCTATTTTTAATAGGAGTATTATTTTGGTAAAAAATCTATTTGTAGTATGAATTTTATTTTTGGAAGTGTCCTATTTTGAATATGAAGAGGAGATTTGTGGGTTACTTTATAAATAGATTATTATGCTGAGTCGTTAGAGTGTAGCACAATCAAAAGTCATGTAGCATCCTAAGAGTTGAGAGAGGGTGTGTGGAGAGGGTTTTTACAACTTTTAGATTTCGTGCAAAAAAGTTGTATTGTGGTTGAGAGGATTTTGCAGCTTTTAGTCCGTGCAAAAAGTTGTGTCGCGGTATTGTGGAACCTCAAGTTTTAGGGCGTAAAACTTGGGAGGATTATTGTAAGCACATTATTTTGATATAGTGGAGATTCGAAGTTTGGCTTGAGATTTTTTCCTTTAGGGGTTTTGTACATTAAATCTTCTGTTGTTTTATCTCTCTTTATTTTATTTTGTAATTTGTGTTGACTTAATTCTCAACGAGTGGTATCAAGAGTTAGGTTGATTGGATCCAAGGTGAAGAAGAATTAGTCACATTAGTGTGACAAATAAAGAGAATGGAGATCGAAGGAGTTGGTGTTTATAGTGATGTTGATGAATAAGAGATTTTGTGCTTATAGACACTACTAGAAAATCGGTCACTATAGGCCAAAAGACCGTCGCTAAAGTTTTTAGCGACGGTCACTGACCGTCGCCATAAAAGTCGTCGACAAAGCCTATAGCGACGGTCTTTTATCCTATAGTGACGGCATCGACCGTCGCTATAGGTCATGCCAAAACCGTGTATTTGCTTTTTACCAACGGTCACTGAAAGCTATTGCTACGGTCATGACTGTAGCTATAGATGTCTATAGTGATGCTCGGTGACCGTCGCTATAGGCCCGTGTTTTCTAGAACACTATAGCTACTGTTGATGACCGTCGTTATAGCCTTTTTCGATTTCAAAAAAAATTTAATTAATAATGTACATTTATTCAACAAACACAAATACAATATAAAATAAAACGTAAAAAATATTATATACATCATTTAAAATCATTCACATTACAACATTACAATATAATAGTTGGATAATTCATCCCCTAAAATATTATGATCATTATTATTATGATCATCATTACAATACAATAGTTCAGTTACATCTAAGAAGAGATGATGAACTTGAGCAGAACTGTACAAAGTTATTTATTCATCCTCTATATAATTGAAATGCATAACGAAGATTGAAAGTTGAGAACTTCAAGAGGATTAAATGATCATTTAATCTGGTAGGTCTCTCTGTCAGAGTTAACAACTTGTCTATTCTATAAGAAAGTGAGGAACAATGATTAAGCACCTGGCCTGAAGTAGCATCCCAAAGATGACACTCCTAATCTCACTACCACTGGCAACATCTTCATAGAACTCCTATAAGATATCCATGCATGGATAAAATGAGGCACTATATGCAGCCTTAAACTCCCTTTTGCCATCTTCTAACATGAAGTGATACGTGTCAACACTGTATTGGACATGAAGTGAACTTACCATAAAGTTCACTTCATGCTAACCACTCTCTCTTCGACAATGAATTGTAGACTGCCAACATGCCCTGTTGGATGTAACAGTGTAAATAAAGTATACATCATGAATATAATAACCAAAATTTGCTAAGGAGACGAAGGATCATAAAACAGTTAATTTAATAAGCAAGAAGATTCACTTCCACTCTCACCAAGGAATTGCAAAACCAACCTTTGACGATATTGTCCTAGATATAATCCTCGTTATGCCCTCCACGGTATTCTTATAAGCCGAATCTTCACTCATTCCATTCTCAGTATACCTTCTAAACAAGGACTCGACAATACCATGAACAACACCAAGCAAAATATCTATACATCAAGTGGTTAAAATTAGCCATGATCATCATAAAGTGACTGAACATACTTCCATAAGAAGTTTTACAATTGAGAGTAATGATCCCTTGATTTCATGGTAGCGTACTTAACTTTCGTGAAGTCACTCCAAATAATAGTACAAATGCATTTTTAGATAATAATAGCAGCAGTAAGAGAAAAGAAAATGAGCTATTGAACCTATATGCTAATAATTAAAAATAGAAAATATTACATCTTCCATCTCAATTTACTAGTAGTCACACTTCACTTTCACACTGATTAATGAATCACCAAAGTTTAAGAGAAGATGATTAGCATAAGAAGATACTGTTAATTTTGAAGTAGCTTTGAGCTGATAAATCACTAGCGGAACTGTCAAACCTCGAACCAAAATAGGGTGTTACAGCAATGCTCCCCACCTAAATAGGAAGGATAAAAAGAGTCTTTTATCATTATGGCACTTTCTTACCCATGGTTATCATGAAATAAAACTGAAACAATACAATCATATGTTAGGCAACAAAAAAATGCAAAATCTAACATTTATTACATAAATTGCACCTGCCACCAAGATTTCCTATTTGGCATCCACTTACTTTCTTCAGGCATGTCTCCCAACCAATCTTAATTTTGTCACTCTGTTTTTTATATTTCCCCTTATATATTACAGGTTTAAAATTCAAAGGATAAGAAATGTTCATATATCTTGGCAAGGTATCAAGTCTATTTTCTAGGAAGGAAACACATTGCACACTTCTATTAAGAGAAATTAATAATGATTGTATATTTTGAAACGGTTGAATAACTCGAGTATTAAAGAGCGAGATAAAAAAAGGTAGAATACAGAAAAGCATATCTCAAATTGAAATCAGCACTCCAAAAAACAACCACACGCGCACGCAGGGAGAGCAAGAGAACAGTAGCAGCAAGAATTAGATGATGTAGTGTAGCTTGAGATGTGTACTATAAACTTGCATATTGAATAAAGAAAAAGGCAGTCATTTTGCAGAGTGAATCAAAACTATTATCGACTTAAATTGGAAATATACATACATACATACATACATACATACATACATACATACATACATACATACATACATACATACACACATATATATATATATACATATATATATATATATGCAAGACATAAATGCAACTCAAAACAATCAGATTAAAACTAAGGCTCTTACAATTTAAGCTGTTGCAAAAGAGCATAAAAAAGAAGTGTGTGAATGAGAAAAGGGAATTAAGCAGTTGGCTCAAGAAAAAGAATTAAGCATTCAATGCTTGGATATTCAATGTCAAGCTAGTACTGTCCTTCTAATAAGGAAAACATTAATATTAGGAGAATTAAGCATTCAATGCTTGGACCTTTGACGATCATTTTCCAATACTTTACTAAAATCTAGCGATTATTGTCAAAGCTATACCATTTTTTCATTCTTTTAAAAAAAAAAGTAATTTGCAAGTTAAAAAAAAAGCCTTAGTTTCCCATCGTCTTGGACTTGAGTTAATTTTGTAACGCAATAGTCTTTGCTATGAAAAGGTCAGTGAATTGTTTCTTTTGCAACTTTTTTGTCATTAATGCTATTCTATTTTGGGTTCTAGATGTATACTTATGATCTATATTAAGAATGCTTCTTTTATATATATTCGATACTTGAGTTTTAATACATAATTAATAATAAACATCTATCTTAGTTTAATTGCATTATCTTCGAATTGATCGATCGACCAACCATTGGTATTAAGAAGAACATAATTGCTACATCTGGAAGGACCCATAGTAACCAAGTTCTCACAAGGTTGAGTATAATTGTTGCATTCTTGAAGCAGAATGATGAATTTATAGGGCCATTCCCCTCCATATTAACAATTTGTTCTTTATTTTCTACCTCATTTACCTGTTACATAATTGTTCAAAATTATAAGATAATTATTGACTTTTGAAATTCAGTTTGAGTCATTTCAAACTCAAAATTGAGATAATTTATTAAAAAAATGCAACAATAAATATTATTATAATAAGTAGTAATGTTTAAGTTGATAGACTAATCTGCCCAAATAATAATTCACTAGAAACATTGATATACACATTAATATACACATTTTTCCTCCTATGTTTTGTTTGAAATAGAAGTATAATTGGATTAGGAGTATATAGAAAGACTGAAACAAGAAGGTTTATATATATAGTATACCTCATTGACATAGTTTAGAATACGATCTTGTGTCTGGGTTTGCCTAAGCTGATTTTGCATCCACACCATTGCCATTTCACAAGAAGAGCACATAGCATCACCAAGTCCGGATGGCCTGCCATTGCTTTCATCTACAACACTCTCAATACCCATACTGTATAAAAATTCACAGCATCAGTAGGTGAATTTAGGTAGAAAAGATTCATAATAATATCAATATAGGGAGTCTTCTGTGTTAATGTTATTATAACGATGTCAAGAATGTTGAGAAAGAAACTACGCAACGAAATGTAATCTGATGTAGCTCAAAGCCTGACCTAACACCACAAGCTCCATCGAAGGTGTAACGCCCCCAAAATTGGGACCAACTTAATCCCAAATTAAGACTAATCTTAATCCTGACCTTGTGCGATACTATCTTAATCCAGCTTTACATCATACTAAGATGAAATAATAGTTGAAAATGCGGAATAATTAAAACGTTTTATATCTTCTTTCTTTCGTTCCCTGAATCGCAACCTTTACGATTATATATTCTAGAATCATATTCATTTCTATGATTCATTTTATTAGAGTAGATATGATTCTATGCAACTCAATCCCTCATACATGTTCTTTCCCGTATAGTATTACTACTATAACGCTTTAATTCTCAAGGTAACTATGATTCTATCTTTCAAACTCAAAACAATCATTCTTTATTTATTGAATGTTTCCAATGTTACATATCAGTCAGTTACACATATCAAGAACCATCATCATGATTTAATACAATTTCTAAATAAAGAAAAGGGATTCCTTTGCATGTCTTCTAATTCTTATCGTCTAGTTGGCAAATAATATCGCCTTGTATCTTTGACTTGCGAAAAGTTTATTTTGTAAGATTGAGCTCGACAGCTCAGCAAATCTAACAGTTTTCATGCTTCACATAGCACATAATTTCATGCTCAGTTCAGATATCATAATCATTCTACTATATATATCATACATGCTGCGTTTCACATGTCATATAATGATCGAGTTCTATAACTCAATCAACTT
Organism: Aralia elata; assembly: GCA_034770075.1. Taxonomy (NCBI): domain Eukaryota; kingdom Viridiplantae; phylum Streptophyta; class Magnoliopsida; order Apiales; family Araliaceae; genus Aralia; species Aralia elata. Next base: position 103,054,328 of record CM068384.1, on the reverse strand, counting down.
GGTCATAGTTTGACTCTCATAGCTCATAGTGCATCATATGTAATTCAACATAATCTTGTAAAATTCGTTCACATTGCATTATAGATTACATACAGTCAATATCAAGTTCATATAACACGTAGGAACTGAAAGACTTGCCTTCCAAGTTGATTATAGCTTATAGCTACCTGCGCTTCGCGAATCCTACACAGATTAAGTATAAATGCATACACATATCAGTGTAACATACTAAATTCACATACTCAATGTAAAATTAGTTTTAGTTTACATTAGCTATTATCTTTCAATTTTGTCTTAAAATCATTCTATGTTTCTTTAGAAACTTTTGCCCGTTATAACTCTTTTATGCCCAAAAAGGTTTCAACATGGCTTTAGTATATAAATATTCTACGTTTCGAGTTATAAACCATTTACAACCCATTTTATGGATATTTCTTATCTTTATCTATAAACTTGAAGTTATATGGTTTACTGATGGTTTCTATTGCGTATACATAGCTCATTTTTCATATTGAATAAAGTTATAGCTTACATTTTATTTCTTCGCAATAGTCCATGTGCTAAACCATTTTATAACCACGTACACGGATGTCTCGTATCGTTAGTTTACACAGCGCATTCATAGCTTAATATTTACTCCCGCGAATAAATAGAATCCTCATTTCATATGTATATTAATTTTATACACATGTCATTTCTTGATTCCGTTCTTATAATCTTCGCCTTATATTTCGAAAACCTTTTGTTTTCAAACTTCTACATTCAATATAGCTTTAAACGGGTTAGCGTATTCCATTTTAATATCTAACCCTTTTATTCTTGTCTTGAAATCTTTACGTGGTTATTTATTATACTTTGTACGTTGTAACCACATTACGCTAAAAAGATCCTAACGTAGCTTTAGTACACCAAAATGTTATGTCTTGGGTTTTCAAGAGAATGTCTTTTGCTTTTATATGCAATTTCAAAGTTATATAGTATATTTGCGAGTATTTTACATATTCATGGTTCATTATTTGATTTGAGCGAGTTTACGCAATTATATAGCTGTTATAAGGCTTTATATCATCGCCTTATTCCATTTTTCCCGCGTTATGTCGTTAAAACGAACAAAATTTAACGCGAAACCAAGCAACACACCAGCTGAGCACAGTTTGGCCCAGCCAGCTGCAGCTGCTTGGCCCTGCTGCCGTAAACTGCTGCCATTTGCTGCTGCTATAAGGCGGCAGCCCCCCATCTCTTGACAACCACTTTGCTAATTCTTATCTCCTACTTCATTAATCCGATTGCATTGAGTTTTGAATATAATATAGGTGGTATACCCACATATTTTAGAAAAATAATAACCAAGCATTGTGGGTAAATTAAACGCGTCAACTGAGAGCTCAAAGAAGCCCCCAACGACTACACTGCACTATCGCTGCTGCTATGGGCAGCAACCCTCAACGCTACACAACCACTTTGTGATTTTTATATCTTTTAACTCGTATAACAGATCGCTTTCATTTTTGAATATGTTATTTGTGGTATATGAGACTATTTTTAAAAAATACTAGCCACTCATTTTGGGTACGATACGTTGTCCGAATAGCGCGTCAAAATGGACGCGCGCATTAACTTTTCAAATTTTTATTTTTCGTTAAAACACATGCCAGCATGGTTTAATGCCGCGAGGCTCTTAGATTATCCTTATTTAGGATATACGTACCTATCTTAGGTTTTGGCTCCACTAAATTACGCGTTTTTAGCCGAAATGGCTTTTGAGCAATTTCACGAACACATAGCGTGCAATCAAATTTGGGACTGAATTCTAAGGGTTGGGTTTATGTTTTCATCCCAATTTTGTCATCCTTATAACACCGCACAACAACAACTAATCTCCCTTGGTTCTAGTTGATTCAGTCCTAATATTTCACATATATAAACCATGTATTGCATACTAACGAACACTAATTAACTTACTAACTTTCTAATTTATTCTCAAAGCTTTACCTCATATGATTTCAACCTAATTAACATACCATGCATCATTTCCAAATACTGAATATCATGATTACAAATAATACGCACAGTTTCCATTATCAATTCCCAATCACAGTTAGCTTATCAAACTAATTCGTAAAACTTTTCAAAAATTCTTTTTAACTTAGTTTAAAACACCCATATACTTAGAGTTAACTCATAACTCATATAAGTATCATTACTTCAAATAATCAATAACAAATTCTCATATTTTGACTAATTTTTTCTCATTGAAGCATTTAATTGAACATCTTGTGGGCGTAGCTTGAAAACTCAAAATTTATAAGTATTGGAACATGTTCGATATCCAATTCTCCAGTTAATTTCCTCCTTATAACTTCTGAACCCTACATGGTTCCATTATCCAACTCCCACAACAATTTTAACTATCAATTTCAATTAATTTCTATAACTTAGAAAAGAAAGAAATACCATACCTCTTGTTTGATGTATCCATTGAATTCTTGCTTCAAGCTTAATTTAGATGAACATGTTGCTCCAATCATTCTTCTAATTCAGTTTATGGCTTCATTCTTGTTACAGAATATGTTGATTTCTTCTCATATGGAAATATAGAGGTGGGATAAGAGACTTGTTTTGGACGGATGGAATAAGGAATGAAGCATAAGAGAGTAATCTGCTTTGGTCTCTTTTAGCTTCCTTACTAACCAAATATCATAGCTTAGTGGATGGTGTTAGTATAATAACAGGACACCTCCTACTTGATTGAATGACTCAACCATTTTGCATAATACACAGTCTTCCATATTACGTAATGTTTTAATTCTCCATTCTCAGCATACATGTTTCACATATATTTATTACATACTACATACCTCCTCCCATGTATACATATCACATAACATACATTTTAATTAATATATTGTCATTACATATTTCTTTCAATAAAATGAAATTAATTCATTTCGTAAAACAACACATTTAGTGTAATGAACCAATTATATTAAAATAATTAATATGCAATTAATTATTTTAACTCACTTGTTTAATGTATACAATTAATTTTATATAATCAAACTTAATCATCTCCCTTCATAAATTGTTTTTAACGATTTATTTCTATACCATTCAATTTACACATTATACATTATTCCCATAAAACTTATTTAAATTATACAATCAATATTGTATAACAAATTTTAATATCCTCATTCTTCTCAAAATGAAAGTTACACATTACATGTATTGTAATAAATCTACTAGATATGTTGAAATAATTTAATATTATAAATTACTTCAATTTACTTTATTTAAGGTATACAATAATTCTGTATACTTAAATTTAATATACCAATCCCACCATATTAAAATAATTATATAAATTATTTTAACATGTATTCATTTCTTTTTCCTTTAAAACAATTATTTTGTTTCCTTTTCTATAAATTATCTTCAATAATTTATTTAACTGTAGTAAATATATTAATCTATTCACTACATTAAAAACATGCGTACATTACACCTCATAATGTAATATTATTACATAATTTCTTCAATAAAATGAAGGTTATACATTAAATGCCATCATTTCAAATATTATAAATTATTTTAATTGTATCATAAATTTTACAAATCTCATTTCCTTTTAAATAAATTGTTTCTATAATTTATTTTCATGAAATAATAAATATATAATAATAACATATTTATTATTCACAAAATCACATATTACATAGCATATCACCAAATAAGAATTTTATTTATTAAATTCTTATTTTTAATATTTTTCTAAAAATCAGGTTCATCACATTCTTCCCCTCTTATAAGGATTCCGTCCCCGGAATCATAACACCGAACTTTTCCTACTCGGTTTAGGTCTATTTTACCTCGTAGCTTTATCGTTGAATAACCTCAACTTATTGCTTAGGTTTTATATCACCCAATTCTTGTCTTTTCCTTAATCACTTCTTATAGGTTTAATTTCGTAATTGGCATTAAACTCGATTATCATTCTAGTATTATTTATTCCTCAATTTCCTTTTTCTAAGGATATTTCTGAACCATTACATTCTTCATATTCTTCTTTCTAGTACTCTAAAAGTCCTATAATTATTGGACTTACTCTTTCATTTTTTTCACGTATCTTAATCTTCACGTGACTATTCCATATCAATTTCATGATCAGGAAATTTTTAATTCTCCTGACTCTACATTTTTCCTTCTTCAAGGATTTGCTTAAAAATTGTCGTATTTTACGACCTACTTTCTTCTGAGGAACATCATCCTTTCTACCTCCAACTTCCAGAATAATAGGAGTTCTTCACAATTGATCAATAATTGTGCAGCAATATGAATAATTCAGGAATTTCAAAGATTCTCTTAAGAGGAGCTTTCTGTATCATGCAAAGAGTAATAAAGACCACAACATTCTTTTTCATGTTTCTGAAAAGGTTCTTAACAGAAATTTATCTGTGAACCGTCTGTCTTACGGGCACATAGGTGATCAGCCTGTTTATGCCCTGTGTTGATCTCTGTTATCTTTGCCGCAATATCGCGCAATCAGAATTTCTCAATTCAGGGGTGTTCCGTGTTGATCAACACTATCTGTGTGGCCGCCATTCGGCGCCAATGGAACGATATACGTTCATCTGTGCCACCATCTGATGCTAAAAACTTTCCAAAATCAGGGATTTTCATACGAATTCTGGAATCCAAACCAAAACGAGTTAGTTGAACAACTCTATCTGTTCAACAATATTATTTCAGAGGCTTATTATAAGCGATATCTGAATCTGTGTCTAGCCGATTCAAATGGCATTTGACACTTCTGTCTTTACCAAAACACTAAAAATCCTTTTTATGACGCATAGTACCGCATTGTTTTAACAGTACGTTAAGGATGTCGTCATTTTATGACTTTGTCATACTACATCATACCATAGTGGGCTGGCGATCCGTAGATCACATCCAACACTAGGTTAGGCTGCATTTATGACTTCATCGTTTCAAATACATTTTGAGATTTTCAAATCACTTTTATCTAGCTGAAACAATAAGCATAGACATATAAATAATAGAACTTTTAAAATTCATTGGTTCAATAATCTGACCCAATATTTTTCAAAAAAAAAACACAATAGTGCAACTACCAGCACGATTTCAATAAATTTCGAAATCTAGCATAGCTAGAAGATTTGGAATATCCATTTTTCTCCAGTAACTTCAACTTACTCCATTGTCTCACTATGAAACAATTTTATCTATCTCTAGCACCATCAATGCTCAATAGACTAAAAATAATTAGCTCCTATTCGATAATATTCCTATATCCTAGTATAGTTCATCAAACTTACACACATTATGTGTTTAGGAACTTTCCATAATAATATGAGTTTAGGTACTTGTCCTAGCAATACGTAGTCCAAGAACCAATCAGGGACTGTCCATACGCTTAGGGGCTCAAAACACATCATATGATTATGAGTCACAAACTTACCATAAGCATGAGTTTTAAGAACTCGCACCTAATCTTATTATCTAATTATCAAATATACATATGAGAAAAGAATCACCTTCTCACCATATATATACCGATAACGTGACACCAATATTTCAACGATTATCAATATGATAAACTAAGTGGTCGTTAAACCAAGCACAAAACCTCTACCCATACAATGGCTTGTACAACTCAGCTATCATATGAGTCCTCAATTGAAATTCCACCCAATCTTATCTAATCTCATCTTATTCTTTGCTTAATACGAATTTTCTTTAATCCGTATTTCATCTGTAACTTTTTCTAAGTTTATCTTGTACTATCTCATAGTAACTTCTATTTATAGCATTACGCTAAAATTGTCGATCATTCGATTGATCATCTGTCAGTTCATGACTTAATCAGATCACAACGTGATCTTATTCTACGACCTTCTTTTCTTACAACCCTTTATCGTTCTATGGTCATTTTATTTTTACGATCTTCTGCATTTCCTTGTTAATCATATAGTTTTATGATTATTCAAATCAGGTGTCCCCTGATCCTTTAACTTTTCAAGATTCTTCTTTGAATCTCTGCGTACTATCTTAACGCATTCTTTACGAATTTCAAAATTTATTTTAAATCATTTAAACCTCATTCGAGTTTCTGCTTAGTCTCTTCTTCCTTTTCATCTATCTTGTTTGCGGTTATAGCCTAAGATATGCTTACCTAAGGTTTATAACCCATAGCTCTGATACCAAGTGTAATGCCCCCAAAATCGGGACCAACTTAATCCCAAATTAAGACTAATCTTAATCCCAACCTTGTGCGTACGATACTATCTTAATCCAGGTTTACATCATACTAAGATGAAATAATAGCTGAAAATGCGGAATAATTAAAACGTTTTATATCTTCTTTCTTTCGTTCCCTGAATCGCAAGCTTTACGATTATATATTCTAGAATCATATTCATTTCTATGATTCATTTTAGTAGAGTAGATATGAGTCTATGCAACTCAATCCCTCAAACATGTTCTTTCCTGTATACTATTACTACTATAACGCTTTAATTCTCAAAGTAACTGTCGACGCCGGTTCTCGTCTCTTCCAATTTTGGCCTTTTGATTGAATGATTTTTTTGGGAAAAGGTCGGCATTAATGTCGACGGGGTTTTGAAAGATCGCTTTTTTATGATGAGCCAATTAACAAGAGTCGCCAGTTGGTATATTTGAAATGGATGTACCAACTCATCCGAGTTTTCGTTTTTTATAAATCGATGGCTTATATGTGACTCCGAATTAATTGGTCTGCGAACCGAGATTCATAGAGTTTGGAGGCTTGCTTAAGCGAGGGGAAGGTGTTAGGCACCCCCCGACTTCCGTGAAACACGGTTACCGCAATCTCGATGCTTCCCTATCCTTTAATTCATGAAATGTGTGTGTATGCGCGCGCGTGTGTGTGTGTGCCTATGTGAATGTTGTGGTGAGTTTGTATGAAAGAATCATTTGGATTTTTAGGGAAAGTCGTGCTTTAATTTGAGAACGCTTCGGAATGTCTTTTCGGCATACACGAGAAAGCTTTATGAGAAAGGTTTGATTTTAATTGTCAAAAAATATGAGGTTTTTATTAGGTGTCGTTTTGACAAAACAAGAGTTTTAAACCTTCGTCAAAATAGGAATCGAGATCTATACGTTGCCTTCATAAAATGATGGGCAATTTCTAGGATATCTTTAACCCTATGCACAAAGGTTTAATAAAACATTTCGTTCATTCATAAAAGCCATTTTTGGTGATATTTGAAAATGATTTTCTTTGGCCTTCTCGTTTAATAGGAATCGACATTCATTAGCATTTCCAATTCTTATCCTCGTGATGCTAATATCCTACTTTGATTGATTTTAGAAAAATCTTTATTGTTTTGGCTTTGAAATCTTTTGTTTGGTGTTACAAATCAAATTAAACATCAAAACGCGTAGGGGGATTTTCATGGGCATGTAAGCCATCAAAATACCCCGAACGCCAACAATCACATATTTCACTATTACGGGGCCTTAAACCCGATTCTCGCCTTGGCGTCGTTTTAAGGCCCGACAATTACATCTTACAATAAAGGATAATCGATCCTATTACATCCACCAAAATTGTCCATCATCGGATTTGGACCACGGGGTCGCATTCCTAGGCTCACATCCACAATTTTTACACACTCACAAAATGGATATTACAAGAATTAAACAAGCTAAAATCATCAAATGGATATCATCGGGTCATTAGGAAGAATTTTGTTCCATTGGGAACCCTCACTAATAATCCTCAATCCTTGTATCCTCAATAATATACAAAGAAAACTACATATAATATAACCCAAATGACCAAAAGCTTAACAAAATGATATAACGAAAATGCTATAAAAGAGGGCTTTTCACCTTGCAAATGTTACCACAATTCGTACAAACTCGTATATTGAATGAAGTAGAAAATATATATGCTACAATCTAATCAAAAGAGTATAATTTCTCTCTTTTTTTCTCTCTTTTCTCTCCTTTCCCGAGCTATCTTTGTTGTTGTTTTTCTCTTCCTTTTCTTCCCAAAAAACTGCTGCTGTCTCCTCCTGGATGAAATGAAGAAACTGAGCTGAAATAGGCTGGCCTAGGGCAGCCGCAGATTGATCTGCGGCTGGCTGGCCCACCAGCCACTCAGTCTGGTTTTGAGTTCCGTGTTTTCAAAAGGCGCACCCATTGGCCGCAGATCAATCCGCGGCTGGCTGACTTGACTTTCTCGATTTTCGTGTTACGCCTCAATTCTCGTGTCGTGACGTCAGTTTTTGCCGACATGTTCGTATTTTGCAGTCCGAGAATTACTGGGAGACGTGCCACATCATTCGGGAATGCTCAAATCGGACAACCTTGTTGTCACGTCGGTTTCGGTTGTAAATCGTCGCGGTGGCGTCGAGTGTTCGTACTTGTCCATCTTTTGCTCTTGCAGGCCGGTTCATTTGACGGATTTGCCCTCCTGTCAGGGTTAGTATACGAAGTGCAAAATTTGGGTGTCTACAGTAACTATGATTCTATCTTTCAAACTCAAAACAATCATTCTTTATTTATTGAATATTTCCAATGTTACATATCAGTCAGTTACACTTATCAAGAACCATCATCATGATTTAATACAATTTCTAAATAAAGAAAAGGGATTCCTTTGCACGTCTTCTAATTCTTATCGTCCAGTTGGAAAATAATATCGCCTTGTATCTTTGACCTACAAAATGTTTATTTTGCAAGATTGAGCTCGGCAACTCAACAAATCTAACAATTTTCATGCTTCACATAACACATAATTTCATGCTCAGTTCAGATATCATAATCATTCTACTATACATATCATACATGCTGCGTTTCACATATCATATAATGATCGAGTTCTCATAGTTTGACTCTCATAGCTCATAGTGCATCATATGTAATTCAACATAATCTTGTAAAATTCGTTCACATTGCATTATAGATTACATACAGTCAATATCAAGTTCATATAACACGTAGGAACTGAAAGACGTGCCTTCCAAGTTGATTATAGCTTATAGCTACCTACGCTTCGCGAATCCTACACAGATTAAGTATACATGCATACACACATCAGTGTAACATACTAAATTCACATACTCAATGTAAAATTAGTTTTAGTTTACATTAGCTATTATCTTTCAATCTTGTCTTAAAATCATTTACAACCCATTTTATGGATATTTCTTATCTTTATCTATAAACTTGAAGTTATATGGTTTACTGATGGTTTCTATTGCGTATACATAGCTCATTTTTCATATTGAATAAAGTTATAGCTTACATTTTATTTCTTCGCAATAGTCCATATGCTAAACCATTTTATAACCACGTACACGGACGTCTCGTATCGTTAGTTTACATAGCGCATTCATAGCTTAATATTTACTCCCACGAATAAATAGAATCCTCATTTCGTATGTATATTAATTTTATACACATGTCATTTCTTGATTCCGTTCTTATAATCTTTGCCTTGTATTTCAAAAACCTTTTGTTTTCAAACTTCTACATTCAATATAGCTTTAAATGGATTAGCATATTCCATTTTAATATCTAACCCTTTTATTCTTGTCTTGAAATCTTTACGTGATTATTTATTATACTTTGTACGTTGTAACCACATTACGCTAAAAAGATCCTAACGTAGCTTTAGTACACCAAAACGTTATGTCTTGGGTTTTCAAGAGAATGTCTTTTGCTTTTATATGCAATTTCAAAGTGATATAGTATATTTGCGATTATTTTACATATTCATGGTTCATCATTTGATTTGAGCAAGTTTACGCATTTATATAGCTTTTATAAGGCTTTATATCATCGCCTTATTCCATTTTCCCGCGTTATGTCGTCAAAACGAACAGAATTTAACGCGAAACCAAGCAACGCACCAGTTGAGCACAGTTTGGCCCAACCAGCTGCAGCTGCTTGGCCCTGCTGCCATTTGCTGCTGCTATAAGGCGACAACCCCCCATCTCTTGACAACCACTTTGCTAATTCTTATCTCCTACTTCATTAATCCGATTGCATTGAGTTTTGAATATAACATAGGTGGTATACCCACCTATTTTAGAAAAATAATAACCAAGCATTGTGGGTAAATTAAACGCGTCAACTGAGAGCTCAAAGAAGCCCCCAACGACTGCACTGCACTGTCACTGCTGCTATGGGCAGCAACCCTCTACGCTACACAACCACTTTGTGATTTTTATATCTTTTAACTCGTATAACAGATCGCTTTCATTTTTGAATATGTTATTTGTGGTATATGAGACTATTTTTAAAATATACTAGCCACTCAGTTCGGGTACGATACGTTGTCCAAATAGCGCGTCAAAATGGACGCGCGCATTAACTTTTCAAATTTTTATTTTTCGTTAAAACGCATGCCATCATGGTTTAATGCCGCGAGGCTCTTAGATTATCCTTATTTAGGATATACGTACCTATCTTAGGTTTCGGCTCCACTAAATTACGCGTTTTTAGCCGAAATGGCTTTTGAGCAATTTCACGAACACATCGCGTGCAATCTTATTTGGGACTGAATTCTAAGGGTTGGGTTTATGTTTTCATCCCATTTTTGTCATCCTTATAACACCGCACAACAACAACTAATCTCCCTTGGTTCTAGTTCATTCAGTCCTAATATTTCACATATATAAACCATGTATTGCATACTAACGAACACTAATTAACTTATTAACTTCCTAATTTATTCTCAAAGCTTTACCTCATATGATTTCAACCTAATTAACATACTATGTATCATTTCCAAATACTGAATATCATGATTACAAACAATACGCACAGTTTCCATTATCAATTCCCAATCACAGTTAGCTTATCAAACTAATTCGTAAAACTTTTCAAAAATTCTTTTTAACTTAGTTTAAAACACCCATATACTTAGAGTTAACTCATAACTCGTATAGGTATCATTACTTCAAATAATAAATAACAAATTATCATATTTTGACTAATTTTTTCTCATTGAAGCATTTAATTGAACATCTTGTGGGCGTAGCTTGAAAACTCAAAATTCATATGTATTGGAACATGTTCGATATCCAATTCTCCAGTTAATTTCCTCCTTATAACTTCTGAACCCTACATGGTTCCATTATCCAACTCGCTCAACAATTTTAACTATCAATTTCAATCAATTTCTATAACTTAGAAAAGAAAGAAATAACATACCTCTTGTTTGATGTATCCATTGAATTCTTGCTTCAAGCTTAATTTAGATGAACATGTTGCTCCAATCATTCTTCCAATTCAGTTTATGGCTTCATTCTTGTTACATAATATGTTGATTTCTTCTCATATGGAAATATAGAGGTGGGATAAGAGACTTGTTTTGGAAGGATGGTGGAAGGATGGAATAAGGAATGAAGCATAAGAGAGTAATCTGCTTTGGTCTCTTTTAGCTTCCTTACTCACCAAATATCATAGCTTAGTGGATGGTGTTAGTATAATAACAGGACACCTCCTACTTGATTGAATGACTCGGCCATTTTGTATAATATGTCTTCTATATTACGTAATGTTTTAATTCTCCATTCTCAGCATTAGGGCTGTAAATGGTAACCGAAAAATTCGTATTCGTCCGCATTCGTATTCGAAAAAAAGCGAATATTATTCGTATTCGAAAAAAAACGGATATATCCGTATTCGGTTTAAAGGTATCCGCAAATAAACGGATCCGAATACGGATATAGGCGTATTCGTATTCGTTTAACATCCGAGCGTAAATATATCCGGCAGATATCCGGATTCGAATCCGTATCCAGAATTCGTATCTAAATAACTTATATATATATATATATTAATTATTATATAATAAGCAAAATATTTTTTTAAGTGGCATTCCTTATATAATAAATAAATATTCACACACACATGCGCTAGTCTATGTAAATTGTAATCTATGTATTGATGATAAATTATAAATAAAAGTCTCAATAAATATATTATTAAAATTTTAATCAAGTATTTGAGAAAAAATAATTAAATATTCAATATAAACTTTTGAATCTAATTATAAATTATAAATATTCAAACACGCTACGGTATTACTCCACACACATAAAATGGACATCTACTTATTAATAGACATCTAAATATTAATAAGTAGAGCATTCATTTTGAAATTTAGGATTTTAAAAACGATAAAAACTTATTTGAATTGTAATTTAGAACATTGATTATTGTATTTAACTATTTATTAAAAATAAATAAATTAACATTCATTCATTAATAAAATATACTTTAAAACTCATTATTTTTTTTCTTATTCTAGTTATAGTTGGGACTGCAAATGGTAACCGGAAAATTCGTATTCGTCCGCATCCGTATTCGAGAAAAAGCGGATATTATTCGTATTCGGAAAAAAGCGGATATTATCCGTATTCGGTTTAAAGGTATCCGCAAATAAACGGATTCGGATACTACTGTATCCGAATCCGTATATATCCGTTTACACCCCTACTCAGCATACATGTTTCACATATATTTATTACATACTACATACCTCCTCCCATATATACATATTACATAACATACATTTTAATTAATATATTGAAATTACATATTTCTTCCAATAAAATGAAATTAATTCATTTCGTAAAACAACACATTTACTGTAATGAACCAATTATATTAAAATAATTAATATGCAATTAATTATTTTAACTCACTTGTTTAATGTATACAATTAATTTTATATAATCAAACTTAATCATTTCCCTCCTTTCATAAATTGTTTTTAACGATTTATTTCTATACCATTCAATTTACACATTATACATTATTCCCATAAAACTTATTTAAATTATACAATCTATATTGTATAACAAATTTTAATTTCCTCATTCTTCTCAAAATGAAAGTTACACATTACATGTATTGTAATAAATCGAGTAGATATGTTGAAATAATTTAATATTATAAATTACTTCAATTTACTTTATTTAAGGTATACAATAATTCTGTATACTTAAATTTAATATACCAATCCCACCATATTAAAATAATTATATAAATTATTTTAACATCTATTCATTTCTTTTTCCTTTAAAACAATTATTTTCTTTCCTTTTCTATAAATTGTCTTCAATAATTTATTTAACTGTAGTAAATATATTAATCTATTCACTACATTAAAAACATGCGTACATTACACCTCATAATGTAATATTATTACATAATTTCTTCAATAAAATGAAGGTTATACATTAAATGCCATCATTTCAAATATTATAAATTATTTTAATTGTATCATAAATTTTACAAATCTCATTTCCTTTTAAATAAATTGTTTCTATAATTTATTTTCATGAAATAATAAATATATTATAATAACATATTTATTATTCACAAAATCACATATTACATAACGTATCACTAAATAAGAATTTTATTTATTAAATTCTTATTTTTAATATTTTTCTAAAAATCAAGGTCATCACATTCTTCCCCTCTTATAAGGATTCCGTCTCCGGAATCACAACACCGAACCTTTCCTACTCGGTTTAGGTCTATTTTACCTCGTAGCTTTATCGTTGAATAACCTCAACTTATTGCTTAGGTTTTATATCACCCAATTCCTGTCTTTTCCTTAATCACTTCTTATAAGTTTAATTTCGTAATTGGCATTAAACTCGATTATCATTCTAGTATTATTTATTCCTCAATTTCCTTTTTCTAAGGATATTTCTGAACCGTTACATTCTTCATATTCTTCTTTCTAGTACTCTAAAAGTCTTATAATTATTGGACTTACTCTTTCATTTTTTCACGTATCTTAATCTTCACGTGACTATTCCATATCAATTTCATGATCAGGAAATTTTTAATTCTCCTGACTCTACATTTTTCTTTCTTCAAGGATTTGCTTAAAAATTGTCGTATTTTACGACCTACTTTCTTCTGAGGAACATCATCCTTTCTACCTCCAACTTCCAGAATAATAGGAGTTCTTCACAATTGATCAATAATTGTGAAGCAATATGAAGCAATATGAATAATTTATGATTATTCAAATCAGGTGTCCCCTGATCCTTTAACTTTTCAAGATTCTTCTTTGAATCTCTGCGTACTATCTTAACGCATTCTTTACGAATTTCAAAATTCATTTTAAGATCATTTAAACCTTATTCGAGTTTCTGCTTAGCCTCTTCTTTCTTTTCATCTATCTTGTTTGTGGTTATAGCCTAAGGTATGCTTACCTAAGGTTTATAACCCATAGCTCTGATACCAAGTGTAACGCCCCTAAAATCGGGAACAACTTAATCCCAAATTAAGACTAATCTTAATCCCGACCTTGTGCGTACGATACTATCTTAATCCAGCTTTACATCATACTAAGATGAAATAATAGCTCAAAATGCGGAATAATTAAAACGTTTTATATCTTCTTTCTTTCGTTCCCTGAATCGCAACATTTATGATTATATATTCTAGAATCATATTCATTTCTATGATTCATTTAATTAGAGTAGATATGAGTCTATGCAACTCAATCCCTCACACACAAATTTTTTGGGGTACTGCTTTGTTAGTTCCCTTGGGGACCCAAATCTGCCTGACTTTAGGTCGATAATATGCAGAATAATAATCATCATAATAACAAAATGCAGTTATATGCCCATACTTATGACAATTATAACATTTAATATGCTATATATGTGAGTGTGTGTGTATGTGTGGATATCTTCTCACTTAGGACACATGTGGAGGATTTACCTTTCTTCTTAGCTAAACCTCCTTCTACTTCCACATTGTTCTACAATTTTAAACGTTTGTAAAGTAAAGACCAACTCTACGTTTAGGACCTGGTTGGTTCGCAGAGTGAGTTTTACCTGACCCTACAATCCTTCGAGGTATATTTGTAGACTTTGGTTTACTTTGCGGTTTGACAAAACCTAAACTAGTATGTGACCTATTGTTCTTGGGGACAACGATTTGGTCCACAGAAATAGGACAACTTGGAATAGTAGGTTCAACAACCTATGTGGATTTCACAAAAACAATACCTTTATGAGACAAATAAGCATTGTTGTTGTTAGTCTCCATTGAGTTTTTCACGCTTGAGAGTGAAGATAAATTTCTAAACCCTAACCCTGATCTATTAGAGATGGCTCTCTGACTAGTGATCAGGGAGTCCATGGATGAGGAAGAACGATTCCACATCGAGATCGTGTTTTCTAGCTCCTCTATCTTATAGGTAAGAGTAGACTCTCTCTGTGTACTGACATCAGTTATCTGTCTCAAGTGAACATTCTCAGCCTTAAGCTTAGATAGAGAAGTAGTGCTTCATAGAGCTGCTTCCAACTCTACTTGCACTTTCTCTTTCTCCTCTTAAAGAAGAGAATGATCATTTGATTGAACCCTGAACCACTTCATATACTGATACAAATCCGATGTTATGTTATGCAATGTAATTCTGAGATCATTAATATTAACATCAGGGGAATTAAAATCAAATACCTCACTGATGTCGATCTCTCGACGATCAGTGGTTCTACTGGAGTCTTCCTTTATGGCCATTAAACAAAGGTTGGCCACTTGCGGTCCATCATCATCACTAGACTCTGTGCTGGTATCATTTTCAGAGTTGTTTCACAACCCTTCTGCTACGAGCCCTTTATCCTTCTTGTGTTGCTTCTTGTACTTTTTCTTTGAATAAGGCTTCTTCTTGTCTTTCTTCAACTCTTCTCGTAGAGGTTTGGTGCACTCTATGATATAATGGCCTGGTTTTTTGCAGTTGTAACATATATCTTTCTCCTGATCTCTACTACTACTTCCTTTGTTGTTGTAGTTCTTCCTAGGTCTCCTATTGTAGCTCTTCCGCATAAACTTTCTTAATCTTCTCACTAGCAACGTAATATCTTCATCATCATTTTGTTCATCATCATTATCGTCAGAGACAGCTTCTACTAAGGCTTTAGATGCAGCTTCAGTTACCTTAAGAGTAACACCTTTTTTTCTCTTCTTTTCTTCTGAGATTGTTTTTAATTTACCCTTTAGTTGAGTTCAAGCTCGTAGGTAAGTAAATTACCATAGAGCTTTTATACTGTCATTTCATGTAAGTTCTTCGACTCGCGAGTGGCAGTAGTACGCGTCCCACTTACTTGGTAGAGCTCCAAAACTTTATGTTATGGTCCTTATTGGGATAGACCTTACCACAGGCTCTTAGATTGTTGAGGAGCACGTTAAATCTCTCGTATGTTGTTGTGATGTTTTCTCCTGGTATATGAGTGAACATCTCATATTATTGTATCAAGAGAGACTGTTTGTTCTCCCTGACTTCTTCGGTGCCCTCATGCATCACCAATAAGGCCTCCCATACTTCCTTTGCAATAGTACAGTTGACGACATTTTCAAAAAGCTCATTTTCTCGAGCCATGAACAGGATGTTCTTGACCCTCTTATCTAACTGCACCAGTTTGTTCTCATTCTCAGTCCACTCAGCTCGCTGCTATACTGCCACTTTGTTGGGATCATCTGTTATTGGAGCAAACTTAGTTTGAATGTATGGACCATTAATAACAACATTGAACAACTCATCATCTATTGTGTCCATGTACGTCTGTATACGAACCTTCTAGTTAGCAAACTTTTCTCTATTTAAAAGAGGTGGTTTATTTCCACCACCAAGCTCAGAACTAGTTTTATTTAGTGACATAGATCAACTCAAAGTGTAAACTTTATGTTCATGAGAACCTGCTCTGATACCACTTGTTGTTTCCTAGAGGCACAAAAGAAATCTAGAAGGGGGGTTGAATAAACCCTTAAAAACTTTTACTTGATTAAAGAATATATTACCAGATAGTTAGTTAATCAGTATTAGTTAAGCATAGCGGAATATACGTTGAAAACCCCCCTTGAAGATTATAAAAAAAATCACAGTTCTAAATTTAGTTCTTGTAGTTGTAAGTCATAAACAAATAAGATAAATACTAGACGGAAAGTAAATGCAGAAAATAAACGATACAAGACATTTTAAATGGTTCGGAGACTGAATAACTTTTAATTCACTCTTCTACTCTACGAGTAGGAAAACCACTAAGGATGTAGATCACTTAGATCTATTACAACTGAACTACTTAGGTTCCTTTGAGTCACTAAGTCTCGGAATAGGGACACTTAGTCTAGATCACTAAGATCTCTTTAAGTCACTTAGACTTGAAAGTTTGTCACTAAGACAATGAGTCACTAAAAGATATGTTGTTATTTGAAGTGCTACTAAGTTTCATTTAAGCACAACAATCGAATGACTTAGTAGTATAATAAGGTGTTCTTAGTTTTCGTAGAGTGGTCTTTTTGAGCTCTGGCAGAGTTTCAGCTTGATTGTTCTTGTTATCGTTAGTTTGATTTGAAATCTGCTTGCTTTTATATAGACCTCTTGAGAGCTTCTCGTTGTAAGGTTCCCATTGTACATTTAATGCTCAGATACTCCAAATTCCTTGTTGTTGACTTCTTAAGTTATTGTGTCAACTTGCTTTGTGTCAGTCTTCTGATAGTATTGACTTGCTCTACGAAATGTGTCAATCGTAGAGTCTGATGAGGAACATAGAGTCTATGCTTGACTTTGCTAGATGGCCTGAGTTCTACGTTTTGCTCTACGATCGATTACTCTACGAGTAGAGAGGCATTTTATGATTGTGCTCTCTACAGTCTGCTCTACGAACTTTATCTCTACGAAGTTGAAGCAGACTCTGTGAACTTCCTTTTATTATACGAACTTGAGTGAATTCTGCGATTTGGTCTTCACTATACGATCTTGTATTCACTCTGGGATATGGTCTTCACTATCTGATCCTGTGTGAACTCTGTGATATGATAACGTGCTCTGCGATTTTAACTTTACTCTTTGAACACTTGGCAGGCTTTGTGATTAAATGCTAGCTACTCTATGAACTCAAGGCTTACTCTGCGATTATTATTTATACCTTGAAACAGTAGAGTAGCCTTATGATTGTTTAACAATATAATACGACCGATATTATCCTATTATCTATACAATAATTTGGCTCTTAAGATCAACCTAACAAATTTTTGATTTTTTCTACTCTAAGTCCTTGTACATCTCATTCTCATTAAGGACCTTACAAAAGCTACGTACAAATATACATTAATCATATTATCATCAAATTTATCATGTAAACTTTAACACATTGTTATAATTTTAACATTATTATAGTTTTAATACATATCAATCGTAACACCCTGAACCCGCTACAGGCGTAAAGTGCTACACTTCGTAAGCCCAAAGGCCCGCAAGGCAATAATATCAATCGCGTGTGGCCCAAACAGAACAAGTCAGCAATAATCTTAAATTAATCTCAACAATAAACATCTTTCCAAACCAATTCACATGAATACTACTAAATACCATGTTCTTAAAATAGAGACGCAACTCCCCGAAACTAAGAGTTTTTATCAATATTCAACATTAAAAAAAATAACATCATAAACTAATCTCCAACTATCTAAAGCGCATCAAATAAGTTTTCAACTCTCAACAGTGGAACCTGTAAAAATTTGTAAGGGGTGAGCGATAAAGCTTAGCAAGTGACAATCCTTATTATTTAGGTGGGTCAATTATAATTTGCAAAACACTTTTTCGAAATATCTTTTTGTTCAATAACAATAGTATATATACTTTCAAAACTAAACAGATAATAACAAAACGAATTCACATTCAAAAATGATTTCAATGTATACAATATATCTTTTAAATCCATAGTCCTAGCGACTAATGTTACAATAACCCTGTAACACAACCCAAAAGTTCTATAACGTTAATGATCACGCACCTTACTAAGGTATCTATTATGCACGCTCCCCGAAGGGCATCTAAAAGGTGTGCGCCTTAGTAGGTCCTAAATTAGTTCTGGAACTAAAGGTAATGAATAACGGGTTCTATACATAGTCAGACTAAGGATTTCAAAATCTTTTCTCAATATTATCGATATTCTCAACGATACTTTTTCACAGTTCAAAATCATATAATCTTATTTCACAGTTCAAAAATAAATACTCGATCCGAAGTTTCAAATTAAAGAACATAACATTTTAATTTAAATGGAAGCCTTAAATAAAATATAACAAATTTTGAAACCGTACATTTAGGCATCCGAGTAATTTCTAAGGTATACATAAAAATAAACGATAATTTAAAAAAATACTAAATAGTTCGGAAAGCCACTTACTTCGATATTGTGAAACACGAAATTAAAAAGCGAACAAATCCTTAATATAAAATTAGAACAAATAAAATCATTAGGATAATTTATCCTAACTCAACATATTTTAATTCAAATCTTAAACACATTTATAGTTAATTTTTGTTCAATACATAATTAATTTTATACTAAAAGTCATGGAGTCTTTCTGTATATTATAACTTTAAGAGTCAAAATTTTAATTAAAGAAAGAAAATAATTATGTTCTAAGTTTAACCATAATATGTATTAATTTACATATATAACCCACTGGATATGCTTATTACTATAGAATATAAATAAATAAATAAGTAAATAAATAAATACAAACCCACTGTCCTGAAATGGCAATAGCCTAACTAACGTATATATGATAGTTTAACAATTATGTAACCATACATGGTATAATCAGATTGTATACTCACACATATATGCATACCGCAACACCCACACCATATATAATTATTATCTTCAAAATCTCTTTTTATTTTACATATGTATTCCTAATTTTCATAACTTTATTAGAATTTAAATTTGAAATTTTAAAATCTAATTATACATGTATAATAGAGGATCATCTCAATTGAAAAGAAGGGTCTAGGTTTACCTTTTTGAGTTTTCTTTTTTTCTCTTCTTCTTTGTTCTGCAGTACTCTAAAGTCAAATAATTTTTATGTTCTTCTCTCTTTCTCTCTAGTTGTTTAAATATATTTAATTCCTTTGTAGAATAGGTTACCAAGTAGAAAAGTCCTTTTTAAATTAAAAGGTTGTTACAACATAAATAACTTATCTTATCCTTATAGGTTTTAGATATGTATAAATAATTATTAGTTACACTTCTATTATCTAATTATGTTATTATTATTATTATTATTATTATTATTATTATTATTTTAACCGAGTATTATATTAAAAAATTGTAAGAATGTTATTGTCATGACCCGGGTTGTTTCATATGGTATCAGAGCTGACACTCGAAAGCTCGGGTCGGGTCATCCGATCGGGTTGCCAGAGGTAAGGCACGAAGGCTGGTGGTATTATCCCACAATAGAGAGAGAACCGGAGGTGGGGACACGAAGCCAGCCGGTATTATCCCATAATGACTAGAGAGGCAAAGATCTGTGGATCGTGTGTGTGAGCGGTTCTGACGGGGATGTTAGAAATTTAAGTGGGGGAGTTTGTAACACCTCAGTCCCACATCAAAAGATAAGGAAAAATTTGTTTGTATATAAGGAATTGAGTTACTATCAATAATACCTTCAGTCATGACCTTTTGGGTGAGCCTGTAGTGGACTAAGATGACCCAAGAAGATACTATTGGGCCAGTAATTTAAGGTCTTGGGATTTGATCCGAGATTTGTTCCGGACTCGGGATTTGACCCCGATTGTTTCATCAACTATATATATATATATTAAAATATTTATAAATTAACTTTTGTTATGCAAAAACATAAAAATAATTAAAATATATATTTGAGTAACTCTATGATTATATATAATTTTATATAAAAATACTAATACTATGAAATATAAAGACAAATACCAAAATCGCACCGCACCGGTACCAATTTAATATTTTTTGCACCAAAATAGCATTGACGATGCCAATGGTTTGCATAAAAATCGACTGGTGCGATGCGGTTTGACCGATTTCGGACTGGTTTCAATTCAAATTATCATCCCTATCTACATTATGAACTCCTCTTTAAGATGCTCCATACATTTATAATGTATTAAACACTATTATAACTCCTTTTGAACTCTCAAGTATACTGAACAATTCTCTTCGTCTAGCTCTCCTCTTTTATCTTTTTTTCTCCAAAGCTCTATATCTCTAAAAGCTCCATCGTCGTTGCTTCATCTATTGGATATACGAGCTCTAGGATCGAACATCTGATGCTTTACGAATACCTAGATTACTTTTCTATCTTCGAACAAACAAAGTAACTTTACGATCGTCTAATAAAACTATATGATCGATTTGAACCTATCAACTGCCTATAATATCAACTCAAAGGATCAACCTAACAAGTTTGATCACTCTATTCTAAGTACTTGTACAAATATATCTCATTTAAGGACTTTACAAAAGTACTTACTTGTACAAATATACATTAATCACATTTATCTTTATAACAAGTATGCAAACTCTATCAATCTCCCTTATTTAATAAGATTAAGCTAACACATTTGATCTTTCTATTCTAACTCATTGTACAAATATATCTCATTTAAGGACTTTACAAAACTTACTTGAATAAATATACATTTAAATGTTTTCATCATCAAATCATATACTCTAACAATTTATATTATTCATCATCAAATCCAACATATAGACTCTAACATAATACTATAAAATATAGAGGCAAATACCAAAATCGCATCGCACCGGTACTAGTTTAATATTTTTTTGCACCAAAATAGCACTGACGATGCCATTGGTTCGCATAAAAACAGTTCAGTTCGATGCGATTCGACCGGTTTCGGATTGGTTTCAGTTCAAATTATCATCCCTATTTACATCATGTACTCCTCTTTGAGATGCTCCATGCATTTATAATGTATTAAACACTATTACAACTCCTTTTAAACTCTCAAGTATACTGAACAATTCTCTTCATCTAACACTTTTCTTTTATCCTTTTTCTCCAAAGCTCTCTATCTCTAAAAGCTCTATCGTCGTTGCTTCATCTCCTCTTGTAATCGTGTGCCATTTCTTTCTCTCTGTCTCTCTCTCTCTCTCATTAATCTCCAATAAATTTTATATTTTTATTAATGTTGTGAACCAGTTTAAAATTAGGAACCAGATGCTGGTTCACCTGTCCAACCAACGGTCCACCGACCGGTACTAGTTTAATATTTTTTGCACCAAAATCGCACTGATGATGCCATTAGTTCGCATAAAAACTGTCCAGTTCGATGCGATTCGACCGGTTTCGGATTGGTTTCAGTTCAAATTATCATCCCTATTTACAGCATGTACTCCTCTTTGAGATGTTCCATGCATTTATAATGTATTAAACACTATTACAGCTCCTTTTAAACTCTCAAGTATACTGAACAATTCTCTTCGTCTAACACTTTTCTTTTATCTTTTTTCTCCAAAGCTCTCTATCTCTAAAAGCTCCATCGTTGTTGCTTCATCTCCTCTTGTAATCGTGTGCCATTTCTTTCTCTCTGTCTCTCTCTCTCATTAATCTCCAATAAATTTTAGATTTTTATTAATGTTGTGAACCCGTTTAAAATTAGGAACCGGATGCTGGTTCACCTGTCCAACCAACGGTCCACCGAGTCTTATTGGTTCTTGAAGATATGGTTTGATGGGTATAACCGGCTCATTGTGCCGACCAGTCCTGGTTTAACTGGTCGAACCAACTCTTAGCGATAGAAAGGGTAAACGGTGCAGATTGTCTCCACTATGGTAAAAGCAAATAGGATGATTCCTCCAACGACAATGTTGTGCGGATAAGATTTCTAAAGTAGGTGTAGGTGAGAGTCTTCAAGACTTCCTACAGTAATTGTTAATACTTCTGTGCACAACATATAGTCTGTTATTTGGGTTGAGTATAGCATCCTTAGAGAGTGAGCTAAATAGTTTAGCCACATCTTCGTCGCTTCAAATGAAATTTTAGATGATACCTTTCGAGTGAAAGATGCTAATATCCCTGGCATTATCAATGATATTAAGATATACGAGGTCACGACGTTGCCTGTTCCAATATGGAATCTCTCAAAAGTTATTAGGTTCCAAAACATAAATTCTGTTGTTTCATTCATAATGATATGAGGGAGTGTTAGGATTCCACCACATAATGCTAGAGGTTTCAAATATTTGGTCTGAAATGAATTTCAAATGATGTGAAATTGAATATTTTAATTATACTTCACTGAGCCAATCACAAGAGATTTACCTAACGAATATAACGATTACATATCATTTGACACCAAAAATTTAAGACCTCTAGTATTACCCAAAGTTTATCTCATCTTCTTCCTCGACTTCAATTTTTCTACTATATCTCGAGTAAGAGAGATTAGTGTTGAATCTTTGTACTTTTCCTTAAAGAATGATTGTAAATTTGGCTTTATTGCTCTTCATGAGGTTTAAGATTAGGATATGCTATTATGTTATTCCATTATGCTGCCAACAACAATGATTGCACATCATTAGTGTTGAGATTGACTCATACTTATGTGGGCTCGACCAGTAGTCATTACGACTAGGTAGTCGGGGGTCTCGCTCCTCGGTGAGCAAGCAGTTGTCCAACTCGTCGGTGAGCTGGCGGGAGATGCAAGGGGACAGTGCCCCCTGAAATCCAAGCGTAATGTTTATTTAGGCTTGGAGTTTTATTAGTAGCTCGGTTTTGGGTTTAAATGTATTGGGTCTAATGGGATTGAACTCATATTATAGAAGTTAGGGTTTCTAGTTACTATAAAAGTTTTATTTGGTGTGTGAATCATGTAGAGTAAGTGAGATTGCTAAATGAATACATCAAACAAGTAGGACTAGCTAAAGTGATGAATCTGAATAAATTTGTGTTTTCTTTAATTTTTCTATTTATATTATTAAAATTACAATGCATTTTTATGCTAGTACAAATACAACTTCTTGTTGTATAGAACATGAATTGAAAATGTGCCCAGTGGCAGCGCCAAATTTTTGATAAAGGTTAGCTAAAATAATACTACTAAAATTTCCTTTTTGTCATACAATAATATATTAAGATTGTATACTAAAATATATTTCCTCCAAACAAAGGGATAAAATCAGTAGGACAAACCAACTATTTGCCCCTTAAACACCCACATGATGACTTATTATGACCAAAATTGGTCATAATGGACAATTTTACAAAAAATTAAAACATTGACTGATATTTTAAAATTGAAATGTAACTTATAAATTACAATTCAGTATCAACATGAGGGGACAATTTTATAAATGGATTGAGAGACAAACTGCTTAGAGTAATAATAGATCTGAGTATTTCATTTTATTAACCAGTTAGTACAAATTTTCTTTTTATTTCCATTCAAACTGAAGTGGGCTATAGTCCCACCATATTAACAATGTGTAGTTGCGAATATATGTACCAACTTCACCGAATCCAGATCTGTATATAAATTATGCGAGGAAGATGAAGTGATTGGAACATATTGAAGATAGTGGCAGTACCAATGTGATAGCAGCAGCTAATGGAGCATATACGCTAAGGCTACCCAAGTTCATTGTCTACGTCTGCAACTTCAACAGTGCCTCAACTCAAGAATACAAGTTCAAGTACAATTACTCAAGAGCTATGGTCCTAAGTCAAATAGCCAGCTGGCATCTTAATTATATTAGGTCCAAGTCTTTTAGTGGATGAGATTTCTAAAGTAGGTGTGGATGAAATTCGCACTCTGGACCATACAATATTCCAAGGCTTCGTACATACAGTAGCTTTGGACCTTGTGGTGCACTGCACATGATATACGTCGCACTCTGGGTCAAGCAAGTGAGCTAAATAGTTTAGCCACATCTTCGTCGCTACCAACGAAATTTTGGATGATACCTTTGGAGTGTATGAAGCTAACATATATCCTTGGCACTGTCAATGATATTAACCGAAAGTTGACTCCGCTTGCCCAAAAGCAAGGTAAGTTTAGCTTCAATGTCTAAATTCTTATTTAAAATGTCATTTTTATTCTTAAATTATCCTGTATAAAGCTTTGATTGAATTCTTTTGGTTCCTAATATATTACTTAGAATAACACACCAAAATATTTTGAACTTCTTTCTCTCCAAGGTAAATGCTATTTAATTTTATATACTCCATCAATTACAAAATATAAGAATATTATTGATTTTTTAAAGTCAAACTAAGACATTTTCAAATTCAAAATTGAATTGAATTCTTTTAATTTTAATTGACATAATGATAAAAAATTTAAACTATCTAACAAGTACTACTTATTGTAAGATTTATTTTTTAATAATTTTAAATGAATCATCTCAATTTTGAGTTTCAAAATATCTTAAATTGACTTTCAAAAGTCAATAATAATCATATAATTTGGAACAAAAATAGTATTATTTTCTATTTGTGTTTGTTAACTTATTAAACAAAAATTTTGATTATTTTTTATAAATATCATCATGTCTTCATCAAGCACATGTTATGAAGAAAATAGAGGAAATTTGTTAACTTTTCTCATTTATGTAATGAAGTTGACATATGCTACGTAAATAAATTTCAATATCCTGCTTATAACTAATCAGATTCACCAAGTGACAATGACAATTTTCAACTAAAAACATTGTTCATCATTCGATAATGTTAACTAAGAAAAAGCATTTTACACCAAATGACAATGCAAATTACATCATTTTCAATCAAAAGCAATATTGTTTATCTCTGACAATGTTAACCAAACAAAAGCATGGTTCACCAATCACAATTCAAATTACATCAATTTCAGCTAACAAAAGAAAGCATTAATGTTCAACACTTCACTAGCACCCTAATTTTTTTGTTTGAAAACCTTTTGATAGGACTTAATGTACCTCTATTCAACTTTTTACTATTGGCTGCATGCTTCTTAGGAGATCTCTTTTTTGGTAATGAAGGCTGAGAAGATCGATGATGCTGGACTTGATGACTTTAGCAGCTAAGAAGATGAAGTTTCTTGCCACATGTATTGGACTAAACCTCCTGGTGGTTAAACTCACTTAGAAGTGGCATTTGGTTGAGAAGCAGACTAAGAAATGAAAAACACAAAAAGATTACACTTGACTTGTATTCAACTTTTGTTTAAAAAAATTACAAAAAGTTGAAATTTGTACCTTAAATTCGAAATTGTGACCCCTCAGTTTTTGCCTATATTCTTATTTAAATTACACATCTAATTGAGTTGTGATTTCCTAATATACTTTCAAGCCCTAGACAAAAGAAAGCAGCAGCCGTCCATGAAAGTCCTAAATTATTTCTAAGTTATTTATATCTAATTAGAACCATCTTAATATATATATATATATATATATATATGTATACATATATATATATATATATGTATACATATATATATATATACATATATATATATATATGGAGGGTAACAATGTATTTGCACACCATCCGTTAACTTTTTTTAATGCCATTACTAGTGGAGTGAGAGTATGCTATGTTTTTGAAACTACAGGTAGTCTAAAGTTTACTTTTAAACTACATGTGGCTATAAGTAATTTTGAGTAAACCATAGGTGGTTATTTGCAATTTATTCTATATAATAAGACAAAAGACCATTCAAAGTGGGTGAGTTAACTGGTAAATTTTGGTTAGTCATGAGATTCATTCAATGAATATTCCATACTTATCATATTGAACTATTGATGATAAGACCCAAAGATGTAGCATTTGTATAACTCAAAGTTGTATTGTTGAATACATATGTCATCGTATGCAATAGATCCAAGCTTGGTGAAGTCGGCACATCTTGATCGATCATTGGTCAAGTTCATATTGAAAAATGTTGCATTTGTATAGCACATTGTCGCACTCTTTTTTTTCTCTGCACTTTTCTTTTATACTGTTAAAGTTACAATGCAACTACTCTATGCCGTACAAATGTAATTTTTTGTTATATAAAATAATAGAAATTTCTTGAATTTGCCATGAGCCGACTTCACCGAATTCAACCGTTATACAGATGTCACACAAACCCGACATTTACCTATAGCTTTTACATATTACTTGACAATTTTTAACCTTAATTACTGAATCAAAATATGTATAATATATACCTGAAGTTTGTGAAGTTGAAAAACAAACATGTTCCGGAGGACGAGCACGGGAAGTTTGTTTTCGAGCAGGATTATATCACGCTTGGAGTATGGCATGATATATAGCTTCGCATGATAGCTGAAGTCACAAGGGCGGAGCCAGGATTTTTTTTCTGGGTGGGCTACAACGTGGTAAAAAATTTGTGATCTTATAAATAATTTGTCGGGGGTTCGGAGGCTGTGCCCCCGAGCCAATTTTTTTAGATAATTTTATATTTTTCAGCCAGTTGCATATGTAAAACATGTATTTAATTACAATATTGTTAATATTACAAGTAATATGTTAAATATAGGAGGACTAAATCAATATGTATTTATTATTGAATTGGACTTTGGATATATAAATACTATGATCAAAAAAAATCTGGGAGGGCTGGAGCCCACCCCAGCCCAAGGGTGGCTCCGCCAATGGCTGAAGATGGGATCATTGGGAGGATAATCATCATCATCATAACGAGTACTCGATTAATTTGGCTGCCGCATGGGAGATTTCGAACATGAAACTGCATGAACGCGTCCGTGTCCTGTTGCCAGGCAGCATCCAGGGAATCATACGAGTCCTTCAAATCCTGCACCACGATGGTTAAGCATCGATATAATATTCCAGGGGTTTATTTGATCTTTTCAGGAAGTGAAGCAGAGCTCGGTGCTTGTGCTCGTCCGTAGCCTGTAAAGCTTACTACCTGGGGCATGTAAGCTTTCTTGTTGAGATCTTTAACGGATGCTGGTAATCGATATAGACCGCTTCTTCAAGTACTGCTCCATCTCCTTCGTGGAACTATGTTCCATTTGTTTCTTCAGTTCATCATTTACTTTTCTCACCCACTCTTTTTGTACCAATTTTTCCATTTGATCTATCCTTGAGATCAGCAACTGAATTAAATCAGTTATATATGCTTCTAAATAGATACTTATTATACTACATAATTACTTCCAAGCAGGGACGTAGCCAAGAATTCGAGTCGGAGGGATGGAAAAAATTTTAAGCACAATATTGTAAGTTTTATATATTTTTAGTTTTAACATACATATAAATTCATTTATATCAAAGCGTTTTTAATATTAGAGTAATGTTAAGAGTTTCAAATTTTTTCAAATGTGTCTCAAATGCACATCATTATTACATTTGTTCAATATTAGTGGTTCCTAAAAATATCATTACTTACCAATACAATATAATTAATATGCATAGTAGAGATAATTTGAGAGACCAAATTTGAGGTGCACGCCTAACATTGGTGTTAATATTAATCTTATGTATCCCACTTTAAAGCTAACTGAATTTTTTAATAGTAACCTTCTTTACTGCCTTTGAAAATTATAATTAGACTTTGAAATACATTGAAACTTGTTAATAAAATTTATATGTTATTTTGGGTATAAACTGTATAATATTTAAAATTTATATTCTTTAAATATGAGACCATTACTAAAAATTATTTATACACTGAGGGAGAGATCAATAGTAATATTAACATAAAATTACCTACCATATTATAAAGGGTTAGGGGAGGTACGCCCCTGCTTCCAAGTTCCAACAAGAAATTAAATAATATAAATGAAATTAGTAGGACCCACCTGCATTTCTCTGCCTGTTTATTTGTTCTTTACCTTTTCTTGCAATGTACATTTCGAATCTTCCCCGCCACGGCCATTTTTATCCATGCAGCTACCTACATTTTTTATATGGTTAGCAACTTAAAATATTTAAGCTTGCAGAACTGTTGGAGCAATCGGGCAAAAAATAACTAATAAATAATTATAAATTAAATTAACAAGGAGAAGCTGAACACGGTGTTTAAGACATTATTCGACTCTACTTCGATGCAAAGATTTGACGACTAAACCGTCTCCAGGAACAATTAACAAAATGCTGGTTTGTACTTACTACATGGAAAAGATTTGGCGATTTGTTTGGTCAATTACTATATGGAAAATACTTAGACTCGGTATCCAGTAGCATACCACATTAATTAGCCGACTAAGACAAGCTGCTGCATACAACATTTCAGTGGAGTTGGTCCGATTCATTTTTGATTCCTTAACATGCAGGTTACTATACAATTGTTGACTAACACAAATTTGATTTCTTTATGACTAAGAAAATGCCTTAATTAGTAAGAAAGACAAATCTTAATTGTTAAGAAACTAAAATTTAAAATTATAGTCAACAATTCCCCATAAATATTAAATTGATAGAGAGCGTTTAATCTTATTTTTGTATGAGAACTTTTTAATATTTGTGTATTATAAAAATGTTCCACAGACTTGAATCATGATTTAGCTCGATCAAAATTAAGTATGAAAGTGCGTAACACCTTACAAATTATTTTGATGATCTCACACAAATATTAATCAAAGATGAGTATGCGTAGTGAACCACGTGTTGAACTGCCATATCATTTACATCTTGTCAAATTTGTCACAGATGTGTATGTGTAGTGAGCCATTTCGTGAACTACCATACCACCTTACATTGCCACACAGGCTGCGTATTGTTGCCACATAGGTGATGTTGGGTTACTTCTCGAATTTTATTAAAAAAAGAATTTCTTATATGAAAAGAAAGAACTCCTATTTTTAATAGAAGTATTATTTTGAAAAAAAATCTATTTATAATAAGAGTTTTATTTTTGGAAGTGTCCTATTTTAAATAGGAAGAGGAGATTACTATATAAATAGAGTATTATGCTGAGTCGTTGGAGTGTAACACAATCAAAAGTCATGTAGTATCATAAGAGTTGAGAGAGGGTGTGGGTGGGTTTTGTGCGTGTGAGGGAGAGGATTTTTGCAACTTTTATATTCCATGCAAAAAAGTTGTATTGTGGGTGAGAGGGTTTTGCAGCTTTTAATCCGTGCAAAAAGTTGTGTCGCGGTACTGTGGAACTTAAAGTTTTAGGGAGTAAAACTTGGGCGGATTATTGTAAGCCTATTATTTTGATATAGTGGAGATTCGGAGTTTGACCTATAGTTTTTCCCTTTAGAAGTTTTCCACATTAAATTTTCTGTTGTTTTATCTCTCTTTATTTTATTGTGTGGTTTGCGTTGACTTAATTCGCAACAAGTGGTATCAAGACCTAGGTTGATTGGATCCAAGTTGAAGGGGAATTAGTCGCATTGGTGTGACAAATAAAGAGAGTAAAAAGTGAAGGAGTTGGTGTTCATCGTGATGTTAATGAATAAGAGATTTTGCGCTTATGGAGGGTCACTGTTGTAGTCGCTAGATGAAGATCATGAAGATGCTAATGAAGATAAAGACAATGATGATGATGAAGATGATGAAAATGATGCGGATAATGCAGATTATGCAGATGGTGCGGATGATGCGAATGATCTGGATAGTGTGTATGTTGCGAATTATACGGATAGTGTGGATGACGTGCGTGATGCGGATAGTGCGGATGACGCGCGTGATGCGGATGATAGTGACGACTACAACAACGGTAAAAGTGATGAAGTTGAAGTGTTTGCGAATTCTATTCGAGAGAGGAATTGTTAGGATACTCATCAAATCCTATTCAAATATAAAGTTGAAGTATTTGTGGATTCGAGTCGAGGGAAGAATTGTTAGGTTACTCCTCGAATCCTATTAAGTAAAGAATTGCTGATATGGAAAGGAAGAAATCCTATTTTTAATAGGAGTATTATTTTGGTAAAAAATCTATTTGTAGTATGAGTTTTATTTTTGGAAGTGTCCTATTTTGAATATGAAGAGGAGATTTGTGGGTTACTTTATAAATAGATTATTATGCTGAGTCGTTGGAGTGTAGCACAATCAAAAGACATGTAGCATCCTAAGAGTTGAGAGAGGGTGTGTGGAGAGGGTTTTTGAAACTTTTATATTCCGTGCAAAAAAGTTGTATTGTGGTTGAGAGGGTTTTGCAGCTTTTAGTCCATGCAAAAAGTTGTGTCGCGGTATTGTGGAACCTCAAGTTTTAGGGCGTAAAACTTGGGAGGATTATTGTAAGCACATTATTTTGATATAGTGAAGATTCGGAGTTTGGCTTGTGGTTTTTTCCTTTAAGGGTTTTGTACATTAAATCTTCTGTTGTTTTATCTCTCTTTATTTTATTTTGTAATTTGCGTTGACTTAATTCCCAACAAGTGGTATCAAGAGTTAGATTGATTGGATCCAAGGTGAAGGAGAATTAGTCACATTGGTGTGACAAATAAAGAGAATGGAGATTGAAGGAGATGTTGATGAATAACGTAAAAAATATCACGATAGTGTTTATCGTGATGTTGATGAATAAGAGATTTTGTGCTTATAGACACTACTAGAAAATCGGCCTATAGCGACAGTCGACAACCGTCACTATAGGCCAAAAGACCGTCGCTAAAGGTTTTAGCGACGGTCACTGACCGTCGCCATAAAAGTCGTCGATAAAGCCTATAGCGACGGTCTTTTGTCCTATAGCAACGGTGGTGCCAAAACCGTGTATATACCAACGGTCACTGAAAGCTATTGCTATGGTCGTAACCGTAGCTATAGATGTCTATAGTGATGCTCGGTGACCGTCGCTATAGGCCCGTGTTTTCTAGAACACTATAGCTACTGTTGATGACCGTCGTTATAGCCTTTTTCGATTTCATAAAATAATTTAATTAATAATGTACATTTATTCAACAAACACAAATACAATATAAAATAAAACGTAAAAAATATTATATACATCATTTAAAATCATTCACATTACAACATTACAATATAATAGTTGGATAATTCATCCCCTAAAATATTATGATCATTATTATTACGATCATCATTACAATACAATAGTTCAGTTACATCTAAGAAGAGATGATGATCTTGAGCAGAACTGTACAAAGTTATTTATTCATCCTCTGTATAATTGAAATACATAACGAAGATCGAAAGTTGAGAACTTCAAGAGGATTAAATGATCATTTAATCTGGTAGGTCTCTCTGTCAAAGTTAACAACTTGTCTATTCCATAAGAAAGTGAGGAATAATGATTAAACACCTGGCCTGAAGTAGCATCCCAAAGATGACACTCCTAATCTCACTACCACTGGCTACATCTTCATAGAACTCCTATAAGATATCCATGCATGGATAAAATGAGGCACTATATGCAACCTTAAACTCCCTTTTTCCATCTTCTGACATGAAGTGATACGTGTCAACACTGTATTGGACATGAAGTGAACTTACCATAAAGTTCACTTCATGTTAACCACTCCCTCTTCGACAATGAATTGTAGACTGCCAACATGCCCTGTTGGATGTAACAGTGTAAATAAAGTATACATCATGAATATAATAACTGAAATTTGCCAAGGAGACGAAGGATCATAAAACAGTTAATTTAATAAGCAAGAAGATTCACTTCCACTCTCACCAAGGAATTGCAAAACCAACCTTTGACGATATTGTCCTAGATATAATCCTCGTTATGCCCTCCACGGTATTCTTATAAGCCGAATCTTCACTCATTCCATTCTCAGTATACCTTCTAAACAAGGACTCGACAATACTACGAACAACACCAAGCAAAATTTCTATACATCAAGTGGTTAAAATTAGCCATGATCATCATAAAGTGACTGAACATACTTCCATAAGAAGTTTTACAATTGAGAGTAATGATCCCTTGATTTCATGGTAGCGTACTTTG